>SJYV01009037.1:2130622-2251380 GCA_006410875.1 Neotragus pygmaeus | reverse complement strand
TGCAGTGATTTTGGAGCCTCCCAAAATAAAGTCAGCCACTGTTTCCACTGTTTCCCATCTATTTGCCATGAAGTGATGGGATCAGATGCCGTGATCTTAGTTTTCTGAATGTTGAGCTTTAAACCAACTTTTTCACTCTCCTCTTTCACTTTCATCAAGAGGGTCTTTAGTTCTTCACTTTCTGCCATAAGGGTGGTGTCATCTGCATATCTGAGGTTATTGATATTTCTCCCTGCAATCTTGATTCCAGCTTGTGCTTCCTCCAGCCCAGCATTTCTCATGACAAGTCTCATTATAGACATATTGATTTTATTGATCTTTTAGAGGAAATTGCTTTTGGTTTTGAGATATTTTCTTATGTTGTTGTTTGTTTTCTATTTTATTTAATTTTGTCATTATCTTTATAATTTTCTTCCATATGCTTACTTTGCATTTACATTGTTCTCCTTTGTATAGTCTTGAAAGTAGAAGCATAGGTCATTCATTTGAGACCACTTGTTTTTATCTATTATAAACCCTGAATACTAAAAATTTCACTTTAATCATTGCTTTAGCAGTCACACACATTTTCATAAGTTGTACTTTTAGTTTTTCAGATCAAAGATTTTCTGACTTCTCTTGTGACTCTTCTTTTTTCCTATGTTATTAGATGCATGTTATTTAATATTCAAATATTAGGGAATTTTCTAGACCTTCTTGTTATTAATTTCTAGTGTTGACTGATTCTGGTGAAAGATCACACTTTAGATCATTTAAATTCTTTGAAATATATTGAGACTTCTTTTCTGTCCAGATTATCATCTGTCTTGGTGGATTTTTCACATGAACTAGTGTGGGTGTAATATTCTTAAATGTCAGATAAGTTAATTAGTAGGGGTACTCAAACATTATATATTATTTTATCTACTTTCTCTATTAAATCTTGAAAGAGGTATTTTGAAATTTCAAGTATAATTGTAAAATTATCTTTATTCTTTTAGTTTTATCATTTCTATGTGGTTTTCTTTGGGTATTTTGAAGTCTACTTTTTGGCACACATACATTTAGGATTTTAAACATTTCTTAATGAATTGGTTCTTTTATCACTATAAAATGTTCTTCTTTATCTCAGGTTATAACTACTGTTTTTAATCTACTTTTTCTGGTAATACATCATTATATACAGAGGTATAATTTACATATAATAAAATTAAAACCTTGATTTCCTCTCTTATGTGTTTTGAAAACTGTATGCATTTATGTAGCCAGCACTATAATATTTCCATCTTCACAAAGTTTTCTCGGGCTTCTTTGAAGCCAATTTCCTCATTCATAGATCATAAAACCCTTTGAAGACAGGACTGTTTGTGTTTTGTTTTGTTTCTGTTTGTGTGATTTTTTTTTTTTTTGCCATTATCTCCTTAGCCTAAATAAAGTAAGTACTTTGCATATGACAGGTATTAAATTAATACTTTTTTTCCAAGATGAGTATACCATATTGGCACATGAAAAGGTGAATAGAGCAAAATGCAACTTCTGGTTGTAAGAAAGAAAATCGCAGTAGAAAACTGTTTATGTTATTAAAAAGTACTCAGTTTATAAACTGAATTTTATATGTTCTATTTAAATGGAAAGTGTTATCAGTAAAATGACATTTACAATGTGTTTTAATTTAAAACTGTTTTTTTACACATAACTTTTCCAGATATATAGTTATTCCTTGTATAAAGCAACATCTACTTTATCATATTACTACTTCTACTGGGATATGTTATGTTTGATTTCACCATATGAGTGTAAGAAAGCTAAGTTGTAAGGCTCTTGGGAGAGTCAGGATAATTTAGTTCTAATCACACCTGGAAGAAATGTCAGGTGAGGTTAAAGAATAAAAAGGAAAAGTAAAGATAATTGAGAAGATAGATGATGATACCTATAATAGTATGTATTTGTGTTGCTACAATTGTACATTCTTTGCACAAATGTACCATTTGGAAATCTTTGCTGACTTACTGTG
Organism: Neotragus pygmaeus; assembly: GCA_006410875.1. Lineage (NCBI taxonomy): Eukaryota > Metazoa > Chordata > Mammalia > Artiodactyla > Bovidae > Neotragus > Neotragus pygmaeus. The sequence continues at coordinate 2,249,387 of SJYV01009037.1, read as the reverse complement.
GTGCTCTGCTCAGACATCCCTTCAAGGGAACCTGCTGTGGGTTGCATAGCTGAGAGACAGCCACTAGCTCCTGGACTGTCAGATTCACCATGGACCACAGGCATTTCTGGGCTGCTCCCAGGCAATGATTAAGCAAGGCTAAGGGAATAGAGTCAGATTATTTCTGCTGTTAGAGAGTCATCTAGCCAGCACATGTGGCTCGGAGACCCCCTGTCAGCTTGGCTGAAATTCTCAGAACTGCACTTTCCTTCACAGCCCAACCTTTGCCCCCTGCAACCCCTGCCAGCCCCACAGGTGTAGGATTTGTGAGCTCTCTCCCAAGTGCTTACTTAGTCTCTCATGGCGGCGTTGTTTCCTCCAGTCCATCTCTTGCTTTCACAGTCCCCGCTTGGTTCTGCGCTTAGAAAACCTGAAATGACACAACTAACAAACTCCCCATCTCTTTTAAATTAAAATGTGAAAACAACAATACCTCTGGAAGATTAGTTGGATTAAAGTTTTGACTCAGTTAACCACACCTTTAAAAAAGCCTAGCATGTAGGCCTACCAGGGCATCAGAAGTGATAGAAACTCTTTTACCTGGTGTATCAAAACTGCCGACATTGTTAATAGGAGGAAATAACCAACACAAGTTCTGATTAGCACTGTAAGCTTATAAATAGATACATACATACTTCCAACAGTAAGAAAAAAAAAATAAGTGATTTATTTTATGAAAATTAGTGCTTGCTTCTTATGGGCAATTTTTATATGATGTTTATGTGAGCTCGGTGTTTATGAGGATGGTCCAAACCATGCATGACAATCTGGAATCTTGGGGACTAATTCTGGTCAGCAGATAGAGCAGGTATCTGTGTGTATATATATACACGACTCTGTATTTTCTGCTTATTTTTCTATAAAACCAAAACTGCCTTAAAATAAAGTTCATTAATTAAAAACAAAAGAGCATGAAGGGGGTGGAATGAACTGGGAGATTGGGTATGATATGTATATATTTACACACACACACATACCCACTACACTGCTATGTATAAAATAGATAACTAATGAGAACATATTGTATGGCACAGGAAAAATCTAGTCAATGCTTGTGGTAACCTAAATAGGAGGGAAATCTAAAAAAGACATGATATATGTATATGTATAGCTGATTCACTTTACTGTACAGCTGAAATTAACACTGTGAGACAACTATATTCCAATAAACATTAATATTAAATAAANTTTTCTGTCCAGATTATCATCTGTCTTGGTGGATTTTTCACATGAACTAGTGTGGGTGTAATATTCTTAAATGTCAGATAAGTTAATTAGTAGGGGTACTCAAACATTATATATTATTTTATCTACTTTCTCTATTAAATCTTGAAAGAGGTATTTTGAAATTTCAAGTATAATTGTAAAATTATCTTTATTCTTTTAGTTTTATCATTTCTATGTGGTTTTCTTTGGGTATTTTGAAGTCTACTTTTTGGCACACATACATTTAGGATTTTAAACATTTCTTAATGAATTGGTTCTTTTATCACTATAAAATGTTCTTCTTTATCTCAGGTTATAACTACTGTTTTTAATCTACTTTTTCTGGTAATACATCATTATATACAGAGGTATAATTTACATATAATAAAATTAAAACCTTGATTTCCTCTCTTATGTGTTTTGAAAACTGTATGCATTTATGTAGCCAGCACTATAATATTTCCATCTTCACAAAGTTTTCTCGGGCTTCTTTGAAGCCAATTTCCTCATTCATAGATCATAAAACCCTTTGAAGACAGGACTGTTTGTGTTTTGTTTTGTTTCTGTTTGTGTGATTTTTTTTTTTTTTGCCATTATCTCCTTAGCCTAAATAAAGTAAGTACTTTGCATATGACAGGTATTAAATTAATACTTTTTTTCCAAGATGAGTATACCATATTGGCACATGAAAAGGTGAATAGAGCAAAATGCAACTTCTGGTTGTAAGAAAGAAAATCGCAGTAGAAAACTGTTTATGTTATTAAAAAGTACTCAGTTTATAAACTGAATTTTATATGTTCTATTTAAATGGAAAGTGTTATCAGTAAAATGACATTTACAATGTGTTTTAATTTAAAACTGTTTTTTTACACATAACTTTTCCAGATATATAGTTATTCCTTGTATAAAGCAACATCTACTTTATCATATTACTACTTCTACTGGGATATGTTATGTTTGATTTCACCATATGAGTGTAAGAAAGCTAAGTTGTAAGGCTCTTGGGAGAGTCAGGATAATTTAGTTCTAATCACACCTGGAAGAAATGTCAGGTGAGGTTAAAGAATAAAAAGGAAAAGTAAAGATAATTGAGAAGATAGATGATGATACCTATAATAGTATGTATTTGTGTTGCTACAATTGTACATTCTTTGCACAAATGTACCATTTGGAAATCTTTGCTGACTTACTGTGGTGCTCTGCTCAGACATCCCTTCAAGGGAACCTGCTGTGGGTTGCATAGCTGAGAGACAGCCACTAGCTCCTGGACTGTCAGATTCACCATGGACCACAGGCATTTCTGGGCTGCTCCCAGGCAATGATTAAGCAAGGCTAAGGGAATAGAGTCAGATTATTTCTGCTGTTAGAGAGTCATCTAGCCAGCACATGTGGCTCGGAGACCCCCTGTCAGCTTGGCTGAAATTCTCAGAACTGCACTTTCCTTCACAGCCCAACCTTTGCCCCCTGCAACCCCTGCCAGCCCCACAGGTGTAGGATTTGTGAGCTCTCTCCCAAGTGCTTACTTAGTCTCTCATGGCGGCGTTGTTTCCTCCAGTCCGTCTCTTGCTTTCACAGTCCCCGCTTGGTTCTGCGCTTAGAAAACCTGAAATGACACAACTAACAAACTCCCCATCTCTTTTAAATTAAAATGTGAAAACAACAATACCTCTGGAAGATTAGTTGGATTAAAGTTTTGACTCAGTTAACCACACCTTTAAAAAAGCCTAGCATGTAGGCCTACCAGGGCATCAGAAGTGATAGAAACTCTTTTACCTGGTGTATCAAAACTGCCGACATTGTTAATAGGAGGAAATAACCAACACAAGTTCTGATTAGCACTGTAAGCTTATAAATAGATACATACATACTTCCAACAGTAAGAAAAAAAAAATAAGTGATTTATTTTATGAAAATTAGTGCTTGCTTCTTATGGGCAATTTTTATATGATGTTTATGTGAGCTCGGTGTTTATGAGGATGGTCCAAACCATGCATGACAATCTGGAATCTTGGGGACTAATTCTGGTCAGCAGATAGAGCAGGTATCTGTGTGTATATATATACACGACTCTGTATTTTCTGCTTATTTTTCTATAAAACCAAAACTGCCTTAAAATAAAGTTCATTAATTAAAAACAAAAGAGCATGAAGGGGGTGGAATGAACTGGGAGATTGGGTATGATATGTATATATTTACACACACACACATACCCACTACACTGCTATGTATAAAATAGATAACTAATGAGAACATATTGTATGGCACAGGAAAAATCTAGTCAATGCTTGTGGTAACCTAAATAGGAGGGAAATCTAAAAAAGACATGATATATGTATATGTATAGCTGATTCACTTTACTGTACAGCTGAAATTAACACTGTGAGACAACTATATTCCAATAAACATTAATATTAAATAAAAGAGTTAATAATCGTGAACGTCCTTAGAAAGAACCAGCTTGGATAGAGACTGAGCCATGTATCCTTTGTACCTTAGGTGGGCTTCTTCACATATTTACTGCCTGGCTATGAAGATATTTTAATGTTTCTTGAATTAGGTTTTCAGTGAATGAAACCAATTAGCATGGAAGGTTTTTGAGGAAAATATTTCTGAGTTTGCATACATAGATTGGGTACAAATTCTGGAACACCATGAAAGCTAGACCGATGAGGAAAACTCTATTATTTGTTTGCTTGTTTGTTTTTCAGTTATCGGTGGGTCAAATATTTTGAGCAGAAAGATGATATTTAAATGCCAACAACAAACACACTCAAAGAAAGAGTAAACATTACTGTAATTGAATGAAATGCACAAATCTAAAGCAGTTTTCAAATGACTTTTAGATTTGTTATGTGAAAAATTGATCATGGAAAAAGTAAGGTGGATTTTATAATATGTTTGGTTGTATCTGGGTCATGTGTGTGTAAACAGCCTTTAAATTCAAGACTGATGGATAAATCAAAAGGCAATGTAATCATTCAAATGAGGAAGGAAGATTAGTTTGGTTAGTCTTAAGTTGTCTAGAAACTGCTAGACAACCAAAAATTAACATCTCTCTCCTCTACTGAAAACCAGCCTTGCTGTTTAAAAAGATATTAGAAGAGCTATGAATCACAAGAATTTCTCGTTTCAGTTCTGTGATCACTCTCCTGTCTTCAAGTGCTGGAAACCATCATTAAGCCTTTGCGCTGGTGACTATGAAGTAAGCGGGGGCTGTTCTGAGGCTGTCAGGAGAGGCAGCGTGGGGATGACTTTTAGACAGGCATCCGTCCTCTCCGCCCATCTGCACAGACATCCACTCTCTCCACGACAGCCCGGGGGACAGCAGTGTTCCCTGTAACTCCAGGTGTCAGCTCCCACTCTGCTCCCCAAAGTTCACTACAGAGAAGGAAGCACGTCAAAGTCACGGAATGGAAAGGAAGAGGAGAAACGCAGTACAAAATCTTTGGGGAAAGGGCAGATGGGAAATCCTCCCAAAGATGAATTTGTTATGAGAATCAGATTTATGGGTGAAGTCAGTAAAAGCCCACAAGGGGAATATGTAGTAAGAACGTTGATAATAAACTCATTAGGAATGTCACCGAAGAACATCAGAGCAGCAATTCAAATTCTAAGGTTGCATAGGTGTGATATTAGCTTCAGAGATGGAGCAATATGTAGAGAATTTGGGGAGGTACCAAGGGAAATTAGAAGACAGCTCCTGGAAGGAAATTGCTGGAGGTAAACCAAGGATTGAGACTACACACATGCAGTCTTGAGATTGAAGGCTGGCACTGTAATCTATTGTATCTGGTATGATGCAGTCTTTGTAATTTCCTTTATCCCAATGCCTAAATCAAGCTTCTTATCTATGACACCGATAACAGTGTTCCAGTCACAGATATTTGTCGAATAGCGTCAGGTTTCAAGCATCAACACTGTTCTTTTTATTGATGAGAGAGTTAATTGCATGGAGGAGTAGGAAGCTGGAAGAAAAACAAGCATATTCATTAATATCAGTATATGATTGTCATTTTTCTTGTCTATGAATTTTTAATGGACAAAACTTTAAAACAGGGAAGAAACTAGAGAGAAAAACCTCAATCTTTTCAGTTTTGTAATTCCTCTGAAGTCTCTGCCTAGTTTATCCTTATGTTCAGCCAACTTTCTTTTCTCGCTGTTTATTTCTCTAGTTATTGTTCCTATATTAAAAATGTGTTTTCTTTTTAAAAAGTGTATTTATTTATTTATGTGACTGCATTGAGTATTAGTTATAACACATGGCATCTTGTGGCACAAGGCATCTTCTATCTTCATTGCCGCATGAGAGGTCTTAAGTTGGGGCATGTGAACTCTCAGTTGAAGCATGTGGGATCTAGTTCCCTGATCAGGGATCAAACCTGGGCCCTCTGCATTGGAAATAGGGAGTCTTAGTCACTGAACCACCAGGGAAGTCCCTCCTTAATTTTTTCTTGAAGCTTATTCTCCAGCCCACCTCCAATCATTCTTGTCTCTCTGTTTTGCCTCTTTTTTCTTAGTGAAATTCCCTCCCAAACAGAGACTGTGTATTTAATTTGAACGTATTAGTAAAAATGAGCATGAAAAGGAAAAGTGGAAATGCAGTTCCAGGAGTACATATTTTTCCATTTTTAATTGGCTTCATTTAATAGTAGTCTGTTTTCACTAGAATCTTAGTTGCATCTGCTCTAAAATATGGTAACCATTCTCATAACGTTTCATTTAAGATAAGTTACTTATGGCAACTTGCCAAAAACTCACCTTAAAATGTTTGGATAAAGAATGAATGTGGAAATAACTCCCTATCCACTCTCACTTTCAAGTGAGTAATAAGGCAAAGTTTATGTGTGTTAGTAGTCACAAGTAGTGTTTATATCATGTCTTCTCTCCACCAAGCAAGCACTTTAAGTGTTTCATATACTTTCTCATTTTTTGTAGGGGCCGGGGGCCGGGGGACTTCCTGGTGGCTCAGATGGTAAAAAATCTGCCTGCAATGTGGCAGACCCAGGTTTGATCCTAGTGTCAGGAAGATCTCTTGGAGAAGGGCATGACAACCCACTCCAGTATTCTTGCCTAGAGAATTCTATGGACAGAGGAGCCTCGTGGGCTAAAGTCCGTGGGGTCGCAAAGAGTTGGACAACTACTCAGTGACTAACACTTTCACTTTCACACTTTTACTGTCTCATTTTTTAAGACCATAGTAGACAAAATGCAAAAGATGTACCTCTGAAATTCTCAACCTGTGAAGCAGTTCTGGAGATAGAATTACAGTTACTAATCAATTGACATTAAAACAGGAAGATTATCCACTGAAGATAGTGCAATCTCATGAGCCTTAAAACAGATGAGGCAAGTAGAAGAGTCAGAGTGATATGGCAGAATAGGAGAACAGAGGAGAAGTGAGGCAAAAGGGGAAACCAGAGATTCAAAGCACAATGAAGATTCTAGTCACTGTTGCTGGTTTTGAGTATACAGAAAGGGGGCCATGAGCTAAGGGATGTAAACAGCCTCCAGATGCTGAAAAAGACATCTGGCCAAAGAATAGTGTGGGGACCTCCCTGCTGCAACAGCATGGAACTGAATTCTGCCAAAAATCTGAATGAGTTTGAAAAGGGATCCATCTTCAGAAGCCCCGGAAAGGAACACCTTGATTTTGGCCTTAGGAAGCCTGGAGCAGTTATAATGTGCCTGGCATGACCTAGAGAAACTGTGAAATAGTAAATTTGTCATTTTAATTGTTTATAGTAATTTGTTAAAGCCCCAAGAGAGAATGTGCTGAAGCAGACAAGCAGAATGTATTTACTGAACAACTATTTTATCCCAAGTATTGGTGCTAGCAGCTAGACAAAAGCGAAAGTCAAAGAGAGTCTTTGCCCTTTCTGTGCTTTTATTCTAGGGTGTGGGGCTACCTATGTGTGTATATCAGTCAGCGAGTTCATTTGTTAAGTCATGTCTGACTCTTTGAGATCACATGGACTGTAGCATGCCAGGTTTCCCTGTCCATCACCAACTCCCCGAGTTTCTTCATACTCATGTCCATCGAGTAGGTGATCCCATCCAAACATCTCATCCTTTGTCATCTGCTTCTCCTCCTGCCTTCAATCTTTCCCAGCATCAGTCTTTTTTTTTTTTAAATGAATCAGCTCTTCACATCAAGTGGCCAAAGTATGGAGCTTCAGCTTCAGCATCAGTCCTTCCAATGAACATTCCTGTTTGATTTCCCTTAGGACTGACTGATTTGATCTCCTTGCTGTCCAAGGGACTCTCAGGAGTCTTTTCCAGCACCATAGTTCAAAAGCATCAATTCTTTGATGCTCAGCTTTTTTTATGATCCAGTGCTTACATCCATACATGACTATTGAAAAAAACCATAGTTTTGAATATATGGACCTTTGTCGGTAAAGTAGTATCTCTGCTTTTTAATGTGTTGTCTAGGTTGGTCATAGCTTTTCTTCCAAGGAGCAAGTGTCTTTTAATTCCATGGCTGCAGTCACCATCTGCAGTGATTTTGGAGCCCAAGGAAACAAAGCCTGTCAATATTTCCATTGTTTCCCCATCTATTTGCCATGAAGAGATGGGACCAGATGCCATGATCTTAGTTTTTGAATGCTGCGTTTTAAGCCAGCTTTTTCACTCTCCTCTTTCACTTTTATCAAGAGGCTGTTTAGTTCTTCTTCACTTTCTGACATAAGGGTTGTGTCATCTGCATATCTGAGGTTATTGATATTTCTCCTGGCAATCTTATTTCCAGTTTGTGCTCCATCCAGCCCGGCATTTCACATGATGTACTCTGTTTATAAGTTAAACAAGCAGGGTGACAATATACAGCCTTGTCATACTCTTTCCCAGTTTGTAACCAGTCCATTGTTCCATGCCCAGTTCTAACTGTTGCTTCCTGACCTGGATACAGTTTTCTCAGGAGGCAACTAAGGTGGTCTGGTATTCCCATCTCTTGAAGAATTTTCCACAGTTTGTTGTGATCCACACAGTCAAAGGCTTTGGTGTAGTCAATAAAGCAGAAATAGATGTTTTTCTGGAACTTTCTTGCTTTTTTGCCAATCTAATGGATGTTGAAAATTTGATCTCTGGTTTCTCTGCCTTTTCTAAATCCAGCTTAAACATCTGAAGTTCACGGTTCACATACTATTGAAGCTTAGTTTGAAGACTTTTGATCATTACTTTGCTATCGTGTGAGATGAGTGCAGTTGTGAGGTAGTTTGAACATTCTTTGGCTTTGCCTTTCTTTAGGATTGGAATGAAAACTGACCCTTCTAGTTCTGTGGCCAGTGCTGAGTTTTCTAAATTTGCTGGCATACTGAGTGCATCACTTTCACAGAATCATCTTTTAGGATTATATATATATATATAATATATATATATACATACATATATTTTTAGGATTTTATATATATATATATATATGCATATACACGTGTTTGTGTATCATGTCATCAGCTATGTTTGGTGAGTGTTGAAAAGGGAAAAAGTTATGAAAGAGAATAACGTGAGTGGTAGTTCTTTATGGATGGTTCATGGAAGCACTTATACTGTGCTTCCTTTTTAATCTGAGAAATGTGGTATATCTGATTAATTTCTTGAGTTATGTCTAAATTGTCTTAATTCACTTTGTAAATATATACACATATTTAAAATATTTCATCATAAAGAATGGAAAGCTCTTTTTATTTCCTAAAGATCATGCCACACTAACTTCTCCTTGTCAGGCAGAGTTTTAAAATGTGGAATATTGCTCTGATCACAGCATTCATAAAAATGCTAAATTTCAGGTGGTAGTTCCAAATTCATACTATTTGGTGACACCCTCTCCTGTAAATTCTGAAGTTGACCGATGCAAAATTATTTTTCTTAGAGATAAAAATGACATGTGTTTATGTTTTTATTTATATATATGGAAATATGAGTTCATTCTATATATTCATTTTCATTTATTTTTCAAGTGATTTTTTTAGCTTTATTTGAAAAAAACATTTTTTGGAATGTGGTTGCTTTACAATGTTGAGCTAGTTTCTACTGTACAGCAAAGTGAATCAGCTGTCCTTATACATGTGTCCCTTCTCTTTTGGATTTCCTTCCCATTTGGGTCACTACAGAGCATTGAGGAGAGCTTCCTGTGCTATATCTAGGTTCTCATTAGTTATCTATTTTATACACAGCATCAATAGTGTATATATGCCTACCCGAAACTCCCAAGTCATCTCAGCCCCCTCCCATCCCCTTGGTATTCATGTGTTTGTGCGTGTGTTTGCCAAGTTGCTTCAGTCGTGCCCGACTCTTTGCACGCCTATGGACTATAAGCGCCACACTAGGCTGTTTGTGGGCTTCTCCAGGTGAGGATACTGGAGTGGGTTGCTGTGACCTCCTCCGGGCTCTCTTCCTGACCCAGGGATTGAATCCGTGTCTCTTCCATCTCCTGCATTGGCAGAGGAGTTCTTTACAACTAGGGCCACCTGGAAAGCCCTATGTTTATTATCGTTTATTTAAATTTAATACTTCAGAAAATTATAAAATTTGGTTGAAAATCTTTTCTTCATACAAATGAAAGAGAATTTCTGTTCTCCCTGCTCATCTTATATGTGTTTTGTGTGTGTGTGTGTGTGTGTGTGTGTGTGTGAACTCACTTCAGTAATGTCTGATGCTTTCGACCCTATTGCTGTAGCATGCCAGGCTCCTCTGTCCATGGGATTCTCTAGGCAAGAAAACTGGAGTGGATTTAGATGCCCTCCTCCAGGGGATGTTCCCAACCTAGAGATCGAACCCCTGTCTCTTACAACTACCTGCACTGGCATTCTTCCCTGGTGGCTCAGATGGTAAAGAGTCTGCCTGCAATGCAGGAGATCTGGTTCAGTCCCTGAGTTGGGAAGATCCTTTGGAGAAGGAAATGGCAACCCACTCCAGTATTCTTGCTTGGAAAATCCTATGGACAGAGGAGCCTGGCAGGCTAGTTCACAGGATCACAGAGAGATGGACACGACTGAGCAACTGACACTGAATGCTTATATACGTATATACATGCATATATGGAGACCATTGTCAGCTTCTGAGATGAGCCTATAACTTCAAAAGTGGTAAGATCTTATCTAAAATCTCTTTACCTAACTAACCCTTCCAATTTGAGGCAACATAAACTTTCTTCCCTTGTAGCTCAGTTGGTAAAGAATCTTCCTGCAATACAGGAGACCTGGGTTTGATTCCTGGGTTGGAAAGGTCCCCTGGAGAAGGGAATGGCAACCACTTCAGTATTCTTGCCTGCAGAATCCCATGGACAGAAGAGCCTGGCAGGCTACAGTCCATGGGGTCGCAAGAATTGGACACACGACTTAGCAACTAAACCAACACAACCAAACTTTCTTCAACATATTTTTTCTCCAAAAATTGGCTCCTACCAGTAGGCTCTAGACTTACTCACCACTGTGCCTTTGCTAGTAACAAATTCATTATTATAACACCCTCAGTCAGGAACTCTTCTCTGGAAATAAAAGTAAGATGTTTTGAAACATGCAAAAATGAACATCTTAAAGCAAATCCTTCAACCAACCTCTAGCACTTAAAGTTTAAATGTTAGCTTCCTTCTCTTTGTGTGGCTTGGGGTAAAGTTGACGATGATGTTGATTAAAATGCAGATACATCACATAGCAAGGATAAATAACTCACTGTGAACAATGGTTCATTACCTCTGACTAATTTATAGGGTTACTTATGAATTTAGAGCAGGTAAGTTTTCAGAAAAATTAATTCGACTATAATCACCTAAACAGCACAAATCTTAAGTGGAGAGCTCAAGTCATTATTACATTTAAATGCACCCATGTAATACCAAGCAGTAAATGCAATGAAAATTTCTAGCATCCCAGGAAACTCTCTCATGTATGAGTTTTGCTTTAGAACAGGTGTGTTCAAATGTAAATTGGGAGAAGGAGGTTAAGAAAAATGAAGGCAGGCAAGGGCAGGGGTTTCTAGGCATCCCAGTATGAATCTCAGATGGAGAAAGAGGAACCAAAAATAATTACTGCCTACTTTCCTACTCCAAAATGGTAGGGAAAGCCTCAAATAAAATAACAGAGGTAGAATTTTTGCAAAGATCACATAGCGTGCTATTGAAAAATATATGACATCTCCAACTTGCAAATAGGTTGTATCCCAAAATCTCATTTATAAATTCATCCTTGGGAACTTCAAGTCTAATTCTTAACAGAAGCTATGTCATGTATGTCATAAATGATAATTGGGATCCAGATTATTCATATGAGCCTATATTAAGCATAATTCATCTGAAACATTGCACATTTGAAATAAAAAATAGGTTAAATTGATAACATATATAATTAAACAAAACAGAAAAAAATGAATAATTATTCTTATTTGATGTTGGTTCTTTAGAAAAGACAGGTTTAATTAGAGGGGATGTGATATAAAGCTATTAAGGTTTTGAAAAGATTTTAGGATTCTGGATACTTTAGATGTTATTTTTTTATTTTGTTTTTCTATTTTTACTCTGAAAATATCCCATCTATTACCCTGATAAGGTGAATTACTAATCCTAGGCCTGTATTCGTCTACCATTTATGACCAATAATGAGTGCTTTAGGCAAAGACTTCAGTAAAAGGAGAAACAATATCAACATTCTCTTCCTTCTTATTCATAGTCTCCTTCCTTTTCCAGAGAAGAATTTGGAAGATGGATTGGGAATTATGCCTCAAAGCCCTCCAAGTACACAGGGTTTAACTGATCATTGAGGGTCCCAGTGCTGTTCTCAGAGAGATAGCAGTGCATTTGTGCTGAGGTTATGGTTCCCAGTAGTTACTCCCAGGCAATGACTGAGCACAGCTAAGGCTCTCATGGCCCTGGAAGACAAGGAACAGCTCTGCTCTGATGCTTGACCTTGGCTAGATGACTCCCTGATGGCATTCCTCAAATCTGCTCAAAACTGCAGGGCAGAAAAGGAGCATTGAGGTCAAACCACATTTACTTCCAGGATATTTTTACTGAATCCTTCACAGGAGATTGCAATAGCCCTTTGGCTCTGTAAGTTTCCTCTCTGTCTCAGGTCTTTCTCACATCCTATACCCATTTCAGGATTTGTCAGTTTTCCTCAGACCAGTAATGAATTGCCAAGCATCATGAACATCTTGTCCCATGACGGCTCAGAGTGGATACCAGCATCCCATGCGAGGTATGAGCGAAGACTGGACCATCTTGGCTTTCATTTTTGCAGTGAATCTGACTGGATCAGGGATTTCAAAGACAGGAGTGTGGGTGGCATGTCTCATTCCCAGTGGGACCCCCTGACAATTTGTTGTACCTCCTCTGTAGATTTTCAGGGTCCCCAGTACTTCAGGCCCCCTTATTAAGCTAAGCTTCTCTGCAGGCTAGAATAACCGACCAGCAAGGGAGGAGTCCATTAAATCTCCCTGCCTGACCTCCCAGGACCACTCAGGTACTGTTGAAGGGCAGGGTGTGGCGTGGTTTTCTCTGCCTCCTGCCTGGTTGGAGAAACACTGTGACACCCCACATCCTATAGCCTCACTAACTATGCCTGAACACTTTCCCTGGCCTTTTGCTGGAGATTGCTAGCTACATCAGTAAGCTCAGCAGGAGTATACTCTTTCATCGTGCTTCCTGAGTCAGGGGTTGACCACTGGCTGGGGTTGTGGTTGCTGTGCTTTTGCTTTCCTTTGTTTTAAACGTCAGAGGGATGTTTCATTTGTTCCACTGTTAGTCACAAATCCTCCTCACTTCCCCAGAGATTCCATCTCTCTGCATCCCAATCAGGTTTTGTCACAAGCACTCAAACCTTAACTTGAGGCAGCTTGTGTCCTCCCAACTTTCGAAACTAAGATTATGATATCTGGTCCCATGACTTCATGGCAAATAGGTGGGGAAACAGTGGAAACAGTGACAGACTTTATTTTGGGGGGCTCCAAAATCACTGTGGATGGTGACTGCAGCCATGAAATTAAGAGATGGTTGCTCTTTGGAAGAAAAGTTATGACCAACCTAGACAGCATATTAAAAAGCAGACATTACTTTGCCAACAAAGGTCCACCTAGACAAAGCTATGGTTTTTCCAGTAGTCATGTATGGATGTGAGAGTTGCACTATAAAGAAAGCTGAGTGCTGAAGAACTGATGCTTTTGAACTGTGGTGTTGGCGAAGACTCTTGAGAATTCCTTGGACTGCAAGGAGATCCAGCCAGTCCATCCTAAAAGAAATCAGTCCTAAATATTCATTGGAAGGACTAATGCTGCAGCTGAAACTCCAATATTTTGACCACCTGATGTGAAGAACTGATTCATTTGAAAAGACCCTGATGCTGGGGAAGATTGAAGGTGGGAGGAGAAGGGGATGACATATGATGAGATGGTTGGATGGCATCACTGACTCAATGGACATGAGTTTGAGTAAACTCCGGAAATTGGTGATAGACAGGAGGCCTGGCATGCTGCAGTCCATGAGGTAACAAAGAGTCAGACACAACTGAACTGAACTAAACTTTCAAAATAGCAGGCTAAGGTCTTCAATGTATTATATTGCTCTCCTACTTTTCTGCCAGATCTGAAGCAAAAAGAGCAGAAGATACCCACATGTCCTTCTATAATCTCAGTTCTTCTAACTTTTTCTAATTCGAGCTTCATTCTGTAGTTAGGGATCAGTGGCCAGCCGAACTACTCACAGGAAAGGCCAGCCCACTGTGGCAGCCCTTTTTTTCCTCCACTTTGCCACAGTGCCATTGTACAACTGTCAATATACACATCAAACCAGCAAGTTTTTTAGAGGAATCCTTGTTCACACTTTTTAGTCCACATGCATCTAACATGCAGCTCACTCTTCTCCATTCAAAAGCCCATGGCTAACTCAAGATTTTCCCATTGAGTGCCTCTTTCCCAAGACTAGTTTCTCAGTCACCTGGCTGGCTCACTGTTTGTAAGTTTGAACTATTAAGCTCTCTAGCAAAAATCAGAAACTGACTTTTGCACAAGAAAAGCAGAGAAAGGTCAAAGAAAGTGGCAGCCCACGCTAGATTGGTTTGTTATTGTTATTTAGTGACTAAGTCATATCCAATTCTTTGCGACACCATGGACTATAACCTAACAGGTTCCTCTATCTGTGAGTTTTTCCCAGAAAGAATACTGGAGTGGGTTGTCATTTCCTTCTCCAGGGAATCTTCCTGACCCAAGGACTGAACCCACTTCTCCTGCATTGCAGGTGGATTCTTTCTCACTGAGCCACCAGGGAGACCTCTTACATTGGTAGATGTCATGTTTAACAGTCAAGGAAACTTACTGTTACCAAGCTTATCTTGGGTGGCCAAACCAGGAACAGATCTCTGCACCTGCCCATCAGAATTTTAGAAGTTTATATAAAGGCTTGAACTGAGTTCAGTCTTGTATCTATCCAAATGCTCTCACCAACACCTCGCTCTCATAAGACTGCATCCTTGAAAGCAACTCTGGCTGTGGGAATGTAGGCAAAATGTAGTTTCGAATGAGAGAGCAGGGAGTCAAGAGGCTCTGCGTAATCAGGTCCAGCTCTCAGGTTAACCTGTGGCCAGGTCCTCTTGTTGACCTCTTTCAACAATGTGTGCGTACATACATGCTAAACTAAGTCACTTCAGTTGTGTCCAACTCTGTGCGACCCTATGGACTATAGCCTGCCAGGCTCCTCTGTCCATCAGTTTCTCCAAGCAAGGGCACTGGAGGGGATGCCATTCCCTTCTTCAGGGATCTTCCCAAACCAGGGATTGAACCTGTGTCTCATGTCTCCTGCGTTGGCAGGCAGGTTCTTTACCACTATTGCCACCTATATTTAGCCAGTTATTTCTTGATAAACATAGAGGAGTCTTTTCTTTAACCACTTTTTATAAACAGTACAATAATGAACATTCTGGTGTTAGTGTTCTAGGGCACTTCTGCTGGTGTATTTGTCAGAAAACTTTGTTCTTAAAAGAGGACATGCTGAGCTAAGATATGTGCCTTCAAGTTTTTGATAGACTTTATTAAATATCCTTCCAAAAAGACTGTGCTAATCACTCTCCCTGATAGTATAGGAGAGTATTTCTAGCCCAAGCTTTTGCCAACACTATTATAATTTTTTAATCATTTCAATCTAATAAAACAATGATTGTCTAAAATTGTTTATTTAAATATGAATGAGGCAGAGCATCTTTTCATATGTGTACATTTCTATATGAATTACCTCTTTGTGCTTGATGCATATTTTTATTGTTGACTCTTCATTTTTTTCTTGACATTTAAAATCTTTCCTATATTAAAAAAAGTTTGCCTTTGTCATAGAGTTGCAAATAATTTCCCCATTTATTTACATTACTTATTGCTTTCCTACAGACATCTCTAATCTTCATGAAGACTAGAGATGTCTGTAGGAAAGCAATAAGTAATGTAAATAAATGGGGAAATTATTTGCAACTCTATGACAAAGGCAAACTTTTTTTAATATAGGAAAGATTTTAAATGTCAAGAAAAAAATGAAGAGTCAACAATAAAAATATGCATCAAGCACAAAGAGGTAATTCATATAGAAATGTACACATATGAAAAGATGCTCTGCCTCATTCATATTTAAATAAACAATTTTAGACAATCATTGTTTTATTAGATTGAAATGATTAAAAAATNTCTCCTATGTTTTATTTTAGAAATTTTATCCGATTTTTATATTTAAAATTTTAAACCTTTACTATATTTCAGATTTATTTTAATGTAAGTATTGAACCAAGAATACATCTGAACCCCACTCTGCTAGTAGCAATGCTGGCCAGGAGTATCAAGGAAGAAGTTAATAATATATAATTTCCTCCCACTTATTTGTAATGTATCTTAATATATACTAAATTTCCATATTTAAATTTTTTAAATCTGGGGGTTGTAATAGATTCCATTTGTCTAGCCCAACAAGAAAGAAAAATATTTTACTAATATTGATTTATTTTCCATTTTTACTAAATTTAAAGGTAGCCTGCTCTCATATTTCTATTTTAGAAAAAAATTTTCTATTCCATACTTTTTATATATTTCATTCTACAGCATCTATATATAGACTAGCACTTACAAAGTATTGCTAAGTAGAAGTATTGAGGGAGAAGGCAATGGCAGCCCACTTCAGTACTCTTGCCTGGAAAAATCCCATGGACGGAGGAGCCTGGTAGGCTACAGTCCATGGGGTCATAAAGAGTTGGACATGACTGAGCAACTTCACTTTCACTTTTCACTTTTCTGCATTGGAGAAGGAAATGGCAACCTACTCCAGTGTTCTTGCTTGGAGAATCCCAGGGACAGAGGAGCCTGGTGGGCTGCCATCTATGAGGTTGCACAGAGTCAGACATGACTGACGCAACTTAGCAGCAGCAGCAGCAGTATTGAGTGTAGGTATCCATATAGTTTTCCTAACTTTAAAGGAAATCTTTTTAGTGTTTTTACAGTTCAACCTAGTCATGGCTTCCTTCTAGTTTGGTCACATTTTAAATGACAATGATCTGTTAGCTCAACAGTAAAGAATCTGCCTGCAATGCAGGAGATGCGGGTTCAATTCCCTTGTCTGGAAGGTCCTCTCTGGTAATCTTGCCTGGAGAATCTCATGGACAGAGAAGCCTGGCAGGCTTGTATAGCTCATGGGTTCACAAAAGAGTCAGACACGACTTAGTGACTAAACAACAACAATTAAGAGTTTGGTGTTACTGTTTTCATCAGGAATACATGTTTAATTTTGTTAAATATCTTTACATAAGTGAGTGAAATGATCTTAAGTTTTAAAAATTTAACTCATTATTGGACTGAAATAAAAGCATTTCATTATTTTTAAGCATTCTTGCTCTTCAAAGAATACGTGGTTACAGTTCATTGTTGTTTTCATATATTGCATAGTTTTCTGTGTTAACATTTAATTTCACAGTTCTTCATACATATTCTTAAGCAATATTTAGTTTTCTTTTTCATTTTATGTGTGTTTTTGTTAGGTTTGAAAAGTTAGTGACATATAGGCTTTTTGAATTCTATTTGAAAACTTCCTTTTTGTCTTGGAAGAGGTTTCTCTAAGTGTGTTACATATGAACCATCAGTTTTACAACTGCCTGGTGGTGTGTTATTTGTTTTAAATTATGATAACTATTGTTTACCTTTTAAAATTTGTTTTTCTTTAAATAAACTGACCCTTGAATTGTCTTTTCCTCTTTTTATTGTCTGCCTATTCTGCTGTAATATATTTAATTTGTCAGTGTCCAACATATCATGATTGCTTTTTGCATTCCTGGCTTGTGACTTTTACCTTTTTGCATTGACTACTTAATTTCTTTTCTTTTTTGTTGATGTCATATTTAAAGATACAAATCACTTTTTGGACACAAATGGAGTTTCAACCTAGGGGTTTTAATGTACAGTATTTTTCTACTGCTGTTTTCTAAATGTTCCATTATATCATTCTTGATTTCCTCTCTGAACTGGGAGTTTAAAATTTCATCTTTTAGGAGTGGGTAATTTTGCTTTTGTGGCGTTGTGTTCAGTTTAGTTCAGCTCAGTTCAGTTACTCTGTCATGTCCTACTCTTTGTGACCCCAAGGACTGCAGCATGCCACACTTCCCTATCCATCACCAATGCCACGAGCTAGTTCAAACTCATGTTCATCAAGTTGGTGATGCCATCCAACCATCTCATCCTCTGTTGTCCCCTTTTCCTTCCACCTTCAATCTTTCCCAGCATCAGGGTCTTTTCTAATGAGTCATTGTTCACATCAGGTGGCCAAAGATTGGAGCTTCAGCTTCAGCATCAGTCCTTCCAATGAATATTTCCCTTAGGAAATCAGTCTGGTTTTATCTTCTTGCTGTCCAAAGGACTGTCGGGAGTCTTCTCTAGCACCAGAGTTCAAAAGCATCAATTTTTCGTGCTCAGATTTTGTTTACAATCCAACTCTCACATCCATACATGACTATGGGAAAAACCATAGCCTTGACTAGACGGACCTTTGTTGGCAAAGTGATGTCTCTGCTTTTCAATATGAGGTCTAGGTTGGTTATAACCTTTCTTTCAAGGAGCAAGTGTCTTTTAATTTCATGGAGCCCCCCCAAATACAGTCTGCCACTGTTTGCTCTGTTTCCCCATCAATTTGCCATGAAATAATGGGACCAGATGCCATGATCTTAGTTTTCTGAAAGTTGAGCTTTAAGCCAACTTTTTCACTCTCCTTTCTCACCTTCATCAAGCTCTTTAGTTCTTTTTCACTTTCTGCCATAAATGTGGTATCATCTGCATATCTGAGGTTATTGATATTTCTCCCAGCAATCTTGATTCCAGCTTGTGCTTCATCCAGTCCAGCATTTCAATTATGTATTTACTGTATTGTAATATGTCTGAAAATGTTATGTGCATCATTCAAGCATTTTAGATTTGAATTTGTGGTAGTATTTTCAGATTAATATATAGCTCAGTTCAGTTCAGTTCAGTCGCTCAGTCGTGTCCGACTCTTTGGGATCCCATGAATTGCAGCACGCCAGGCCTCCCTGTCCATCAACAACTCCCGGAGTTCACTGAGATTCATGTTCATCGAATCAGTGATGCCATCCAGACATCTCATCCTCTGTTGTCCCCTTCTCCTCCTGCCCCCAATCCCTCCCAGCATCAAAGTCTTTTCCAATGAGTCAACTCTTCACATGAGGTGGCCGAAGTACTGGAGTTTCAGCTTTAGCATCATTCCTTCCAAAGAAATCCCAGGGCTGATCTCCTTCAGAATGGATTGGTTGGATCTCCTTGCAGTCCAAGTAAACTTTTGTAAATGTCCATTAAGGATATTATACTTTTATTTATCAGAGATTTTATATGTGTTATATTAGTCAATATTATATTGAGTTAAAATGTCCTATTATTATTCTCTATCTTTGATTTCTCCCTGTATCTCCTGCAGTCTTAGCTTTGTGTTTTAACGTTATGTTAATTTGTGACAGCAAATGACAAAAGACAGCAAAAGAATGATGACAGCAGTATTCTACCTATCAATTGTATCCTTTACTGTTGAAATGCCCTTCTTTGTTACATTTATACACTAATTCCTTGAATCAAAATTGTTTGATATGACTATGAAATTATCAACTTTGCTTGTATTAACAGTTGCCTGCTTTATCTTCGTCACCCTTTGACTATTTTGATTCTTTTATATTTTACATACATTTGTTGCATGCTTTTTCTTTTGGTTAATACACACAGTATAGACTTTTATAGTAGGATTTATTCAGGTTGTTATGTTTTACCTTAATTGACACTAGAATTGTTCAGTTTATTTTTATATTCCTTACTGTATTTTGCCTACATTTTGCCATATGATTTGTGTTTCCTACCTTCCACTCCACTCCTGTCAACTTAAAATTCATGTGGTATTTTTTTCTTATTACATGATGAGTATGTTTACAGTTTAAATAATATACTGAGATATTTATTTCTTGCCTTCTAATTGTAAAACTGAAGCATTATATATTAAAGTTTTTATTTAGATGATGAGGAAATTGTTTGTTACTGCCACTTCTTCCCCACACCTGACCTTTGACTTCTATTGTAATATTAGAATTTTGGTCGAATCCATTGGAGTTATATTGTTATTTTCAAATGGTGTATGTTTTATCCCAGTATTTTATCATTTTGTTTTCTTTTCTTTAAACATAACTCACACATTTATTTTGTCATAACTCAATAGCAACTCCACAATCCACGGTCTTCAGTTTTTACTCCCAATCCTTTCATAGTATAGTGTCTTCATTCCCACATTCTTTGTTTGATTGTTTTTGGTTAGATTCTTCTAACAAATTGATATTAAGAATTTATATTTGCTATATTTCTTGATTTGTTTAAGAATGCAAGTATTTAACTTTATATGTTCAAAATTGTTTAAATGAGTGTAAAGTCTTAATTTATAATTTTTCTCTTTATCAAATCAGAATTCAGAACTAATAGATATTATTCTTAGGTCCTAGGTGTAAAAAAGTCTGAGGATTTTTTTTTCCACTTCTGATAAGTAAACTGTTTTTTTTTTTTTTTTTTCCGCATCATAGTGCCAAAGGAGTATTTTTTTAAATTAAAGTCTAAACACATTAACTAGAAAAATTTCAGTGAAAATGACAGAAATTAGCTATGAATTGGCATGAGCAATAAAGAGAGATTTGAACTCTGTTTCAAATTTCATACACACTAACCATTAAGGATGACTGGAGGAAATACTTAAATGCTGTCAGGTTCTTGTTTGCTTCCATTCAGTGCTTTGTACCATGTGTTTACTTCATTATTTCCAACTAAAGACTTTTGTGGGAGATGTCTTTCAGAAAATTAGGAATATGATTTTAAACAGTTCCAGACAGAGTCTCAACTTAGCAAGAAGAAAGGAAAAACTATTCTCTTCTAACTCCACCTTGAAAAATAACATAAGCTTTCTAACTAATATGAGAGGGTCATCTCCCATAAGGACCTGTCAGTGTAGTGAGAAGTACCCTGATGGGTATTTAAAGCTAGTTTTTGTTTTGCTTTTGTTTTTTCTTTTGAATTTCAAAACTGGATGTACTAACTCCAGGATCCTTCCTTCTACAAAGTTCTGAAGATGTTATGTGGGAGACTCTCCCACAAGAAGTGATTGAAGAATAATTTTAAAATTTGAGTATTATTTTAATCAGAAGAAAAAATAATTGTGCACTTCATTCAGTAAACTCACCATGATATCACTTATTTGAGCTTTTGATTATGTGTTTTATCAAAAAAACAGTATAGACTTGTAAGTAACAGATTCAGATGTTATTTCATCTCAGGATAACTTTCTTTCATTATGTCCCTTCCCAGTGACTTGGGCCCCTGGTGTTCCTTGCAAACATATGTCACTTTTTTATACCAAGAGATTCAACCTCTTCTTCATTTATGCTTCTTTGAGACAATCCAATAAGCATTCCTTAATAGCCAAAGGTTCTTTGAAGTATTTTGTGAAGTGTGAAAGAGTGTATTGTGTTTAAAAAAAAAAAAAACCTTCAGAACTTAGTTGCATTAAAAAAATATGTATTTATTTTGTGCTTATGAATCCGAGGTTCAGCTGGTCTTGGATAGGCTTGTATGGATTTGACTGTGTCTAAATCCAAATTAAAGGTTGGGTTTAGATTATCTCTATGCATCTGTCATTACTTTTGGTTCCTGAAGCTACCAAAGGCATATTCCTCACATGTGAAGGTAGGAACACAAGAACGTAAGCTCAGCTACAAAGACCATTTAAAGCCTCTCTTCATGACATATCCACTAACATCTTATGGTTAAAGCAACTCTTTTGATCAAGCCCAAACCTACAGTTGGTTAGTTCTGTCCTTGCATCATGACAGGACTGTGGATGTACATTAATGAAGGGGAGTAAAGATTTGAGAATGATTTGATCTTTCACAGCTTCTTCGTTCATCATGCATACATGCTAAGTCACTTCAGTTGTGTCTGATTCTTTGTGACCCTATGGAATATAGCTCACCAAGCTCCTCTGTCCATAGGATTCTTCAGGCAAGAATCCTGGAGTGGGTTGGCATTCCCTCCTCCAGGGGATCTTCCCGACCCAGGGATCAAACCCTTGTTTGTCATAATTACGTGTAAAATATACTCATTTCTAGGCAAACCCCTCTCCCCCCCAAATTTTTCACTAGAAGTCATAGGAGCATCTCAAAGTCTAGGATTAGAAGATCTACATTAGGTCCAGATATAGTTCTTTGTGATTCATAAACTAATTGAAATTTCAGCAGAATACAAAGTACAGTGATATAACAAGGATGGGAAAAAGCATCTGAAACATTCCCCTTCAGAAAAAAAGTCGTAAAGGAAAGCACATGCCAGCCAATGGTCCACAGAAATTTCATACTCCTTCTGGACCAATGATGCCAAATCCACCTGCTCTAGGAGCAGGAAATGCTCTTTGACTAGGCCCCATGTCTGCTCTCTAGGAATGATTCCCTCACCTGTTGTTCTTCATTGCTCCTTTTCTGTCATTCAGGAGGCCTTTTGTTTTTTTAAAAAGTTCCTCGACCACTTCTGAAGACATGTGTGAAAATAAGCTTTTCTTCCAAGTAGAGGAGGTTTGTGGTTCAGAGGGAAAGAATCCTATCTGCAATGCAGGAGACAAAGGAGATGCGGGTTTGATCCCTGGATCAGGAAGATCCTCTGGAGGAAGAATACTCGAGTATTCTTGCAGAGGAAATTCCATGGAAGGAGGGCCTGGTGGGCTACAGCCCATGGAGTAGCAAAAGAGTCAGATGTGACTGAGCAAGGATGGGACAGAGGAGTTTTTGAACCTGCCTTCTGAGGCTCAACATTGTTTTTATATCTTGTACACTTTGTCTCTTTTGGTCAAATTGGATCTTGCCAATACAACTGTCTCAAAAACTGCAAAATTTCTCTGTATTTGATTCTAGTCAATTTCACATTATAATGGCCACAACCACAATCATTTCACTGCAATGATAGTTTTATTGAAACGGGTGTGTAAGATATCTCTGGGACCACACTCTTAAGCTTTCCAGGAGTCATTCTTCATTTTTTTTTTTTCCAGCTGAAAAGATCTACTAGATGCTCATTTAATTCTTTCAGAGGTTTAAAAATGGATATTATAGCCACATATTTAATTTTATCATACTCTGAGGCTATATTTTATTGGAAGTACCAGAGAATTATTCTCTTCCCTGAGGCTATATCTTAATAACCATATATTTAATATGGTGAAAAGGGTTTAACTTTCCAATTTTGCAGTCTTAGCTTTTCTGGATTCTTCATATTCCCTCTCAACTCTATTTTTACCCTGGCCAGTTCTTTCCTGTCTTATAGAACTTCATCATATGCAGCCTGTGGCAGCCACCGTGGGATTTCAGCAGTCTAACTCAAACTCTCCTCAATCAACATGACAAGTTCATTAGATATATTTTCTATTCTCCCCATTATAATGAGTGACAGTTTTACCAAATATTTAGCTGCTCCATGCATAGCTTAACATTTTTTTTCACTTTTTCTAACTTATTTTACAATTTTTCTTTACTCTTATAACAATATGCTTGTTACCTGATGACCACTTCTCAAACCATTGCCACCAGTTTTATGTTTTTTCATAGCCCTCCCTGGTAGCAATTGTATAAATGATGCTGTGTAATCAACCACCTTAAAACTCAGTGGCTTACAATAATAAGATTATTTCCTTTTCCAGACAACTGTGGGTCATCTTTAACTCCATTGATCTAGACTGGGTTTGCCTCCAAGTTTCATATTGAAACCAAGTTTCCACAATGTGGCTGTCAATCTCCATGGAGAGGCAATCATTTGAGGCATAATTTTCTTGTGTCTAAAAATAAGAGTTCAAGAAGGCAAACCCAGATAAGTTAAAACATTTCAAGTTTTTGCTTATGTCACATATACTAAAATATTTTGCCAAAGTCAGTCAGTTAGCTGAACTCAAAAGAAGTACCTAATTATATTCTGCTGACCACAGAGGAGTAACAGTGATATGCATGTATACTAGGATAGGAGGGGCATGAATGATTTCAAACTATAATTCAAGATACACAAAAGTTTTTCAGTTTGTTTTTTGAGAGGAATTCAATAGACAAATTCTAAAATCACAGTATTTTATCCCTAATGCATATTAATCAGGGCTCAATTGTATTTAAAATTATTGAAAATAGAGATTGGTAAGAGGCACATTCTTGAATTTTCACGTTAATGTCACCCAGAGTTCTATATGTCAGTCTTCTCATATATCTTTGTGACCTACTATATCCCTAAGAGTCTGGCTTTTCTGCTTCTAATGAGAGCTAAGCAGAACCAATTTAAAAGCAATTGTTGAGTTTTGTTATTTCACAGCATGATAACAACAGTGTAAGTTAAGGTTTCAGTACATCTTCCAAAACATTCATAGAAATCCAAAAGAAGAAGAAATAAAACCAACCCTGACTCATTCCTGCAGCATAAATAGGGCATGGAGAACACCACAATCTTTAAGTCGTGGATACATAAGGCAGTAAACACCAAAATTACACACATATATACCTCCAGCAAATTGGGAAAACTCAGCAGTGGCCACAGGAATGGAAAAGGTCAATTTTCATTCCAATTCCAAAGAAAGGCAAAGCCAAAGAATGCCCAAACTACCGTAAAATTGCACTCATCTCACACACTAGCAAAGTGAGGCTCAAAATTCTCCAAGCCAGGCTTTAACAGCATATGAACTGTGAACTTCCAGATGTTCAAGCTGGATTTAGAAAAGGCAGAGGAACCAGAAATCAAATTGCCAACATCTGTTGGATCATCGGAAAAGCAAGAGAGTTCTGGAAAAACATCTACTTTGCTTTACTGACTATGCCAAAGCCTTTGGACTGTGTGGATCACAACAAACTGTGGAAAATTCTGAAAGAGATGGGAATACCAGACCACCTGACCTGCCTCCTGAGAAATCTGTATGCAGGTCAAGAAGCAACAGTTAGAACTGGACATGGAACAACAGACTGGTTCCAAATAGTAAAAGGAGTACTTCAAGGCTGTATATTGTCACCCTGCTTATTTAACTTATATGCAGAGTACATCATAAGAAATGCTGGACTGGATGAAGCACAAGTTAGAATCAAGATTTCTGGGAAAAATATCAATAACCTCAGATAGGCAAATGACACCACCCTTATGGCAGAAAGTGAAGAAGAACTAAAAAGCCTTTTGATGAAAGTGCAAGAGGAGAGTGAAAAAGTTGGCTTANGGACTGGATGAAGCACAAGTTAGAATCAAGATTGCTGGGAAAAATATCAATAACCTCAGATAGGCAAATGACACCACCCTTATGGCAGAAAGTGAAGAAGAACTAAAAAGCCTTTTGATGAAAGTGCAAGAGGAGAGTGAAAAAGTTGGCTTAAAACTCAACATTTAGAAAACTAAGATCATGGCACCCAGTCCCATCACTTCATGGCAAATAGACGGGGAAACAGTGCAAAGAGTGACAGACTTTATTTTGGGGGTCCCAGAATCATTGCAGATGGTGACTGCAGCCATGAAATTAAAAGACACTTGCTCCTTGAAAGAGAAGTTATGACCAACCTATGCAGCATATTAAAAAGCAGAGACATCAATTTGCTAACAAAGGTCTGTCTAGTCAAGGCTATGGTTTTTCCAGTAGTTGTATATGGGTGTGAGAGTTGGACTATAAAGAAAGCTGAGTGCTGAAGAATTGATGCTTTTGAACTGTGGTGTTGGAGAAGACTTTTTAAAATTTAAATTTATTTATTTTAATTGGAAGCTAATTACTTTACAATATTGTACTGGTTTTGCCATACATCAACCTGAATCCGCCATGGGTGTACACGTGTTCCCAATCCTGAACCCCCTTCCCACCTCCCTCCCCATACCATCCCTCTGGTTCATTGCAGTGCACCAGCCCCAAGCATCCTGTATCCNTTGTACTGGTTTTGCCATACATCAACCTGAATCCGCCATGGGTGTACACGTGTTCCCAATACTGAACCCCCTTCCCACCTCCCTCCCCATACCATCCCTCTGGTTCATTGCAGTGCACCAGCCCCAAGCATCCTGTATCCTTCTTTGAGAGTCCCTTGGACAGCAAAGAGATCCAACCAGTCCATCCTAAAGGAGATCAGTCCTAAACATTCAATGGAAGAGCTGACACTGAAGCTGAAACCCCAATACTTTGGCCACCTGATGTGAAGAACTGACTCATTTGAAAAGACCCTGTTGCTGGGAAAGATTGANATCCAACCAGTCCATCCTAAAGGAGATCAGTCCTAAACATTCAATGGAAGAGCTGACACTGAAGCTGAAACCCCAATACTTTGGCCACCTGATGTGAAGAACTGACTCATTTGAAAAGACCCTGTTGCTGGGAAAGATTGAAGCCAGGAGGAGAAGGGACTACAGAGGATTAGATGGTTGGATGGCATCACCGACTCGAAGGACATGAGTTTGAGTGATTTCCGGGAGTTGGTGATGGACAGGAGGCCTGGCATGCTGCAGTCCAGGGGTCTCAAAGAGTCAGACATGACTGAGTGACTGAACTGACCTGATACCTCCTGAACCCCTGCTTGTGAGGAGAGATAGAGGTAGAAAGAGATAGAAGAACAAGAGGACTGAGAGTGTTGGAACACAGATAAAATTACTCCTAGAAAGAGACCCCTGTACTTAATAAGGAAATATTGAGGTCAGGTTTGTTACCAGTACCTCAGAGACTAGTTATTAAAGAATTTAAAACAATTTGGTGTGTGGGACGCAAAGTGAATTATTTTGAGACTTGGTAGTAACAATGAAACAGAAAACAAGAGGTAAATATTAAAGAGTATTAAGAAAGTCTTGCAGGGTAAGTGTGTATCATGGATTGTATATCTAGCCAAGCTTAAAAAGAAAAAAAAGTAGCAAACAAACAGAATCATATAATCAGAAAGCACAACTATCCCTTCCTGAAGACTATATATCACTGTATCAAGAGAAAAGAATGAAATCAACAAGACTTAGTAAGGCATCTAAGCTATCTAAAACGTACATGCAGCCATGTTTGCAGGCAACTACTTACTAGTCCCAGAAAGATAACACATCTCAAATTAAACAAGTGGTCTCCCCATATGCACAAAGCTAGAAAGAAAACAGAAAATAACAATAAAAATTTGAGCTCATGAAAAATGTCAAAACAGTAGTAATGAAGCAGAAGGAAATGATAGCACTCCAACCTAAATTAAATGTTATTAAATAAGTATCTGTGGATATGTAAGAACAACTTAAATCAGAGAATTTAAAACTCAGAAAACTGAAAAAAAAAACCATCAAGCTATGAAATAGGATCATAATCAGGAATGAAATAGAAGGAAAAGAAAAAGATTAATTAAAAATAAAGACAGAGTATAAGGTACCCCAAAGGGAATAGACTAAGTTAGGAGTATTGAGATATGGCATAAAAAGTTGCCAAATGAAAATTATAAAGTAGCATAAAAGAATTAGAGCAAAAGTGATTCACAAATAAAACAGGAAAATTAAGACCTGGGCACATGTAATTGGAGTCCTGAAAAATTGCAAATAATAATGGAATAGAATCATTTTAAAAACTATTTTTCAAGAGAATTTCTAGAGACACAACACCTGAATTGATTTGTTAGAAGGGCCCGCTATCTCTGGAAAAATTGGGCCAGGAACAATGACTCCAAAACATATCATTAAGTGATTGTTAGAAAATAATACTGAAGGAAACAAAGCAAAATCAAACCTCAGGACTCTAGACAAAAAGACCAACTCATATACTAAGGGGACAAATTAATATTGGCTTTGCATTAGCAATGATATAGAAAACAGAACAACAGCAGAGTGCCATTTTTCAGAAACTCTAGGAAAGAAATTGTGAGCAAACGATTTTATATCCAGCAAAACTATAATGAAATGATAAACAAGACTTAACCTGCAAGAAGCAGAGGATGCTGTTCTCCAAAGCCCTTCCTGAGGAATGTACCAGTTAACAAGTCCTATCGAGATCAAATGATCTGGGAAAGCAGGCAAAAACACTGATCTTGACCATTATAATACTGTAATATGACTCGTTTTTTTGTTTCAGTTTTATCCTATCATTGTATGTCTGTTTACCACACAAAATTTTATTTAAAGTGTTCCCTCCTCTTTTTTTTTTCTTTAGAAGCAAAGTGGTGACAAGATAGGAAATTATACAAACAGCAAATGTTCTGTCAATGCAGGTGTAATGTAACTAAAAAAGTATGAGGAAAATGAGAGAAAAGGAAAGCAGAAAAAGCCTATTGATTATTCCATAGCGATCGGGGTCAAATGAAAACAATTAAAAGTAACAGTTGAATAGTTGAGTGCCAGATAAAGAACGTTAGTCGCTATGAAAGGTACACATATGCCAAGCTAACCATGTGAACACAACTAAAAATCTGAAATGCCCCCCAAATTAAAGAGAGTAAAAAATAAGACCATTTCAAAAAAAGCATCCTTATAAATATAAAATATTTCAAAACAAATTTATAAAGTATATGTAAATATAATTAAGATAATTTTATAGAATTGAAACCAAACACCAACTGAATCATTAAAATGTAAATGCAACTCTCAAAACAAAATCTTAAAATATTAGGTACAGAAAATATGGATGGGCACAAGCACATATGATTTTATGTCTGTGAAAAAATCAGTGAAGCTGCTGCCAAAATTGCTAATGTAATCATCAGTGTATAGTCATAAAATTATAGGGCTTACTGTGCAGTATTCACATAGCATTTGTGGCTCAGATGGTAGAGAATCTGCTTGCAATGCAGGAGATCCAGGTTCAATCGCTGGGTTAGGAAGATACCTTGGAGAAGGAAATGGTAACCCATTTCATTATTCTTGCCTAGAGAATTCCATGGACAGAGAAACCTGGCGTGCTGTAGTCCATGGGGTTACAAAGAGTCAGACACGACTGAGCGACTAACACGCACACACATTGTGCAGTAGTGTCATATCAGAGTGTTCAATATAACTAAGTGATTCTAATCCATCTCAGAATCCATCTCAAGAAGGCTAAAGAACTCAGGAGATGTTTTCCTGGAAGGGGAAGAATGGTTAAGAATGAATGTGACTATTTTCTATATATGAAGAACAACTATATAGCAATGGGATTATATTTATTCTGTATGGCATGAGAAGTATAACTAGAACCAATAGTTTGAAATTGCATGAAGATTTTGGCTTATATAAGAAAGTATTTTCCAACAGCCAAAGCTACCTTTAAAAAATATTTTAAAACTGGTTACTCACTGTTCATTGGTTATCCAAGTGGCTATGGACATATGTATAATCATCAACCACATCGAAAAAAAGTTTAAATCAATGTTAAAATTTTCTATAAAACAAATTTCCAAGGAAGTGTGGGGTAACAAATTACCTGTTAATGTGACAGGCATTGAATTATTTTTGTATTTTGTGTCAAGAGAAAATTGTCCAATAAAAGTAAAATGATAGCTCTCACATAAATATAAATCATATGTTAAAAATTGTGTTAACTCATTATTTATTCAGGAATTAGGCAGATGTTAAAACAAGTTCAAAGGGGAATTCAAAGAACAGACATATGTATGTATCACTAGGAATACTAAAGGCATTTGTAAATAGAGTCAAAACTGGCAGAATTTATTTGCACATTTTAAATGAGAATTATTTGCATTACTGTCATTTATCTGCACCCTACAGACCTGTAAAATAGCATAAAGGAACATAACTAAGTAAAAACATTGAAATAAAAAAATAGTGATGAACAGGAAGGCCTGCCATGCTGCAATTCATGGGGTCGCAAAGAGTCGGACACGACTGAGCGACTGAACTGAACTGANTATCTGCACCCTACAGACCTGTAAAATAGCATAAAGGAACATAACTAAGTAAAAACATTGAAATAAAAAAATAGTGATGAACAGGAAGGCCTGCCATGCTGCAATTCATGGGGTCGCAAAGAGTCGGACACGACTGAGCGACTGAACTGAACTGAACTCAACTGAATGAGGCAGAAATAAGAAAAATTTAAAAATAATGTTGAATCCAAATATTGATTTTTTAAAAAATTAACAGAAATAGATAAATAACAATAAAGAAAGAAAGCAATAAATCTCATATATAAAAAATAATAACAAAAATAACTAGAAAGAGAAAGAATAAACTTTGTGTAGCAGAATACTTTGTGAAACTATGCAGATAACATTATAAACTTAGGTAAGAGATATAGTCTCCTAGGTATGTGCAATTAAGTAAAAATAAAAAATAATTCTATTGCACATGGAGGTGAAATAGATTAAAAGGGGAATAGTGGAAATTTGAAAAAGTTTCCCCTAATAAAAAGGACATCATCTAGGTATTTCTAAAGGTGAATTGTATGAACTGGTGAACATTTAGATGATCCTAATTTTGGGCTCCAAAATCACTGCAGATGGTGACTGCAGCCATGAAATGAAGAGACANGAACTGAACTCTGCATATAAATTAAATAAACAAGGTGGCAGTATACAGCCTTGTTATACCCCTTTAAGAATTTTTAACCAGTCCATTGTTCCATGTAAGATTCTAACTGTTGCTTTTGACCTGCACACAGATTTCTCAGGAGGTAGGTAAGGTGGTCTCATATTCCTATCTCTTAAAAGAACTTTCTATAGTTTGTTGTGATCGACAGTCAAAGGTTTTAGTGTAATGAAGCAGAAGTAGATGTTCTTCTGGAATTCCCTTACTTTATCTGTGATCCAAGGAATACTGGCAGTTTGATCTTTGGTTCTTTTGCCTTTTTTAAACCTAGCTTGTACATTTAGAAGTTCTCAGTTCATGTATTGCTGAAACCTAGCTTGAAGAATCTTGAGCATAACCTTACTAACCTGCTAAATGAGGGCAATTGAGTGGTAGTTTGAACATTCTTTGGCATTGCCCTTCTTTGGGATCAGAATGAAAACTGATCTTTTTCAGTACTGTGGCCACTGCCCAATTTTCCAAATTTGCTGACCTATTGAATGCAGCATTGTAACAGCTGACTCTGTCCTTAGTGAGCTATATTCTAAGGACAAAAGGCAATGTTGACCTTTAACTCATACATTTGTTAGTGGTAGTAGTATGGTTAGAGTAAGTCTGAAACTTTCTCACACATTTTATGATTGAACAAATAAGTACATATTTTGATACTGATGATACTACATTTGTTTCCCACTGTGGAGGGAAACAGTTGCAAATGTGGAATGGGAGGAGACAAAGAATACTGTGAGTATTGAATTTGAATTGGACTTATCAATATGAGTTAATAATAAGATGCATGCTTCCTAGCTCTGTCCACTAAAAAAACTAATGGCAATAGTACTTGAGTAGCAGTGAGCATACTTAGCACCTAGATCTTTATTTTTGTAAGTACCATTCTCATCTAAAAGGAGTCAGAGCTTCTTGGATAATGGCTGGCTCTGGGTCTGTGTCTGGGGAAAGAAAGTGAGTCTGGGGTGTTTGTTATGTTAGAGCGCATGCGTCTGTGCTCAGTCATGTCAGTCCTCTCTGAGTCTTTACTATCCTATGGACTGTAGCCCACCAGGCTCCTCTCTCCATAGGATTCTCCAACCAATAACATTGGAGTGGGTTTCTGTGTCCTCTTCCAGGACATCTTTCTGACCGAGGAATTGAACCTGCCTCCCTTACGTCTCCTGCACTGGCAGGTGGGTTCTTTACAACTAGCACCACCTGGAAAGCCCTTTGTTAGAAAATTGTCAAAAGTTTATAGGAGTATGTCAAGACATAAAAACATGTTTGAAGAGGTTCCGTTGGCCAAATTTGGGATAAATTTGAGCCGCAAAAAGAAATAATGATGGAAATAATTTGTAATACATTGAATAAGAGATTAATCCAAAAGCCATAAGAATACTAGCTAATTTTCAAAGGTCCAAGGAAGAAGAGAGTGAAAGGAGTTTTTTTCTTTAATAAAAGTGCCGTCTAATAAATATAGGAGGGAAGATCAAATTAGAAAGTTAGCATTTTGCAACCAATATTTTAAAAATTGATTCAGGAATAAATTATCAGTGGATGCTAAAACTATTGGGTAGATTGTCTGGCAACAGAAGACTTATGTGGTCTCAACATATTACCTCACAGGTTAGTTATAAATTATAAAGGGAAAAGATAATGTTACAGAAGATAAATTTGGTGAACTCTAACTTTACCAAATGATTGAATTTAATATTACTAGTTTTAGGACAAACTGACATCATCTATCTCCTGATATGATGCACTGAGAATGATACAAAACCACCTATATATCAATAGTATTCATGTTAAATATGCTTAATCTGCATCTACTCATGAGGAAGCAATCAAATCCAAGTGAGAGACATTGTGCAAACAAATGGTTTATTTTTCTCAAAAATGTCGGTGTCATGCAAGAGAAAAAAGTATTTATTACAGTAGACTGGAGCATTATAGCAATTAAATGCATTGATTAAGTCCTGGAGAAAGGAGGAAAGGACATATGGAATATTATTGGAATAGTAAGAGAAATTAGAATATGCATAAGATATGATAATTATAATAAATCAATATTTCTTTACTGTGAGTATTGTATTATTATATAAGAGAATATCGGGTCTTAGGAGCTATATTCTTAAATATTTAGAAGAGGCAAAATTTTAAAAATTGGTGAATGTAAGTTAAGGATATAAGGGTGTTTGTTGTTTCCTCTTAGCAAATTTTCCAAACTAAATAAAAAGTTTGAGGAAAAAACACAGTAAAGTCCAAATTCCTAGATTGGACAATTTTTGTTTGTTGTGAAATTCAGGTGAAATATTAATATTCCATTGAAACTTATAAAAGTGAGTTGTCTATGACTTGCTGGTCCTTCAATATTACTGAGAACCAGGATAAAGATAAAAAGCAAATATGGCGTGAACAATTCTAACCAATGCCCTGGTGCTTGGAACTGACATTCCTGCAAATAGTACATTCAGAATACAGTTTTGAGGTGAGCCTTTCCTATTTCCAGAAGTGAATTCTCTTCCTTAGAGAATATGAACACCAACATGTGAGGAACCACCTGAGATCATCATGGTGCTCGGTAGTAGTGGGCTTGTGGGAGAAATGAAGTGGTACGAATACCCCCCTTCTTTTTTGTTGGGTTCTTTTTCCTGCCACTAGACTGGTAAGATGTTTCGGAGATGTCCTCAGTTCAAAATACTAAGACAAGAGCATTAAGCCTAGATCTTAAGGGAAAGTGGTAAAGAGGAGTATGGCAGACATTGTAGACTGGTCCAAGTTACATCCTATGCCTCTTGGCCATGTGACTGACTTCAGCCTAATGAGATGCAAGTGGACATCTGCTAGTGCTGCTTCTTTTTCCTTCTTCATTTTTCTTGGCCAGAGATGACATGACGGCAAGAGCCTCAGCAACTGTCTTGCAACCACAATGGGAAGGCTAAGCGAATTCATCCCCTGTTGCTGAGTTACTAAGACAATACTGTAATCAACTACTTCTGGATTTCTTATGTGGTATGAATAAACTTATTTGTTTAAGCCACTATATTTGATTTATGACACAGCCCATCTCACCAGGGTAAGACCAGGTATTTATGGCAAAAAACCAACCAACCAAACAAAAAAAAAACCCACTTCAAATCGAATATGAAGCATTTAATTCAGCTTGAATGTCTGTCTCCTGTGTATCTCCCTCAGAAACCTGTGTGTCAAAATAGTACACAGCCAGCCTTTAACAAGTATAAAATACCTTTAACATGTATAAAATGAAAATTGTCCAAGGTGGAATTAATTGAGCTATGTTGGGTGAAAGGAAGAAGCAAAGATCCAACAGAGGGAAAAAGGAGATAGTGTGGAATTGAACTTGGATCAGAGATGTCCATGTCACTCACGTGGAAGCACTAATGGCTAGAAGGCATGTTGCAAGTCAGAGTGATGGGGAGGAAGTGGCCTCTGAAGAATAAGGCTGAAGAGAGGATATGTAGTAGGCCAGGTGTTCAGAAAGGGAGCTGCCAAGTAATTAACCCAAAATGTTGCTGTTTTTCGTTGAGAATTTGAAGGGCTTTATTCAGACTAGTCAATAAAATATTTTAAAAAGTTATTATATGATAACTTGAAAAAAAGAATAAATCCTGATGAGAACAGTTGATCCTGAGACCTAGCCAATATGAAAGTTCTTGCCGAAGTAGCCTTGGCATTTGGCTTCATCACAAAGACAATCCTGTAGATGTGGAAGCATCTGCTCTCCAACTTGTTGCTTATGTTAAAATGAAAGCTATTCAATAAAATATTTATGAGCCTCAATTCCACTGGTGGCTGGATGGAAATAAAATGGCAAGAAACCAAATTTCTAATAAATATATGAATAACCACTCAGTTGACCACTCTTTGACATACGCATCATTCATAATTCCTGATTCTTTTTCAACGTGTGCTTTCTCATCAGAAAATTGAAATTAAAATATTCTAGGTCTTTAAGTATTCAGAGTAAATGAGTTCTGTCAGTATAGACAACAGCAATCAATTGGGATGTTTTTCCTCTGAAAAATTGGATTGTTAACTCAATCATTCATTAGTCAATCCATTCAATGTGTATTATGTGCCCAGTATTGTTGCATAGTTTCTGTGGAAAGATTAGCAAACTTGACCCTCTGAAAAATTACCTGAAGGTGAAAAAGCAAATGAAAAGGGGATTAAAAAAGTAAAAGTAAAGCATTCTTATCTCTTTGTACATGCATCAAATCAGGATGGTTGGATCTTTCCTTGCAACCAGTCTAAGTAGAGGCTCATTTAAAAAAATAATTAAAATCTGTTTGACCACGTAATATAGTCTTTATTGAGAAGATCAATAAACAGATCACAAAACTTATAAAATTCTATTTTCTTCAGCTTTCCTTGTCAAAACCTGTCATGCAAATTTTCTTTCTCTATACTCTTAAAACAAACTGACCATTCACATTATACATACTGGTTCTGAATACCTTTCTCCTTCCTTGCAGCCTCAGTTCTTTATGGCATATTATCTTAGCTACTCTGGCTTCCTTTTTCATTTGGGCAGCAGATTAAATGAAGATACTAGACATATTTTTGTCAGCATTTTATAAGCCTCTACAAAGAGAGACAAGATGTGTCTTTATAATACCTTTTACTCTTTGCCAACCAATTTTTAAAAATTTCCTTCTTGTTTGGGTGGCATTCATGCAAGATAATTCCAGGCATCTTTCCAAATTCAGTTTTATATTGCCCATCCAAGTTCCATCTAGAAATTCTGTGAACTTAGAGAATTTGAGTAGGGCTAGGTGAAGACAGGATGACTTGTTCTTACTTTAAGCATGGCCTAACTGGACTTTCCAGGTGGTACTAGTGGTAAAGAATCTGCCTGNCATGACTACTGGAAAAACCATAGCCGTGACTAGACGGACCTTTTTTGGCAAAGTAATGTCTCTGCTTTTTAATATGCTGTCTAGGTTGGTTATAACTTTTCTTCCAAGGAGTAAGTGTCTTTTAATTTCACGGCCGCAGTCATTATCTGCAGTGCTTTTGGAGCCCCACAAAATAAAGTCTGCCACTGTTTCCACTGTTTCTCCATCTATTTGCCATGAAGATGGGACCAGATGCCATGAACTTTGTTTTCCGAATGTTGAGCTTTAAGCCAACTTTTTCAGTCTTCTCTTTCAGTTTCATCAAGAGGCTCTTTAGTTCTTCTTCACTTTCTGCCATAAGGGTGGTGTCATCTGCATATCCGAGGTTATTGATATTTCTCTCAACAGTCTTGATTCCAGCTTGTGCCTCATCCAGCCCTTCAGTGAGTAAACTGAAAAGTACCTGCCTTTGTGGAACAGGAAGTTTCAAGACGTAAACAGATACAAAATATAACATCGAGTAGTAAAAACCTGGTTTAAGAAAAATAGGTCTTTCCTGATAGCTCAGTTGGTAAGAAATCCACCTGCAATACAGGAGACCGGAGTTCAATTCTGGGTCAGGAAGATCCCCTGGAGAAGGGATAGGCTACCCACTCCAGTATTCTTGGGCTTCCCTTATGACTCAGCTGGTAATGAATCTGCCTGCAATGTGGGAGACCTGGGTTCGATTCTTAGGTTGGGAAGATCCTCTGGTGTAGGGAAAGGCTACCCACTCCAGTATCCTGGCCTGGAGAATTCCATGGACTCTATAGTCCATGGGGTTACAAACAGTCAGACACAACTGAGTGATTTTCACTCACTAAGAAAAAAAAAATAAAAGAATAGAAAAAAGTGAGCATGAAGCTTGTGGAGGAAGTCATTGAAAAAATGTGGCCCTGGTGGAGCCAGACAACCAGAAGTGCCTCACCCTCTCCCCTGTCTGTGGAATATACCTTTGGTCCACTGTTCCCACGGCTGGAGCTGATTTCAGGGAACAGCCTTGAGAGAGCAATGTGTTGTTGAGACCACCTGGAGGGAAAACCTGATGGAACCCAGATGAAACCTCTACATGAACTTAAAAGATTCTGGCAGGCAAATGTGGTGATCAGTTCATCTTGCAGCTGCCAAGACAAGCTTCACATATAAGTTCCCTTGCTGTCACCTCACAATCTGGAGTCATCTACCTCTTTCTTCCATCCCTCTTTGTCTTCCTTATATGGGGGCCAGGTTACACACCAATAAATGTGTTGTTATTTTACAGAATGTATTCCAGGAGGACACCTGTGATGAAATAACAATTGAACATACACTGCTGCTGCTGCTGCTGCTACTAAGTTGCTTCAGTTGTGTCCAACTCTGTGTGACCCCATAGATGGTAGCCCACCAGGCTCCCCCATCCCTGGGATTCTCCACACAAGAACCCTGGAGTGGGTTGTCATTTCCTTCTCCAATGCATGAAAGTGAAAAGTGAAAGGGAAGCCGCTCAGTCGTGTCCGACTCTTAATGACCCCATGGACTGCAGCCTACCAGGCTCCTCCATCCATGGGAGTTTCCAGGCAAGAGTACTAGAGTGGGGTGCCATCATCTTTTCCAGAAAATACACCAGAAAGAGTTAAAGGAATCAACCATGTGGGAAGAACATTTCATAGAGAGGAGCCTCACCAGAATGGCCCTAAGATAAGCACATGCTCAGAGAGAGAGAGGGGTGAGTGTGAGCAAGTAAGTTCAGAGACGTAAGAAAGGACCAGAACAGGTAAAGAGCTTTGATTTTATACTAAAGTGATGGAAAGTCATTACAGTGCTTTCAGCAAGGGTGTAACATGATCAGATTAATGTTTTAAAAGGATCACTCTGGCTACCGTCAAACGAAAATAGCTGTTGGGGATAGGAGTACAGGAGTTCAGGAAGCTATTGCAGTCATCCACAAGGGAGATGTTGTCCAAGTGGTCTTAGAAATGATTTTTTTTAAGTGCATTCTTAAGTTGCAACTGAAAAATCAGACCATCCTGATCACACAGAGGTTCTGTTGGAGTCAGGTTTAGGGCTGACCATAAACTTGTCCTTGATATATTTGAGAACTGACAGCTGTGGGGTGGTCTTCTGAGCATGCTGCTGCTGCTGCTGCTAAGTCACTTCAGTCATGTCCAATTCTGTGGGACCCCACAGACGGCAGCCCACCAGGCTCCCCTGTTCCTTGGATTCTCCAGGCAAGAACACTGGAGTGGACTGCCTCTTCCTTCTCCAATGCATGAAAGGAAAAGTGAGAGTGAAGTCGCTCAGTCCGGTCCGAGTCTTAGGGACCCCATGGACTGCAGCCTACCAGGCTCCTCCAACCATGGGATTTTCCAGGTGAGAGTATTGTAATGGGGTGCCATTGCCTTCTCCTCTGAGCATGAGGGTGATGATATGGCCAAATGTACCTTAATGATCACATACTTAGGGAAATGTATAACTTTACTGAAAAAGTGTATAACTTTACTGCAATAAGCATAAATCCATCATAAGAGATCTGTTAGTTTGGCAGAAAGGAAGGGTAAATGGGAGGTAGCCCCATAAGACAAGTTTTGCACACTTCAAATAGTTGTCTTCAGCATCTCTCTCTTTCTTTGTCTATTTTTGACATGTTCTCTTGCTTGATTGCAGCTTAGCCTTTCACACTTGATTCTTGATATTTGCACTGTCGATTCCTAAAAAGCACTGTGGCTCAGCAAACTCCTGTTTACTATCACAGCACCCCAGGACATGTTCTCTGAAAGCAGGCAGATATGTGCTGGAAGATTAAGGGATACAAGTCTTTGGCCAACCATTGCAGAGAGAAACCACACATTCTGTAGGAAGTGCTGTTGGCTCAGGCCTTTCATGAGTCTGAGCATTTCAGAAGTGTGAGAACTTCCACATAAGAATGCCTCCAAATGCAGTTACTATTTTAAATCACATCATTTCATAGGCAAGAAGTGTTGACACCTGCAAGAAGTATCTGACAGCTCTGAGACTGTCAGACCCTTTATTTGAAGGGAGCTATGGCGTCAGATGCACTGGCGATCTGGATTCTCCTCTTGAGCCTATAACCATTTTCTTGGGCGGTTATGCAAACATATAATTAAATTTGACTTTTCTAAGCCTCCCTTTCTTCATCTAAAAAAGAATCTGGACTAAACAATCTAGAATTTTTTTTCCTGCTTTAGCTTTTTGGTCTTTGGGTTGAATACAATCTTATGGTAGGCTTAAATATCAAATATTGATTTTTTTTCATCTGTGTATTTCCACCCTCTTCTTTTACTCTAACAGCCATTTCCTCTATCTGAGCCAATGCCAAAGTTAAAAGAAAGAGCTACAAGAGACATTTCTTAGAGGTCTGCAGACTGGGCTTTCCCCTCCAAGAAACAGGTGAGACTGAGTGCTATGATCTGAATGTTGGTGTGCCCCCAAAATTCATATGTTAAAAACCTGCTTTTCAATGTGATTGTAGTAGGAAGTGGGGCTTATGAGAGGTGATTAGGCCAAAAGGGTGGATTGCTCACTAAT
The DNA here is from genome assembly GCA_006410875.1 of Neotragus pygmaeus. Taxonomy (NCBI): domain Eukaryota; kingdom Metazoa; phylum Chordata; class Mammalia; order Artiodactyla; family Bovidae; genus Neotragus; species Neotragus pygmaeus. The sequence continues at coordinate 2,210,703 of SJYV01009037.1, read as the reverse complement.
GAAGTTGATGTGCATATAAAAATGGCCAAGAGAGCTCCTTTGGATCTTCTGCCTTCTGCGGACCAAAGAAGTCAGAAGTCTATGACCCGGAAGATGTTCCTCACCAGATGATGCTTGAACACTCATTTCAGACTTACAACTTCCCAAACTGTGAGAAATAAATTTCTGTGCTTTTAAACCACCCAGTGTGTGATATTTTGTTATAGCAACGTGTATAAACTAAGATGCTGAGTTTGGGTGAAAGGAAAGAAGAAAAAGATTTGCAGATTTTATAGCAGCAAGGCTGATGGAAGGAATGAAAGACACTCAACTTGGGGTGTGTAGAATTAGAGGGAAAAGGAGAATTTTCATGCTGAGCCTGGGAGTAGAGTGGTAGGTACCCTGTGTTTGAGATGCCTTTCAGGGTGGACTCCTGTGTCTCCCATTGAGTTCATCCATCTGCTTTAGACAGTGTGCATTTAACTGTTGCAAACACATGTAATTTTTCCCTCTAACTTGTCTGAAGAGAGGAGCATGAGGAAGTGCACCATTTACCCACATGAAAATGAACAGGAGAGTTGGGATTTCTATCTGGTCCCAGCAGCAGTGGGCACAATGCAAGTTACCTTCCCTTTCTTATGGGAAGAGAAACCAACTAGTAGAAAGACCAGGAAAAGAACAACTTGATACAAGATAGTTCGATTAGTCACAAATAATTTGAAGTTTGTTTTAATACACAACAATAAATCAGTGGCACTGGTCTGCTTTGAAAATGGTGTAAATCTAAGTTAACTGCTCAATAACCATATGACATCTATAAGTAACTTTCCTTCTTTGGATACCAGTTTTCTCATTTAAGAAATAAGTGAATTGGAATAAACAATCTCTGGGATCCCATTAAGTGGTGGCAATCTCTGATCCTGTGAATGGAATCTCATAAAGTGTGGTCTGGAAAGATGAGGATGATTTAAATGTATCATGCTTAGACTCAATTCTTCTGAATATTTCTTTTCTTCTAAGTTGAATTAAGTTTGAGTCAGATCCTCAGTAATATGAAATGGTGTTGCTTAAAGAGATTCAGAGAGTTAAAAGAAAGAAAAAAATATACTAGAATGGCATAAATGTTGTATTTGAGAGGTGGGTCTCTTGGATAACCTTTTTTTATTCTTTTTATGCCTCAGTATTTTCTGGTTTTATTTTTATCAAACTTGTAATTCTTTAAAAAATATTTTTAACTAAAAATTTCTACAACCAAGAGAATGTTGCTGATATTCTCTGTGTGTGTCTCTTGCCCATCTCTCCCTCTCTGCAGTGAAGAATGGCTGAAATATTTTGTATAGCAATCCAGCCTTTACATTTAGAGGTCAGAGAACCTACTGTGAAGATCTGGTATCTCTTTCAGACCTTAGTCTTGCACTTAATGATGTTCATGTTGAATTTTCTTGCCTCCAATATGAAGGGATACATTCTATGATTTTTTTATATAATGGGTCCTAGGATGGATTTTTAAAACCTGATAATAGATTAGCTTTCCTTTTGCTCTCATAGTTTATTTCTGGGAAGAAGGCAAGTGACTGGAATATATATTTTACGAGACTCTTTTCTGTAATAGCAGGTAACTAAATCCTTCAGTTCAGTTCAGTTCAGTCGCTCAGTCGTGTTACGTGGATGCCTTTACCTATACGATGATTTCCTTTTTACATCGGAAAATGTCAAAAAGTCTGCTTAGCAATTAGCAGCTTTCCTTGGTAGAGACTAAATATCACTGGACAGCTTTCAGTGATTCTTTGTCTTCATTTCATGCTTTAGGTGGTCATTCTTGATGCCAAGACCTCTACAATGTATCATGTAACTCAGAGATATTGTTTCCATAGCAACATGTCTCTCTAGTGCACTCATATCAACAATTGCAGCCACTCCTGCCAACTTAAGCTTGATACCTTCAGATGAGAACAGATGGCTAAGTAGTCTACTTCAACTATAAGGATGATCCATCAAGTCATCTTACTTTTCTCCAAAACTATCCTTGAATTCCAACTCTACTAAGGCATTTTTGATTAAGTAGGAGTGAGATGTGTTTAAATAGCTGGTCCTTACACAGCCATACAAATACCTTCCTGACTCTTATCCTTGCCACAGATGTAAGTAAATACTAGAAAACGAATGAATCAGAAATAGATGTGGCATTAACAAACACTCTAAAAACAGTCTGGATCTCCCTTCCTCTCTTCTAATGTTTCTAGGACCTTCTTGAGCAAAACTGTGACTAGTTATATCTCATATAAGGAAGAATTTTTTTAAATGCCAACTTAGATAAGCTACTTTCAAGTCAGATTACTTGCCTGCTCTGTATTTCAGTATTATAGTTACTTTTTACATGAACAATGTACTTCTATTGTATTCTGAAACTGTTGGGTAAATTAGGTACTAAAATTTGCTTATAAATATCACCAACTTTTACAATGCTGGGCCTATTTTTTGTGTGTGGAGGCAGCCATTTATTTCACACTTATTCATTATTATGACCATTTGCCTTTCTTCAGCCAGGATCCCCTCAAAAAGACCATGCCCAAATGTTATTAGTGTAGAAATGGACAGCCATAAAATCATAGCTATCTTGTAATGTTATATGAGAGCCGGGCTATAAAGAAGGCTTAGTGCAGAAGAATTGATGCTTTTGAATTGTGATGCTGGAGAAGACTTTGAGAATCCCTTGGAGAGCAAGGTNAGAAATGGACAGCCATAAAATCATAGCTATCTTGTAATGTTATATGAGAGCCGGGCTATAAAGAAGGCTTAGTGCAGAAGAATTGATGCTTTTGAATTGTGATGCTGGAGAAGACTTCGAGAATCCCTTGGAGAGCAAGGTGATCAAATCAGTCAATCCTAAAGGAAATCAACCCTGAATATTCATTGGAAGGACTGATGCTGAAGCTGAAGCTCCAATATGTTGGCCACCTGATGTGACGAGCCAACTCATTGGAAAAGACACTGATGCTGGCAAAGATTGAGGGCAGGAGGAGAAGAGGATGACAGAGGATGAGATGGTTGGATGGCATCACCTATTCAATGGACATGAGCTTGGACAAACTCCGGGAGATAATGAGGGACAGAGAGGCCTGGTGTACTGTGGTCCATGGGTTGCAACGAGATGGACATGACTGAGCAATTGAACAGCAACAACGTTATGTCAAGTTGACCCATGATGTGTGTGTAGAGAAGTGACAAGAAACTTTAACCTGGCAAAAAGCTACAGGTTGTCTGACAAAGAAAATGTTTTATCATTTGAAAATAACTTGTTTTCAATCAGTCATGTAGTCCTCTTCATTTCCTCATCAGCAATTTTTGGAATTGTATTGGAGTTCAGTTAGGTCCAAACTTGTGTCTCCCCCAAACTGATTTTTATCAAAAAGGCAAAGCACAAGGTTCCCTGGATTTGAAGGAAGATTATAAAGGGGATGCACAGCTCCTTAACGCTTAGCTGACATATGCTTGTCGGTACATTTCTAAGAAATACAAGAATGGGTCTACTTTAGATTAAGGAGAATCTGTAGTAATTGGAGGTAGTTTAAAAAATATTTTGCTATTTCAGCTGGTTTTCTATGTCAGTTTAAGAGCAATTAGGTCTCTTTGTTATTTTTCAGTGAAAAAGTAAGAATGAAGACTTCTTAACAGCACATCACAGGCATGTGCAATAGGTCGGGATGCTTATAGTCTTTTCTTGCTTCTCTAGTTATCCACTTAGTATTTTGTTAATTGATGGGCCCAGAAAAGAGAAATTCAAAGCAGGTGATAACTGGCAGAGTGACTGAAAACTGACCTCTTGAACAGGCAGTTTAGTTTGTTGTTGTCATTATTGTTAAAAATAATAAATAATAAAAGAATAATATCTTTAAATTTACATAGAACACATTTCCAATCTGAGGTCCTAGACCCACTGGGTGCTCATGAAGTTAGTAAACGTGAATTGTTTACGTTGTTTCAAAATAATGATAATACTGTAGCTCAATTATTTTATGGCATAGTATGTTATACATTTATCTGATTAATAAAAGTAAGGAAATGGGTTACTTATGACATGCATAGTTCAACTTGGTAAAGTAGCTTTTTAAATGATGAAGGTGAGTGACAGTAAGAGGCTTCTTTAGAGGTGTGGAAGTTATTAGAATTTTCATTTTGTAGCTAAATGATTCATTTTTTTCTCATGCCACTGCCTGAAGTTGGCAGATGGATATAGTCAGCTCCATTTATTAGACAAGGGAATTGAAATGTGTTACTTCTATCTGTATCCTCTGTTCTTTCAGGTTTCATACACTATAGATCTCTTTTCATGGTTTCTTCAATAAGTGCTTTGTTGAAGTCAGGACTTCTGTTAGGAATAACACGGTGTCAAGTCACCCCAAGATTATTACATACAGTGCTTAATTTTTGCTCATGATGGAGTTTATAGTCCAAATAGTGGTTAAAAAAAAAAAAAAACCTGTATGAAAAGTCAGGGGAAAAAAAAGGAATGTGGGCAAGGTACAAAGTGTCCATTTGTCCATCTTCAATGTTACCAGATTAATAACTTGAGAGATCCTATTCAAATACCAAAAATGTAAAACCATGTGAAGAATATGACAAAAGGGATAGTGTAAGACAATGTATGATTAGGAGATGAATGATGGAGACAATATGCATTGGCAGGAAGGAGAGGTCACCCTAAGTTTATTTACTGTTAAGGAAACATTTTTATGGACATGAGCTTGGCTTTTAATGATTTTTCTAAATGAGGAGAAAGGAATAGAAAGACATTTGGGGCAGAATATTGACTCTGCCATGTGGCACATCCTTTCCAGTAAGATGCTACATTTCAATATGTTCTAACATCATATTTTTGCCAATTTTTAACTTCACGTAAAGAAAGGATTCAAAGAAAAAAAAGTAAACTGGAAAGAACTCGTAAATATATGCGATATGAAAATTATAAATCAGATAAAAAAAGAATTAAATCTTCCTTTCATTACAACTGTCTACCCTCATCCTACCAAAGAAGAGTTAAAGAAGTATTGGACCATCTGTATCACATATGCTAAAATGAAATTGGGTTCAGGTCTTTAGACATCATGCTCCTATACACACTAGAAACAGCAAGGAAAGTGAGTAAAAGCCAGAGAGAGCTGTTAAACAAGGGGTAGCAAAGAACATGAGAGAAGATAAAAATCTAGTGAAATGGACCAGAAAAATAATGGCAGCCCTAAAGCAAAATTTGCAAGAAAAATCTGCTATGCAAAGGTCAGAAGCCCAAACTGGGATGGGATCTGCCAATCACCAGGTAACAGGAAAGTATGGAATCTCAATCCAGTTTGCTCAGTCTATCAGCCTGGCCAGGTGTGAGAACATTCATCAAGCTCTTGATAGTCTATGGCACCCATCCATGAGAAATCTCATTTCTGGACATTCAGCAGTCCTTGACCTTGAAAGCAGTTCCGGACTGATAGTCAGTCTAACTTGATAAATGATGATTTCTCAAAGAGAAATGCAATTCTCCCACTCCAGTCTGACCACAAATACACACACACATGTACAAGGCATAAAAATGTATAGCTATGTACGTGGAAAGACCCATGAATGTGTGACAGACTCATTCCACCAGCAAGTCACTGATAACTTGAATGCACTTGATGCATTCAGCATAGTGACAGATACCAACACCTGTGCCTGCCCTGCTCTAAAAGCTCCCAGAGAAACCTTGGCTGTCTGATAGCAAGGTGTACAAGGGAGTCCTTTCCAAAGAGCAGGAAGACAACTGCCTATTACAAATAATTCCTTGGATTATGGCTGTGTTCTGTGTAGAACTACAGTGGCCTGACCAAAGCCCCTGGCCAAGAAATACCAACATGTGCTGAGATTTTATTTAAATCTCTTTTTTTTTAGTCTAATAGGCACAAGGATGATATTTTTGTCTCCTTGTTTTACATTACTTCTATTTATTTATTGTATTCTTTTTCCTACCATTAGTTTGTAAACCCCTATGAGGACAGTCACTCTGTGTCAACTATTTCTATCTCATGTGTATCTATCACAATTCCTGTGTCTCTCTCTGAATGACATATGATCAGTGATGCTTGTTTTGATTTATCCATAGTCTTTCTTCATTCCTGAAATAATACAAGTAAAATGAATATGTATGACACTTAACNGCTCTCCCGTCCCTGGGATTCTCCAGGCAAGAACACTGGAGTGGGTTGCCATTTCCCTCTCCAATCCATGAATGTGAAGTTGCTCAGTCGTATCTGACTCTTAGCGACCCCATGGACTGCAGCCTACCAGGCTCTTCTGTCCATGGGATTTTCCAGGCAAGAGTACTGGTGTGTGGTGCCATTGCCTTCTAGCTTAGCCTAGCCTACCTTAAGTGTGCCCAGAACAATTTACATTAGCCTACAGTTGGGTAAAATCATCTTAACACAAAGTCTGTTTTATAGTAAGGGTTGAACGTCTCGTGTATTTTATTGAAAACTGTTACAGAGAGTTGAAAGCAGAATGATTATCTGGGTACAGAAGGTTGCATGTTGGTTGTTTGCCCTTGTGCATATGTGGTTGACTGGGAGCTCATCCTCTGTCTTCCACTTCTCCTCCTGCCCTCAATTTTTCCCAGCATCAGTGTCTTTTCAAGAGAGTCTTCAGTGNATTATCTGGGTACAGAAGGTTGCATGTTGGTTGTTTGCCCTTGTGCATATGTGGTTGACTGGGAGCTCATCCTCTGTCTTCCACTTCTCCTCCTGCCCTCAATTTTTCCCAGCATCAGTGTCTTTTCAAGAGAGTCTTCAGTGCAGTTCAGTCGCTCAGTCGTGTCCGACTCTTTGCAACCCCATGAATTGCAGCACGCCAGGCCTCCCTGTCCATCACCAACTCCCGGAGTCCACTCAAACTCACATCCATCGAGTTGGTGTTGTGTTTAAATTATCAAATTATCTTCAGTGTGTTGTACTTAACAGTATATTATTTATAGTATTACTATATGGCCTAGTCCCAGAGCAATTTTTGTAAATGCTTTGTGTTTGGAAGTAGTGTATGATCACTTATTGCTATTATGTCACTTTGCAGTTGATAAAGCTTTTAAATTATTTTGCTCAAAATCTTTATAGCCTTACTGGTTTTTGCTTAGCTAATCTATCCATGACTGAAAGAATGGCTTAAAAATCTCCATTTCTGGTCATGGTTCTTTTAGCTTCTCATTGTTTCTATATATTTTGGTTATATATATTTTGAACTGTGCTAAAAGATGCATACTTACTTAGAATTTTTAATATTCTTAGGAGATAGACCTTGCATCTCATTGTTTAGTCATTTTCCTTTTTTTCATAATGCATTTTGTCAGAATTTACATAATCCATCTACTTACGTTTCAGCATTGTGGGGACATTATTCCATTTCACTTTGCATGTAGTCATAGTCTGAAAGACTACAAGCAGGAGGTTCATATGGTCAGGACATCTGAGAAAATGGGATGGACTTCTGTATAGAAAATGGATTGGAAGGTTGCAAAAAAAACTGGAGTTGGGTCTATTATAGGGCAGCATGAGATGGTGGTGACTTGGCTTGGAGTGTTAGCACCTAAGATGGAGATAAAGATATCTGCTAATTAGAACAGAAAAAGGAGCCCAAGATTGGGGAACCAAGCAGAGAGCTAAAAAAGAAAAATAAAAAACAAAGCCCATGAAAGGGGTAGCTCTAGGGCCAGAGTGAGAACCACTGGCAAGAAAATCCACCACAAACACACTNCTTCTGTATAGAAAATGGATTGGAAGGTTGCAAAAAAAACTGAAGTTGGGTCTATTATAGGGCAGCATGAGATGGTGGTGACTTGGCTTGGAGTGTTAGCACCTAAGATGGAGATACCCACCCTCCTCATCTCTCCGTTCAAATCTTCGGCCCCAGAAGCTGTATCTTACTCCCCGGAGAGGGGATACGTGCCTCTGTCTCTTGAGGCCAGAGGAGCAGGATGCTGGGAGGAAAGCCGGATTCACTGGTCCTAACACATTCTCAGGGGATTCTGACTGGGTCACTCTGGCTCAGTCAGCCTACGGTCAGGTCTGCTTTCCACTGGGGACCTCTGTCTGAAGAGCGATGGGGAGAAACCGATTTTTGTCTCGTGTATCAGAGATAAGACCAATCCCACTGACCTGGCCCAACCTGCTGCTGGCATATCAGATGCAAGCTTGAAACTGCTCCTAGTAACTACTATGGTTTTCTTACTGAAATTTTAATTTCCTATCTTTCCCATTAGGCAATAATGTGGTTTGAGCTGAGGAGGAAGGAGAAGAGTGGGCATGCTGTTTAAAGTTATTTTTGTTTGTATCATGTGTATCATGTGTGCAGAATGAAGAATAGTCATGTCAGCTAAATGGGGTATATACAAGGCATAGTATAATCAGAATGTGGGTGGATATGCAAGAAACAACAAACTCCTCCTTTCCTTTATCCCCCCTCCCTTCCTTTCTTCCATTAATCTTTAGTAAGCCTAGGTAAACATTCTTATAAACCTTACAGCAAAGGAGACAGGCACTTAAAAGATAAATTAATTACCATTGTAATAAATACGTAATGAAGGAGAATTTAGGGTATCATGAGGATGCATTTTAGGGAGACTTAGCTTAGTCTTGGGAGCTAGGAATGGCTTTTCTTGAGGAATTCACATGTAATTGGCTTTGAATGATGACTAAGAGTTAGCTATGTGGGGAGAGAGCTTTTCCAGCAAAGAGGAGTATTGCCAGTGTTTGAGGTCCAGAGGAGAGTAGCATTTTTCAGGAGGAGGAGGAGGAGGAGGGTGCGCAGAACAAAGAGGAAAATGACAAGGTAACCTTAGGGGGGAACTAAGCCTAAGGCTGCAGGGCCTTGAGAAGCTTTGTAAATAGGTATGATTTAGTCTTATGGGGACTAAATTGCAAGAGGAGGTCTAAATTTTAAAATTGTAAGAGGAGGTTTTGAAGAGTTTTAAAGAAGGGCAGTGTCACAGAAGGTGTGAGTTTTTGAAAGAGGACTCTGGCTGCAGTATAGGAAAAGGAAAAGTGGTGGCGAGAAGCCAGGTCAGAGGCTTTGATTTGTTAAGAATAGAGATCTTGGTAGTTTGGGCTAAGGTTGTGGCCCTGGAAAGAGTGAATGTATTGATGAAAGGTTCAAGGGCAGAATCCTTAGGGCTTGGTTGAGTGTGGTTCTCAGGCGCACACGTGTTTATATAAACAACCACTGCAGTTTAGGAAAGAAACACAAAGTTGCCCATTTACAATCTTCGTGATTATATATTACCTCTCACCTGTTCCTACCTATTACTAATAACCTTATGAGGTCATATGCTATTGTTCCTGCTCGACAGCTCAGGAACAAAGCTTCAAGTGAGTAAAACTGGGCTTGTCTTAGAAGCTTGGGCTTCTGTTTCCGAATTCAGGTCCTTTTCCTTACACTGTGTTACCCTAAATAGTGGTATCAATGGAAATGACTTACAGAATTTAAAAAATCATTTTTGACTAAGCATCTATGTGGCCTTGGGCAAGTTACTCTCTGATTCTGGAAATAATCTCCAAGGTCTCTTTGAGCTCAAAAAATTAGATGACTCTGATTTTATTCTGATTGGGGAGAAGTCTAGTCTTAATTAGCAAAATGACTGAATTAAATGTCGTATTTAAAAAGTGCAGTTTTATTACATCTAGGTATATTCAGGAAAAAAAAACTCAGCAAAGTCTTTTCAAGGAGAGGGTCTTGATGACCTAATTTTATGGCCAGATTAATAAAGAACCAAACCCTTTAGCAATTGGCAGTAGTATCATTTATTTCCAATTAAATCACTAAAATCATAATATTAGCTCTTTTTTGTTACATTTTATGCCATATTTCTATAAAACATTAGATGACTGGACATTTGGGCTTAGTTCACTATTGATTGGAAGTCTAGTATTGTGTTCTTAAGAAATAATTTCCTGAAGAGTAATAGATAAAGTCTGATAAGCTGTAAAAACAGATTGGTTCAGAAAATAAGTTAGGGAAACCAGAGGAGGAGAATGTATCGTGGACATGGCCTTAACTCTGATATTAAAGACTAGGGAGATTTCTATGGGGAAGGAAAAAGGTGAAGGATACTTCCATTGGGAAAAATAACACAAACAAAGAACAGAGAAAGGATGTGCAGTGTTTGGGTTGTAGTATAGACCGTAGCCCTTAGAGTTAAGGGTTGATGTTGGAAAATATTGACAAAGAAGCCTGGAGACTCGGTGTGAAGCTTGGATGCCAGGCTTAGCCATTTGTACTTGATCCTGAAAGAAATAAAGGGCCATTGATTGGTTCAGGAAGGAAGTGACATAAAGGAAATGTTGCTTCTGGAAGACTAATTTGATGCCAAGATGCCATTTGCATACATAATACTGAGTCAAATGCAAGCCTTGCCTTTGTTTACTGCAAATTACAAGCTTAGTTTTTCTGTATAAAAATCTACAAATCTGTGAGGCAAGAGAAAATTTTAGATCAGCTCATATCATGAATGTGAATATCTCCATCATGTCATCTTCTGAAGACAAATACATACATACACTCAGATGTGTGTGTCCTGTAGTATGTTATTAATGAGGCAATAAGGAGTTGTGTGTGTAATGTATAGTATGAAATATATGATGAGTAGGTAGTGAGGATAGCTTTTCCTAGATTGCTGGGTTTCCGATGTAGACCATCTGTTTAGTTCTGTTCTTGTATAATATATGGTGAGAAAATATTGTTAAATAAACCTTGGCAGCACTGAAGGAACTTGGAAGTGCTTCCCATTGCATTCCAAAGCAAAGCTTGCTTTTTAAAATATATTCTTAGAGTGAGTGAAGCTACGGTTTTTCCTGATAGGGTTTAAAGAATCATTTGTGTTTTTAAAAGGTTCTCAGTATAAATCAATGTGTTCATTGTAGAAAAATGAGAAAAAAGAAAAGCATTGGGAAAAAATGGACAAGTAAATATATATACAGTACTAGAGAAATCTATATTAAATTTTTTTTGATTGTGTATCATTCCAGACTGCCTCCCACCCCCAGGCATGAGTTAGAAAATTAGGATCATGGTTTACATATACTTTGTAATTTACTTTTCTCTTTTAAAACCATGTCATGCAGTGTTTTTCTCTATTATCAAATCTTCACCTACAACATATTTATTAATGGTTGCATAGTGTCCCATATCATAATTTATTCATCTGTGCCCTATTGCATATAATTTTTTGTGAGTGCTTTTATTTTTAAACTTGGGAGATATTACATGATGCCATCCACAATTAATTTGTTCTTGCTTCGTGACCTTAGTGGTTTTTAGCAGGCTTAGGAAACTGACTAGCATATTAATCCAGTGTTGTTTCAGAAACCATGCTGGTTTTCTCCCATAGTTTATGTTTGGTTGCTCATTTAGTGATACATCCTTGTTAACAGATCCCATGATCTTTTCATAAGTACCTATGAGCTCACAGTACTTTACATTTTATGAAATGCTTTTACATACATTAACTTCATTGGGCTCCAAAAATACCCTGTGGAGAAGAAAAAAAGCTTAGAGTATTGGCCACCTGCAGTGTGAGAACTGCATGCAAGACACCAAGTCGAGTGCCTGGCAACGTAGGGAAAAATTTAGGATAACAGTTGCAGCTGTTATTCAACAGTCATGGTTATGTTATCTCCTTGAGTCATTACTTTTTATTTGGTTAGGGCTTGTTATACCCCTCTCAAGGATGAGAAAACTGAGGCCTTCGAAGGCTTAGTAACTTAAGGAGATAAAATACTACTCAGTAGTATAGCAATCTCCCCCCATCCCGGTGCCCCTTCCTTTCCCCTGTCCCTCCTCCAGTGGGGACAGAGCATCAGTTGTTTGATGCTGTTCACCTGAATTTGAATTCATTATGAGAGGGAATTTCACCTGGCTCTTGTGGGGAACTCTTTCTGGCAAATCTCAAATGGTCTAGAATGTGGCAGTTTTAAAAGCCTGTCTGCATTGATCTACCATCTCAAGGTCCCACCTTTGAGTTACTTTTAGAAACTGTAGATGGACACCATCCAGCAAGGATGACTCATCTACATTTGTCTTCTCAGTTATTTTTTTTTCAAAATCACCTATCTAGCATCCTTTGATCCTATTAGCACATTTAAAATATGAAACAAGTAATGACCAAGAGACAGACTGAGGCAAAAGATCTAGTTTCCTGGCCTTTACTTTGTTTCCCTGACTATGGTTTCTCATTGCTGTGGCCAGGTGGTTTGGGTTAACTCTCCTCCGGTTCCCTTCCCTCTGCTGCATTTAAAGGACTTAACATTCTAAACTAAACTCTTGCATACTCTTCCTTAGGTTCATTTTTTGTACTCCTATAATTCCTAAGTTGCATTTGAAGTATTACCTTTTGTAGCCTTCCTTGTTTTTTTATATCTGTATTTTGTACATATTTATTTTTTGTTTTTTCCTCTTTTAATAAACTTTATTAGTTGGTAGTAAAGAACTTTTACAACTTTTTGTTTCTTCCCCCTGCCCCCTTCCCTATAACTTTTCCTACCCTCTTTCTGTACTCTTCCTTCTTTCCTTGATTTACATTTAATCCAGGCTTTAAAATGTTTCTAAAAAGCTTTTAGAGATCTTGTGGGTTATTTTTATCTGTAGGCTTCCCCCCAATGATGTCATTTTGTCCCTGTTTCCCTTTCTAAAATTACAGTGTGATTGATTTCTTCGGATTTCCCTCTACCACGAGGATGTGGGGTTGAGTTTTGCTGTATGTGGCTTAGCCTCAACTGATTTCTGCAGCTACTTTGTGTAAAGAGTCCTGCTCCCTCACCCAACCCTCCTCCTTCCTATTCATCTTAGAACTCCCTGTCCCAGAGAGCAGCTGTATTGCTTGTCAGACACACAAGATTTTTTTAAACCTTGTTTTTTCATCCTAGTGTGCATTAGTCAAAAAGCATCATTGTTGATATGTGTATTTGGTTTTAGTTTCATTGTCATAATAAGGTAGAGTATTGTATCTCCCAGTTGGAACATTTTAATTATGTAAGTATAGAATTCCCAGCTAAAACATTTAATAAAATTAATATGTTTATGTATTTAACACTAGTACACTTTTTCTTCTTATTTCAAATGCTGGACCCATTAGTTCTTTTGCTTCTCAAGCACTGGTGAACGTTTTAGGCTAATTGTCTACATTCCCACTGTGACTCCTGCTGTGGCTGCTGTCGTCTCTTCCACGTGATTGCCACACTCACTTTCCTGGGGTCCTAGCTAATGATGTCCTACTTTGGAGAAGAGATACCTTTATGGTCCTTTCACTAACCTGTTGGTCAGTATGCTGTCAGGGAGAAATTGAATATGAAGATTCCAACTTTGGCTCTACCACATGTGTTTTAAAGGAAAGTTGGTTAACATCACCTAGACTCCATTTTGGGCCTCCCTTGTGGCTCAGCTGCTAAACAATCCGCCTGCCATGTGGGAGACCTAGGTTCCATCCCTGGATTGGGAAGATCCTGTGGGGAAGGGAAAGGCCACCCACTCCAGTGTTCTAGCCTGGAGAATTCCATGGACTGTATAGTTCATGGGGTCGAAGAGTTGGACACAACTGAGTGAGTTTCAAACACACACACACACACACACACACACACAGACTCCACTTCATCTTGTGAGGGGATTGGAGGGGAATTGAACTAGCTTTTTCCAACTCAGTTGTTTTAAGTTCATTTCAAATATACCCAAACCTTTGCCTATAGTTTCTTTTCTATTTTTATTCTTTTGCTTTTCAGATTTTTTGTTTCTTAATTATTTTGGGGGGGAAAATTGCTTTGGAATGGTATGTAGATTTCTGCTGTGTAACAATGCAAATCAATCATGATGAAGACACACCTACATGTATGAACATGTTTGTTTAAACAGGTAAAAATGATGTGACACTCACCATCACTATGGTTCTGAAAACCAGTTTTGGTTAGAAAGTAGCACAGAACGTTAAAAAATCATCATCATCATCATAGGCATAGTAGCCCTTCCTATCTTTTTACCTAAGGGCAGCTGTTCCATGCCAACAATCTCCAAGTTTATAAAGCCTGTCAGCTTCCATGGCTAATTCTCAGTGATGGGATTATAATTTACTCTGAGAAGCTTCCTGGTATTACTGCTAAGTCACTTGCATTCTATCAAAAGATTTGTGTTCTCTTGGGTCCAAGAATTCCAAAAAGTTGTCACCCACCACCACCTCCCCACTGCACATCTCTAAGTCATCACAGAGCACCAGGCTGGCTTCCGTGTGTTACAGAGCAAGTTACCAGCTGTCTGTTTTACACATAGGTGTCCTGACAATCTGTGATATTAATGTATTATACGATTAGATTTGAGTTTGTTTTTTTTTTTTTGCTGTCTCGTTGTATTTGAAGTAGCGTATTGGAGAAGGAAATGGCAACCCACTCCAATGTTCTTGCCCGGAGAATCCCAGGGATGGGGGAGCCTGGTGGGCTGCACAGAGTCTATGGGGTCGCACAGAGTCAGATACGACTGAAGCGACTTAGCAGCAGCAGCAGTGTGTATACGGATTGGAGTAGTATGAGTGGATTGCCATGCTTTTCTTCAGAGGATCCTCCCCACCCAGGGATCAAACCCAGGTCTCTCACATTGCAGGTGGATTCTTTACCATCTGAACCACCAGGGAAGCCCTTCAGGGTATATATGTCGATGCTACTTTCTCCATTCATCCCACTCTCTCCTTCCTCCTCTCTGTCCATATATTTTCTTTTTAAATGGTATCTGCATTTATTTTCACATCATTTATAATAAATTTAAAACATTCATAAGCTATATATTTGAAAAAAAAACCTGGAAACTTCTGTTAGGAAGAAAATTTCTCTTATATCTTTTCTATAATGATTATATACATTGAAATTAGGGTAAATTTTAATTTGTAATGCATAGTAGGGTAATTTAAAAGAATCCACCAATTGGTAAGGTGAACTTAATCATATATCTAAACAATGACATCTATATCGTAGGAGGGCAACACATGTACCTATAGGAAAACCTAGTCCTGTTGCCGCTGATACCTGTATTGATTTGAGTCAAACATGCTGCAGTATGTTACGCTGTCCACAAAAGGAGTAAGAATATGAATGTTTTATGAAACCTATCACCTCTTTATGGGTTTTTCAAGAGGTATCCATAATAATAGTAAACAGTATTTTCTTTATCTATTCCCAGGTTTCAGAGATCTCTTATTTCTTTCAAATCCCTCTCCCATAGATGAAAGTCCCTAGAACAGATAAGGCTTTAAAGATTCATTTTATATACTACTCCAGAATGATCAGTGTGACTCAAGGAGAACTGTAGTCTTAAGGATTCTGTGGCAAGTATGGGCTCAGTGAGAAAGAGGTCAGTGATTGGTTTGTGAGGCTAGTAGAGGGAAGAGATCATAGAGCCTGCTGCGTGCATGCTTCCTACTGTCAGCCTCTTCACCTTCCTGTGGTATACGGTGCTTTGTTCTTGTCAGTTATCTCTAAGTCACTCTATTCAGGCCTGTTGCCTTGTTCCTTCTGATTCATATTTGGCTCATATTTTGTTGTTGTTTAGCTGCAAAGTTGTGTTTGACTCTTTGTGAAGCAGCATACCAGGCTTCTGTGTTCTCCACTGTATCCCAGAGATTGTTCAGATTCATGTCCATTGAGTTGGTGATGCTATCTAATCATTTCATTCTCTGCTGCCACCTTCTTTGCTTTCTATCTTTCCCAGCATCAAGGTCTTTTCCAGTGAGTCAGCTCTTTGCATCAGGTGGCCAAAGTATTAGAGCTTTAGCATCAGCCCTTCCAATGAATATTTAGGGTTGATTTCCTTTAGGACTGACTGGTTTGATCTATTTACAGTCCAAAGGACTCTTCTCCAGCACCACAATTTGAAGGCATCAATTCTTTGGTGCTCAGCCTTCTTTATGGTCCAACTTTCATATATGTTCTGATAATGGATTACATTGTTAAAATAGGCAAAATACTGTCCCCCATTTGAATTAGACCAAAGACTGTCTTGACCTTACAATGTCCTGTGTTCAAGATTTCAGAAAAGTGTGAAAGTGAAGTCACTCAATTGTGTCCAACTCTTTGCAATACCATGGACTGTAGCCTACCAGGCTCCTCCGTCCATTGGAACAAATATTCCAGGAATTCCAGGGAAGAGTACTGGAGTGGGTTGCCATTTCCTTCTCCAGGAAATCTTCCTGACACAGGGATTGAACCCAGGTCTCCCGCATTGTAGGCAGACGCTTTGCCGTCTGAGCCACCAGGGAAGTCAGAAATGTTTACTCTGTTATTAAGGCATCCCCTTCCTAAATGGCTGGTTGTTGTTCAGTTGTATAAGATTTAAGTTAAGCAAGGAAAGTTCTAGAACTCTCTGATATGACATAGCACCTATGGTTAACACTACTGTATTTTGTTCTTAAATCATCTAGGGTAGATCTCCTGTTAATTATTCTTACCACAAAACAAAACAAAAAACCCAAAGAGGATTGAGGAAACTTTTGGAGATGATGGATATGTTTATTATATATAGGTGTATACATATATCCAAACTCATTACATTGTATGTATTATCACATTAAAAAGGCATTGTTTCTGCATGCCAGTTATACTTCCATTAAATTGTTAAAAAACTGCAAAACAAAAATGCCCTCTCCCCAAACTGTCACAACTTCCAAGCACTGAGAAGACTCAACTGTGGGTTTACGGAGCTGGTTTGGAGAGCATTTCATGCATCATCAAAGTCGCAGCTTGTTCTTCCAATGATGTCAGTTGCCAAACCCCACCCCCATAATTATCACCATAATTATCAATTCCTTGGTTTGTTTAGGTTTTGCAAACTGAATCTTCTTTTAGTGGTAAGTTACTTCTTTTATAACTTTTTATTTCCTCATGTAGATTGGCCCCTCTAGAAGTCTCATCACAGCATGTCAGGCCTCCCTTTTAGAACATACAATGGAATATTTCAAAAATTATGTCTGACACAAAAGGAGAGCTCAGAATTTGTCTTTCCATAGATGAAAGGAGATAGTGCCATTTTTTATGTCATCTTTGATTTCTATTTAGAAATTCACTCTTCATCCTCATATGATAAAAAGGTTAGGAATGGTCTCATGACATTGGCCTCTTAAAGCCAGCACAGAATTGAATTAGCACAATACTGGTCTAACTCAGAATACAGTTGCTAAGAATGGAATGACAGATTGTGGAAAGAGACTTCGTAATATCTGAAAGTCACAAAGGCTGTGTTTCAGCAAAGGTCTCTGTGAAATAGGGCTGTACCATTTAATAATACTAAATAAATACTTAATAGTTTAACTGTATTAGCTCATTTAATTCTAAAAGTTATTATTAGCCTGTTACAGGTGAACAAAGAGGCATAGAGGAGTTGAAGCTGTCAAATGTCACACAGCCAAAAACTAGCAGAGCCGAGTTTTGAGCCTAGGTAGTCTGTCTCCAGAATCAACATACTTAACTGTATGTACGCTGCTTCAGAATGAAGAAGGATGTTCATATGGGGATACTTTTGGTAATAAATAAGGATTACTTCTCTTTCTAAGAATTCCCTCATATGTAATCATTATCTGCTAATGAGGGTCTCCAAAGGCCTTGAGGCTTTCTGGATTTTCATTCATGGCTCTAAGTGGCTTTTGTGTACTGAGTTATCCAGCATGCCTGCTCTGGGGGTGACTGGTATAAGTGAGCTTGCTGCTGCTGCTGCTAAGTCACTTCAGATGTGTCCGACTCTGTGTGACCCCATAGATGGCAGCCCACCAGGCTTCCCCGTCCCTGGGATTCTCCAGGCAAGAACACTGGAGTGGGCGTAGGTGAGCTTGGTTAGATGTAAAGCCACTTGCAGGGATGGGCGGGAGAGATGGTGCTAAAGGCAGTGGTCGTGATGGCGATGCTACTGCTGAGGCTGCTGCTGTGTAGCTGTGCAGCCCCTACAAGGCAAGGCAGGCAACATTTACAGAGCAAAGCTCGAGAGACGTAGCTTTTTAATACAAGGGCTCAGGTTTTAATACCAACTGCTATAGCAGAGAGGGTATTTGACATTGTGTGAGACAGAAAGCATACTTTTGAGTAAATAGGGTCAGTCTTCCAGGCAGCATTCAGCCCAGCAGATATTCTTTCTCTGACAGAGCAAAGGAATTGTCTAAAAATTTCCATCCACAGTAAGAAGGCATTTTGGATGATACATGTAAAAAAGGAATCCCTTAAAAAAAAAAAAAAACACGATGTATTGCCGAGGGCAATAGTGAAATACACTGTTTAGTTTAGATATATTACTTCGATTAAGATGTAAAAGTTTTAGAAGTGGAAAGAAGTCAAGTTGGAAAATTAGGATATTAATGACAATATTTCCTCATCTGTAAAGTTGTCCTGATATTGCCTACCTCATAATGTTATGAATATTAAATTGGATAACATCATTCAAAAAATTGTGAAGCACCATGTAAATATAGCTGTCATTGTCACTAAATATGGGCATCATCTTGATCCAGTATCCATTCAGAAATATTTATCTTTTTAAACTTACAATTTGTCATCCTTTACTTTGAAAAGTGTTGCTAATAAGAACCTCTCTCCATTCAGTCAGCTAAAGAGACTGATGTGTAACCTTTCTTTGCTTTCCCAAATAAAGATGTCCTTCGTTGTTTACAGTCCTGTCAACATTTATTCGACTCTGCTTCTTAGTTTCCATCTCCCCAAGCCTCTGTTTTAAAAGACCTCCCTCTCCTAGATTCTTGTAAACAAGACTTGCCTGTCTGTCAGCAACCCACAGCTCTGCCACTCTGTTTGAAGCTTGGCTTCAGTGGATCTTTGAAGACTGACTTCATCTTCCTGCCTTGTGTAGGTCCCACTCGACCTTATCATGTAGCTACTGCCCAAGATATACACTCTCATTCTCTACACATGCCCTGACTGGCAGGGCCTTGAGGCTGGGAGCATCAATTCTGAGCTGGTATCACTGCCTTAGAGATCAAATATCAGGTTGGAGCAGTCCAAACATTGCTGCCAAGTGGAGAGTGACGTTTGGAAGGCAAAGTTGTGCTTGGTAGTAGAGAGATGCCATTTCCTTTTGGCCAAAGTTCATTTATTGGTAACAACTTTTGTTGGATTTTCTGCTGGGGAATTGGCTGGCTGCTTCCTCTCATGCTAGGGTGAGATTCTGTTTATCCCTCTGGTAAATCTTTAATAACAATACCTTACTCTCCATCCAGCTTCCCAGAACCATGGCCTGTAAATATCTTTATCTCCATAACATCTCATCTTTCTCATCTTCAAATGAGTTTTCATCTTACCTTTTGTTCTATAAAGAGGGCTTGATTTACCTATAAGCTAATTTTTCTACCTCCAGACTGACTATCCGAACACAAGTGCTATTTTTATCATTTCAGCAGTGAGAAACACCACCTTGCTTGCTAAGCAGGTGCTATGAGATTCTGTTGTCTCTATTTCAGTATTGCATCTGGTGTATCAGTAAGCAGATAGTGCAACTTTGGGAGGGTGCTAATTGATTATATATGACCAATATATAAAAATATGGGGTAAAATGTTTAGGAGAAATCTAGAAGCCATGTGGCTGCAGTTCTCAAAGGATGGGGTCTGGATCAGTTATAAAGATATCATCTGTAAACCTGTTGCAAATGCAAAATATCAGCTTCTACCCAAGACCTAATAAAATCACACTCCGGAGGGAAATCCCAGTAGTTCTAATTACCTGGTTTAACAAACCTGCATGGTGACTCTAGAGTTTGAGAACCATTGCCCTGTCAGATGAGACCCAGTGAGACTTTCATTAGTTCATGGTGGTGATGCTCAGTGAAGCCTGCCCTAGATTTTCATATATCGAATAGAAGATGTGAAAGAGGGTCAGGGTGGATCAGTCGTCTGTTTTTACTGCATAGTCCAGATGTTGGGAGCTTTTTAATTAATAGGAATAAGATAATTTCCTCCATCATAGAAATGTGAGATAAAAGTAACACTAGTTGCTGTAACAAATAGCTGCCTCACCTCCCCACAATATAGTAGAGATTGAATACAATAGGATTATGTGTCTTACAGTCCATGGGAGTTCTAGGTCAACAGGAAGCCTCTGATCCTTACAGACACTCAGAATCCAGACTACTGATTAGTCTGGGTTAAAGTTAAAAACCCTAACACATGACTTAGAAGTTTGCCCTAGGAACTAAATCTGTCCATTAAAAAAAGTCAGAGTGGATAAGCAAGGGATTATTTTATAGTGGATGTTGGAAGTACTGTGCATCCCTTCTGATCACACTGCATTGAGTAGAACTAAATCTCCTGGTTATACTTCAATTCAATGAACACTGGGAAATGTTGTCTGCCTGTTTTCCAGGAAGAAGAGGAAACACATTTTGGTAAATAGCAGTCTCTGCCACAACTATATGTTTTCCAATATCTCCTTTTATGTTCTTAATCAAAGGAGAACTTCAAGTTATAATATTACTTAAGTGTGAGAAAAATAGTTCTCATTCTGCTAGCCTCATAATTTTGCAGGTGACTCAATGGCTTTGACATTCTCTTGCAGAAACACAGTAATGCTTGTCTGAGCAGAGCATGTGCCACTGAGTTTGTGGTCAACTCTCTCTAAACTCTTGTAATTTGGACTCCTGATACCTGGTCTGTGATAGCTGAACATAGAATTGAATTGATACGTCATCAAAATTTGAAACTCACTTGTAGGTATCAGGGGCAGAATATTCAAACCTCAAAATTTTTAAACTAAAAAGTTGGAATAGGAGTCAAGAGACTTTGGGTGCTTCATATGTATCAATAAGGTACCTGCTTTCTCTGATCAGAAATTCTTTTCTATGTACGATGGAGTTGTTTTATTCAGTTACCAAGTCATGTCTTACTCTTTGTGACCCCATGGATTGCAACATGCCAGGCTTCCCTGGTCCTGACCATCTCCTGGAGTTTGCCCAATTTCATGTCCATTAAATGGATGATACAATCCAACCATCTCATCCTCTGTTGTCCTCTACTCCTTCTGCCTTCAATCTTTCTCAGCATCAGGGTCTATTCTAATGAGTTGGCTCTTTGCATCAGGTGGCCAGGGTTTTGGAGCTTCAACTTCAGCATCCTTCCTTCCAATGAGTATTTATGGTTGATTTCCTTTAAGACTGACTGGTTTGATCTCTTTACTGTCCAAGAGACTCTCGAGTGTCTTCTCCAGCACTGCAGTTCAAAAAGCAATTCTTCAGTGCTTTGCCTTCTTTATGGTACAGCTCTCACAGCTGTACATGACTACCAGAAAGACCATAGCCTTGACTATATAGACCTTTGTCAGCCAAGTGATGTCTTTGCTTTTGAACACTATCTAGGTTTGTCATAGTTTTACTGCCAAGAAGCAATCAGCTTCTAATTTCTTGGCTGCAGTCACCAGACCAAGAAGAGGAAATCTGTCACTGCTTCTACCTTTTCCTCTTCTATTTGCATGAAGTGATGGGACCACATGCCATGATCTTAGTTTTAAGCCAGCTTTTGCATTCTCTTTCTTTGCCCTCATCAAGAGGTTCTTAGTTCCTCTTTGCTTTCTGCCACTAGAGTGGTATCATCCACATATCTGAGATTGTTTATTTCTCCTGGAATCTTGATTCCAGATTGAGTTAGGCTAGATAATTCTGATTGTCTTTTCCAGTGCTGAGATGTTAATGAGAGCAACTGTATTTTCTATGCCTGAAATTATTTGTCAACAAACAATTAGTGAATGGCAAGAAATTGCAATCATTACCATGTCAAAACAATGAACCAAACCTCTGTCCCCAAGGAACTTGTGGCCTATTGGTAAAGGAGATAAACATATTTGCAGATAATTATTAAACAGTATAATGCTTAAATTGATCTCTTCATTCAGAAATATTGATTTAGTAAAATTTATAAAAATCAGAATATTAAAGAAATTGGTGTCCTTTAATGGGAATCTTGGAACTTTTTGTTCTTGTCCATATTTCAAATATCTTTTTCTTACTAAAAGTAATTCACTCACATATGTCACTAGTGTGTGTGAGAGAGTAGGACAATGTTCTTTTTCTTAAAACACTAGCATATTAAATAATTCTTAAATTCTACAATTCCATTGAAAAAGTCAATGCTAAGCTAACTTAACTGAAGTTCAGGCATTCCATTTGGGTTAATTTTAACTGGCTACATGAGAAAAGAAAATTTAGAAAGCACCCAAATAGGATTTATAGAGATTCATATTGTGTAAGATTTTTCTGCTTTATGTGGATGTTGATATGTTCTCAAAAGAAATTTATGACTGCAATATAAGACTGAATGAATATTGATTATTTTTTAGTTACCAAAACTAGTTGACATATAAAGCTTTGTAAATCCTTTCAGATGAGGGTGGGTGTAAATTAAAAACTAATTAAAGTAGAGGCTTATAAAGACACCATCTCCAATTCAATGGATTGTACATTTTCATTGTGTATTAGGAAGATATTCCTTAGTATCCCCACCTAAAACTCCTGCCAAATGAACAAACACATCTGAAAAATTAAAAAAAAATTATTTCAACTGCTCAAAACCAGTTTACATATACTGTCTTTGTCAAAGGTAATTACAATTGTTTTAGCAAAGTTAAGACCTAAGAAATTAACTCCAAAGTGCCGGGTGTAGATAAAAGGACTGATCAGCCTATTATCTCTAACCTCCGTACTTATTGTTAACAAGCTTTTTATCTTTTAAGGCAATAAACATCTGAAATCTGAGCACTGACACCTATTAGTTACACTGGTTTCCTTTTACCTTTCTAAGCAATCTGATAGATAAACCTCCAGGAATCCCACAAAATTGGGCCCTTAATTGACCAAATGAATGGCTATTGCTCTTTTTCAGTCTAAATTGAAAAGTGTGCTCCTGTAAAATTGACAAGGTGCAGTGGAAAATATATTCTAGCTGTTGTTCTCCTGGTACCCATCAGTGTGACTTTAGATTCTCTCCCCAGTTCATTCCCTGAAAAGCTACCACAGTGATTTTTCTAAAACTCATATCCATCTATTTTGCCTTCTCTTAAAGAATTCTGGAATAGATGGGAGGATAAAGTCAACACTCCCAGGTTTGACATGAGTGGCCTTTTTCTTCTAACCTTTTTTCTCCTTAACCTATACTCATTTCTTAAAACTCTAGCTGTAATAAGTCTCCCATGCCAAAGAGACATCTCCCTCATCTTTTCAGTCTTGAAATCCTTACTTAAAGCCTCATCTGGTTTTGGTGGCAGTTTTATTTAGTCTTTAAGATATAACGGTACAACTGGCCTCGACGTAGCCTGCAAGCCCAACAAATAGCTTCATGCGTTAATTCAGCAAACATTTGCTGAGCTTTTGCAGTCCAGGAAATGTTGTAAACTTGGAGTATTTGGTACTGAAAGAGGCTCCTGCTTCCTTTGTGAGGCTTACCACAAAAGGTACAGACATAGATGGTAAACAGGTAAGCCAATGAGTAATGTAATTTCAGGTAGAAATAGATACAATGGAGAAAATCAAACAGGGTGATGAGTGTTGCCATAGGATTCTGACTGTGGTTCTGTTAGACTCTCTACTGAGCTTTTCTGAAATTCAGTCAGTTCAGTTCAGTTGCTCAGTCGTGTCCGACTCTGTGACCCCATAATCGCAGCACGCCAGGCCTCCCTGTCCATCACCAACTCCTGGAGTTCACTCAGACTCAGGTCCATTGAGTCAGTGATGCCATCCAGCCATCTCATCCTCTGTCGTCCCCTTCTCCTCCTGCCCCCAATCCCTCCCAGCATCAGAGTCTTTTCCAATGAATCAACTCTTTGCATGAGGTGGCCAAAGTACTAGAGTTNCTCCCTGTCCATCACCAACTCCTGGAGTTCACTCAGACTCAGGTCCATTGAGTCAGTGATGCCATCCAGCCATCTCATCCTCTGTCGTCCCCTTCTCCTCCTGCCCCCAATCCCTCCCAGCATCAGAGTCTTTTCCAATGAATCAACTCTTTGCATGAGGTGGCCAAAGTACTAGAGTTTCAGCTTTAGCATCATTCCTTCCAAAGAAATCCCAGGGCTGAAATTCAATAGAAAGTGAAGTCGCTCAGTCGTGTCCGACTCTGCGACCTGTAGACTGTAGCCCACCAAGCTCCTCCGTCCATAGGATTCTCCAGGCAAGAATACTGGAGTGGGTTGCGATTTCCTTCCTTGCTATTCATCTTACCCTCCACATCCTCCCTGGCCCAGTTCGAACACGGTGTCCAGCACATTGGCAAAGCTGAATGTATCTGGATGGACTGAATTTTTAATATCATCAGTTATTTAGGCTACAGTTTCTTCATCTTAAAAATGAAGGGATTAAAGAATGAGTACTTAAGGCCTGCCACTTTTGGATTTAAGAAGTAGGTAATCTATACTGTTTGATGTTTTATTCCTTTAAAAGAGTCAAACAAGCCAGTTATTTTAACAATTATTGAAGCGTCACAACTAAAGATCACATCTTAAAAATACCTTTTGAGATGACATCTTGTTTGAAAAAAGTATCAGCAGTTGGTATTTTCTCAAATTTTACTGAGTTACTTCCACAGATTTACTGCAGGAGCTTATAGTCTTTTGAAATTTACTTGTTAAGCATTTTTGAATGCTCCATAACTCTCTTCAAATACTAAATGAACTAGAAATTACAATTCATATTCAATGGCAGTATTGGAACTTTAACATATTTAAATTAAAATGATTTATATTCACTTTAAATACCAAATTTAATTAAAATGAAATAACTGGGTAATGTTACTTTTATAAAAATGCATTAAATCATACTTTCATTAAAATATTTTATACATTTTGAATATAAAGTGAAAACAGAAGGAAAGAGATAATAAAATGACAGCATAAATTAATTAACTGAAAACAGAAAAATAATACAGAAAATCTTTGGAGAAAATCAACATAATGGACAAATGTCTGGAAATTTTAATTAAAAATAGAAAACAAAATATGAACATTATGAATGATGAAGGGCTACAACTTTATGAACAAGGAGATGACATTTACGAGGAGGAGAGGAGATGATGAAGAGGAGATTTAAAACAAAATTTTTTTTGTAAAGCCTATTTAGATACATTTCTAATCCTAATAAATTGAATGAGTTATTAGGAAATTGTAACTATCAAAATTCACAGAGAGTGAATTGATAAATATTGAAAAATAAGAATTAAAATACCAAAACTTTACTCTTTAAAGATTCTTGCTCTGTGTAGCTTATTTGGAAATGCTAAGGTAGTTATTTCTCATCATTAATTTCTTAAAAGCTCAGAGAAATAACATTCTGGGTAAAATAAATACCTCTCTTTGTTATTATGAAACTACATAATTATGATAACTATAATGACTGTAAAACTTTACAAAATAGCAAAAAAATAAAAAATTCTACAGTGTTACAAAAATTCTAAAGAAAATAATAAATGTGTCAATATATAAGTAGAATATATAATTTGAAGAATTTTTTTCTAGGAATGCATAATTTACTATGGAAAAGCTTCTTAAATCTTACTGTTGGTTAAAAGGTAAAACTGTTTATCTCATCAGATCTCTAAATGTTGTTTGATGTCATTTAAAACATCTGTTGTTCAACTCTACATTTTCTTGCAAGTTAAAGAAAATCAATAATGTCACTTTTGAAAATGAAAACCTAGAAACATGTTTATTAAATAAGAAATAAGATAAAGATGTTTGCTATGATAAATCTTGTTCAGTGTATTCCAGGAAATTTTAGCTAATAAGATAAGAGGGGGCTTCTTATAAGAATCTGCCTGCAGGGCAGGAGATGTAGGTTTGCTCCCTGGGTCGGGAAGATTCCCCCTGGAGAAGGGCATGGCAAACCACTTCAGTATTCTTGCCTGGAAAATCCCATGGAGAGAGGAGCCTGGCAGACTATAGTCTATCATAGAGTCACAAAGAGTCAGATACTACTGAAGCAATTTAGCATGCACACATGCAAGATATGGAGGCTGGGTCTACTAGAAAGTAAGAGATAAAAAGATCTTTGCACCTTGGCTTATGTCCCTGGATATGTTCCAGTGTCTCCTGGTTTATAGTCTATGGGAACTTGAATAGAATTTGTATCCTGCTGTTGCTTGAAAATTCTATAAATCTTAATTATGTTGAATTGGTTCATAGTGCTTCTTAGGTCTACTCTATCCTAATTTTCTGTCTATTCATTCCATTAATTTTTGAGAGTTTGTTATTGAAACTCCAATTAAAATTTTTAATGTATCTTCTTAAATAATTGTAATGTATAGTGAAACTATATGTAACTTTGTTCTGTTTTTTCCAAGTCTCCTATAAATGTTACCATTCTTTCATAATTAAAAAAGTTAAAAATTCTGTTTATGTAAAGGATGACTTCTTGGCAAACCTTAGAGAGTGAACAACTACAAAAACATTTAAAATTAACAGTTTTTTAGATATTTGGCTGCTGCTGGTGCTGCTAAGTTGCGTCAGGCATGTCCGACTCTGTGCGAACCCATAGTTGGCAGCCCACCAGGCTCCCCTGTCCCTGGGATTCTCCAGGCAAGAACACTGGAGTGGGTTGCCATATCCTTCTCCAATGCATGAAAGTGAAAAGTGAAAGTGAAGTCGCTCAGTCGTGTCCGACTCTTGGCGACCCCATGGACTGTAGCCTACCAGGCTCCTCTGTCCATGGGGTTTTCCAGGCAAGAGTACTAGAGTGGATTGCCATTTCCTTCTCCAAGATATTATTAAATACTTAAAAATCAATGTTTTTCCACAGGACAAAAAAATCCCATGTAATATGTATAAAGAAGAATAAAATATANGACTGTAGCCTACCAGGCTCCTCTGTCCATGGGGTTTTCCAGGCAAGAGTACTAGAGTGGATTGCCATTTCCTTCTCCAAGATATTATTAAATACTTAAAAATCAATGTTTTTCCACAGGACAAAAAAATCCCATGTAATATGTATAAAGAAGAATAAAATATATTTTTGACAATGGCAGCAAATGGTAATGAGGATTCGCATTATTTACATGAATTACCAACTGTAGTGTAAGACATACATATCTTTGTTTTTATAACTGAAGACACATCATTGTTTCATAAGTATTACAAATGTGTAAGTTCTTTCCAACTTATTTTACAAATCTTACTCCTTTTCTACCACATTTACAGATAGTTTCCTGAAGTTTCCACAGTTATTCTAAAGTTAATTATGTAGATACTTGAGGATAATGAAAGATGATAGCTAACACTCACATGATATTTAACCTGTCATGGCACAGGTGGTCATCTGGGTTTAGTGTTAACTCATTTACTTCTCACACAAGCCCTATGAGATACTTTCTTTAATCCATATTTGCAATTGAGGCAACTGAACATTCTATTTCATCAGAATTGTATAACTGGCTGTACAGATCTATGGGAAAAGGAAATATGATTCAAATTGACTTAAGTCATTCAAGACTTGTTAGGTCACCATTTGAAAAAAAAAAAGGAAGTTCCCCATTTTGTAGCAAATGAATTTCAAATTAAATAAACATTAAAAGATAATGGGAAAAAATAGTGGCTTTTGTGACATGGAAAGATTTCCAAAGCCATAAAAACGGGGAGAAAAGGTTAAGGTAAAAAAAAAAAAAGAAAAAAGTTATGATAAAATATTCAACCATTCAGAGTTTTATAAAGAAATAAAGTATTAAGATATTACACATGTATATATTCAAACTTTATAATAAAAGATGAATAGACTTGAAAAATCTGAAATGCAGACAGACAATAGGGCTTAAAAATTTTCTTTTGCTATTAAAATAAATGAACTTACCACACGGATAAGAATTAAAGAGTGCTAGTAGCATAATGGTTGAAGCATGGATTTTGTAGCCGTCTGCCACTAGTTTATTTGGTGAGTAAATTCTTCAAATTTTCTGCTTCATTGTCTTCCTTTTTTTTTTGCTTATGAATGTTTTTTATTTCTTTTTCTTTTTTTAATTTTACTTTATTTTACTTTACAATACTGTATTAGTTTTGCCATACATCAACATGAATCCGCCACGGGTGTACACATGTTCCCCAATCATTGTCTTCCTAATATGAACAATATACAATGNTTCTTTTTCTTTTTTTAATTTTACTTTATTTTACTTTACAATACTGTATTAGTTTTGCCATACATCAACATGAATCCGCCACGGGTGTACACATGTTCCCCAATCATTGTCTTCCTAATATGAACAATATACAATGGAAGCCATCTACCTACTCCACTTCCCAGTGCTGCCCCCGTCACAATCCAGGCACAGCCTCTAATTATGCACGATTCTAATCCTTTCTTTAATTTGAGGTGTAGGCAAAGGATTGTACTAATAATTCAGAGACCTGACTGTAAATCCTGTCCTCTGTTTTCTGAGTACATGGGAAGATTGTCTCAACCACTGAATTAGATTGCATCTGATCAGATTAGATTAGATCAGTGATTTTCAAACACATACCTGAAAATCTGAGGAGTTTAGTGGTGGTGACTTGATGACTGCTGTAAAAGAGGTGGGCTGGGGGCAAGGAGGAAGCCTGAAAAAGGAGTTCCAGACTTCCCCATTTGTTTTGTCCACCAGTGATGAATGCCCCCAAGACTTAGTGTTATCAAGAGGAAGCAAGGCATGACAGGAGGAGAGTGTATTTCAAAGTCCATCTCCTTTGATAAACTGTTCTCCAGGTGTGGTTGTTCACCAAATTACTTACATCCTAAACTCCTCTATTTTATAAGAAGACCCTACTAACACCTTAACCTGCAGCACTTTCTTCCAATTGGCTTTGTAGATGAGTGGCTATAAATTATTAGGTAAAGACGATAAGAAGATAAATGTATGTTTGTCATTCATTTTTATTTCACACCTTGCTTTCTGCCTTTGTTAAACACACAAGCAAAAAGTCTACCAGAATGCAGTATCTAAGGGAGTTAATCTTTGTTCCTTTTTCCCTCCCCCCAAGAACCATGTTACCCTGCTTCATCATCGCTTTGCATATTTCCCCTCTTATTGCTAATCTCTGCTCCCTCTTACCACGCATAAACACCAGGGAGCAACTGCCTGTATGTTTCCCTCTGTTCAGTTGTTCAGATGCTGAGCTGAATTTCAGGAATAAGAGCTTTTAAAATTTCTGTGCTGGGAACTTGTTAATACTGGTCTCAGTTCTCTGAGAAATGATGCTGATAACTATGGTCTGGAATCAGCCTGTGTTCTACTTACTGTGGAGTTAGAGTAGCATCATTATGAGGTAAATTGTAAACTGTTGCTAAACTGTGTATATATGTAAATAAATGATCTGTAGAACTGGACTGGATCCCTAAGAAATGTACATAATTTCTATATTGCGTTTTCTAATATAATGCTAAGTGTCCTTTGACTAAAGCTGAATTCAGGGTTGTTTTCGATATGTGCCCATCATAAAGTTTCTCTTTTGCTCGATTTCCTTCAGACCCAAGTGGCTCTAGCCTGACTGTCATTCCAGATGATTGTGCAGGCTGCGCTGAGGCCAGTGATCTCCTGCATATCTTAATAGAGTGTTTGCTTCTGGAACAGAATGATTGGCATACAGCAATTCCTGAATGACTGCAACTAGGACCTCTGAACACATTTACCATCTGTTGAACAGGGATAGTATTTCAGGACAGCAGAATGTATTTAATAATGTCTTCAAGGTTCTTTCCTGATTTCCCAGGATGGTCACTGAAAATATTGAATAAAATTGGTCCCTAGATAGGGCTCCATCAATTCCACAACAACAAACTGTATTATCCTTAGAAATGGACATCCTGTAGAAGAAGCCTGTGTGATTTATTTAAAAATTGATGAAAGGTTTTAATATGAAGATGATGGTCATCAGATATTTTTCTTACTTGTTTCTGCCATTAAGTAACCAAAGTATACTTTGTTGTCTGAGGGTTAGCTGATGATTGTTTTTTTTTTTTTTTTTAACAGTGTCTTGTTAAAAATAAATTAGCCACAACTGGATCTGTGTCAGTGGTAGTAAAGAGCTTGGGGATTTAATTTTCTCTCCTTTCCTTTTGAAAACATTAAATATTGAAAGAGAAACATGTTGGAATACTAATATTAGTAGATGCTACATCTTCTTGAGGGAGCATCCCAGCATGATAAAGTAATTTCACCCATCTTTTTGATTCTTATCTCAACAGTGACTTGTTTGAGACACTGAACAAGATTTTTACTTTAAAGCCATCTTTCATTATTATCTAGACCCCATAAGGGTAATCCTTGTGGGAAGAGTCTTTAAGCGTTATGAATGTCTCTGATCAATCTGAAGACTGGAAGAATGTGTCCATTTACAGAAAATTTGTGGATATGTGTATGTGCCTGCGTGCATGCTCAGTCCCTCAGTTGTGTCTGACTCTTTGCTACTCTGGTGACGGTGGCCCATGAGGCTCCTCTGTTCATGGGATTTTCCCAAGAATACTGGAGTGGCTTGCCATTTCCTTCTCCAGAGGATCTTCCCCATCTGGGGGTTGAACCCATGTCTGCAAGTCTCCCTCAGTAGCAGGCAGATTCTTTACTGTTGAGCTACCTGGGAAGCCCACATGATCAGAGAGATCGTACTTTGGTGGATTTCTGTTTACATTTATAATGGGTTTTAACATACTCATTTCTAGAAATGAGTTATATAGGTGTTTTCACAACATTTAGAAAATCTTAAGCAGCTGCTTTTCAATTCTATTTAGCCTTAAGGATATGCTTGCATTGCAGGCAACTCAGACATAATTGCGGAGAAGGCACTGGCAACCCACTCCAGTACTCTTGCCTGGAAAATCCCATGGATGGAGGAGGCTGGTAGGCTGCAGTCCATGGGGTCGTGAGAGTCAGACATGACTGAGCAACTTCCCTTTCACTTTTTATCTGCATGCATTGGAGAAGGAAATAGCAACCCACTCCAGTGTTCTTGCCTGGAGAATCCCAGGGACAGGGGAGCCTGGTGGGCTGCCATCTCTAGGGTCCCACAGAGTCGGACATGACTGATGCGACTTAGCAGCAGCAGCAGGAGCAGACGTAATTGCCTGGAGCTAGTGCAGGAAGTCCCTGGTATCATCAAATGAACAAGGTGGGGAAATGTGAATTAACAGACCCTCTCCATGAATGTTGTCAGGTGTATTGAAGGAGCTTGGATGTGGGGATCTACTTGCAATATTTACATTGACTTGATGTTTCTATGAGTGCATATTCATGATTATATGACTGACTGAATCTAACGTGAAGATAGTGACTGCAGAGATTGACATCCATTTTGCTAGTGTTAGCAAAATAAGTTTCTAATATGAAGCCTCAAATGGAGTGGCCAAGTGAAGCTACATTTTCTAGAGCATTTTATTCAGACCTCTTTTCTGGTGATGATCCTCCCCCAATAATGTAACTATTAGGACACTTTCTAGAATAGTGCACATTCACAGTGTGAGAGACCAAGAGCCCTATATGTTCATGGTATAGAAGATACGAAGCATCTGGATTCATACTCATGGTGTTAGCAACGTTTTGCTTGTAACAAAGTAAAAGCTACATCAGGAGGCAAAGCAGATAGAGGCCTCATTTTCCACTGGATTCTTCCCAAAGAAATGCTCTGGGACAGTGGTTTTAGACCAGTGTGGGTTGAAGGTCTTGTTAACATGAAGCCTAAATATTCTTCTCTCTTGGCCTTTATGCATTACCAACCTATGGACCACATAGTCTGCATCCTAATCCTAAAGTCTACATTCTCAATTCCATGTCACCAGATAGAATATCTGCAATCCAACTACAGATTTCCACCTAAGACACAGTCTAGGAATATTGCAGACTAGGATTTAAAAATGGTTTCAAGGTTCTGTACCGAGAATAGATGCTTTCAAGCCCAGAGGTTTTCTAAGCAGCAGTAGACTGGCCCTGTCGTGTTGTTCATAGATCCACATACTTGTCTTGCCATTCACCTGAAGAGTCACTGTGGAACCTCTTAAAGTTTAGTGTAATGTTTTTATCCAAGATCTACAGGTGCTTATTTTATTCATGTGACTGGCTCCCACACTGGGGCCATAGGCTGGAACTTTGGAGTTTATACTTCACATTTCACACATGTTAAACACAATGCAACGCAACTTCTGAAAATGAAGACATATATTCTATGGAGGTCCTACTTAAACAGGATTTTATTTAGCTTCTGAATATTTTCAGAAACACATTCATGACCCAGATTCCAGTCAAGCTGAAGATTTTTCCAAGCTCTATATCATATTCAAAATTATTGTTTTAAAGTCCACCAAGAAGCTTCTTTAATCTAGAAAGTGGCATAGCAATTCCTTGTCTCATAGGATTAATTTTTGAAGTGAAGATTTACAGCCTTTCCAAAGAAATAGGTCAAGGTTCTAACTCTTGTTTCCCTGACATATGAGGTGAAAAGGAGTGGGATCAATTGACTAATGAAAGGAAGATAATGGTGGCAAAGGGGATATAAGCAACAGGTTCCTCCTAACTCAGTTAACCTGTGTCAAAAATGTCATGGCTAGTCAGATCTTTTCCTAAAGACTCTATCCAACTTGGAATCAGATAAGGATATGTTTCCTTCTGATTCTGTTACAAATAAAATAGAAGTAGTAAAAAAGGGAAAAATGCTATTGGCTGAGAGCCTAAGAGTGGGCTCTCCTTCATTTTTCTGAATTACTCCACAGTTAGAAAAGAGATTCACAGAAAGGTCTCCAGTTGACTGCATTTTCCTCGTGTCTCCACCTTAAGTGAGTGAGGGATTACAAAAGGGGAAGATGATTGGCCTCAAGAACTAGATGGTTTCATCTCCTGTAAACCCTTCTTGTAAAGAAGCCTTGTGGTGTTTGGCATCACCTCCTGTATATTTGTAGATCATGAGACAAATCTTCCTCAGTGAATTTACTCCCCTGCATTGTGAGAATAGGAATTAGCCTCGTGTTCTCTCTCTTAACACCAAAGTGTCTCCACAGTGGTAGCTATGAAAACAGCACTACTTAATATTTTCTTCGATTGAGTGATCCAAGGGAAGCCCAGGTGCATGTTGCTTGACTTTGTTATTTTCAACCCCTTAGGCAAAGAGACATTTGCTTCAGTATTTAGGCAAAACCATGTGGAATGTGGAGTACAGAGTACAAATCCCAATTTGTCATTTCAGATGGCATTCACTTAGAGAAAATATTAGAATACTATATCTCAGGGCATTTAAGCAAGGTACATACACCCTAGTGATGCTTTATATTTCTTCCTTCTCAGGAGAAATTTAAGGTCCGTTAAATAGATCCTGAGCAGAGATCTGAATCACCTTTAAAGGCACACGCACCTCGTGAGGTGGAGGAATTATACATGGAAGAATGAGGGACATGGGGAGCTGCTTCTTTCTTTGTATGTTTCCTGATTCTTCAACTTGGTTTAATTTATTTCTTCTCTTGTACATATTGATTGCATGTATTTGTACATTCTCTGCCCTCTGCTTACAGTGTATTCCCTAGACAACTCTTAGACATCTTGCGGGTCTGTCTTTTTGGTTAGAGAAGCATCTCCAAATCCTAAACCATTCAAATTATACCCTCCATTGCTATTCTTTCAATTCATGGTCACCTTTTACTTTGAACACTTAGAACTGTTAATGATTTTACATTTATCTTTGTGCTCATTGTTGTGATACTTTTCCTTTAAACCAGACTGTCTGCATCTGAAGACAAGGACTACACACCCTCCACCACCATTATCTCTAGGGTGTACCATAGGCTCACCTACTTTTTGATAATATTCAGTATTATTTATAACAAATATAATATATTTATATCAACTAAATATAATATACCTTTATTATCCTGAATTGAGTATATAATATAACCTACCCCCACACACAATTTTTTAAGAACTCAATAATTCACTGTAATAGAAAGAACATGTAATTAACTGCAATAAAACACCATGTATTTCAATAGGTAAATGCTTGAGCATGACTTCATGAGATGTGATAAAGTATACAGGTTAAATATATATGTGTATGCCTGGCACCACTAGGCTATGGCACATTCAATAGGACACACCATGTTGTTTTGTTGACTCAAATGCCATGGCATAGCCTTTGATGTTGGGATTTTCCAAAATAATGACTGCCTGTTCATAAATTTTCAATTGAATTATATAAACTTTTCTTTGATAACATATTTACACTTAGAATTCAGTATTTGTTAAAACTGTGTAAATCATTCTTTGTAAAATACATACAAGACTTTCCTGGTAGCTCAACTGGTAAAGAATCCATATGTAAGGCAATTCGATTCAAAGATCCCCTGGAGAAGGGATAGGCTACTGACTCTATATTTAAAGAAATATATTCTTCAGCTTCCCTGATGGCTCAGATGGTAAAGATCTACCTGCAATGCAGGAGAACTGAGTTCAATCCATGGGTTGGGAAGATCCCCTGGAGAAGGGCATGGCAACCCACTCCAGTATTCTGGAGAATCCCCATGGACAGGAGCCTGGTGGACTACAGTCCAAGGGGTCACAAAGAGTAGGACACAGTTGAGCACAGCATATACAATATGGAGATAGGTTCTCATCTCAATTGTAAACTAGTTTCTTAACTACATAAATGTGTAGTAGGATATTTGTTTGAAAGTCATGCAGGATCAGGACAGTTCTTCTTTGAGATCATCCTAAATGTTTTTATATGTCCAGTGTCTCTGGGTATTTATCCAGTAAATACCAGGAGTTCCTCTAGTTTCTTTGACAACCAAAAAATACCCTGGCTAAATTCTACAGTTTTGCATGATACCTACAAAGCAGTGGTACTGTTTAAGAAACTCTGGTAATGCCTATTATAGATGTTCAAGATGTGTTGAATAAATGGATTGTGTGTGTGTGTGTAGAGAGAGAGAGAAGATATATATATATATATAAAACCTCTGTTATTTCTCTTTTGGCTTATTTTTCTTCTATGAAGATTCCAGTCTCTATACCTAGAATTGTGCCTTGATTATGGAAAATACATATTTATTTAAATGAACAAAAAGATGAATAATAATGCTTTTCACATGTAGAGGATAATTGCTCTTTGATGTTCCCTCCCATAGAACTACACTTTCTGTCTGCTTCAGTACACTCTGTAGGACCTCTAATTTTTATTTCCATTGGCTTCCATCAGGGGCGCTAGTGAAGAGAAATGTTACCAAATTTTTGTCTGACCCACCATTGTTGTGTCTCATATGCTGATGATCACTACTTTCAATAACAAGCTAGAGGATAAGTCTGTCTGTGAGGTCTTATACCTTCCTCATATGTTTTCATCCTATCTTTGAACACTTTTTCACACTGAAACATTATTCTCTTCAAATAATGATTTTCATGTCAGTGAATCCTGACACATAGACGAAAAACTTTACCAGGAAAAGATTGTGAATGATAGTAATAAGACAGGGGCCATAAGAAAAGATTTTTTTGATTATTTTTCTGTATTGTTACTGATGGCATGTTATAATGTATGATGACAGTATGTCAGTGTTTGAAAGTAAAATTTAGAAAGGAATTCAAGTGTTTTCTGCTTGTGCCAAAGCACTAGCTAGCAGTGAGTAATCCTATACTTTGTAATGACTTTAGGAACTGTGTTTTCTCAAACCAGGCAGTTAACCTATTTCTTGCAAATTATCTTTCTCTTGTGAGGTTAAATTAGTGCTTGTAAACAGTGCTGAGGATGAGCTATTTCAATAGATGTTTCAGAAATGCAGAGTTTTATTGTTACAATTTGTGCTTATGTAGATACATCTTTACTTTCAGCACTGGGCCCTGATCGTTCAGGGATGGATAAACCTCAGACTGAAAGTTTAGATAATGAGACAAGGTATTTTCACAGTTCTTGCATCTCATTCTCGAAATATTCAGCCACAATGCAAATACAAATGGTGTAGCAGATACACACTGTCACCTGATTTGCAGCAGGAGCCGTTGGGCAGATGGCAGAGCCAGAATGGCTTGTTCTGTTCTCTCTCTGGCTACCTGGTGAGCAGAGTCCCAGTTCTGTAACGCCTTACACATACAAAATGAAGACAACAAGTAAATCCACTTAAATCAGGTTGATTTTATAATTTAGGATGTTTCATATCTGTGAAGATAGTGAAACCTTTCTTCTCTAATCCTTTTATGGCACCCGCTCCCTCTATCACTCATCATTTAGCATGGCACTTAGTCATATCTCTTTTGTGTTGTTACCTGCTTTATGGGCATATATCTTGTCTTTCTAATTAAATTACAAACTCCCATATGATAATAATTATGTTTCTTTAAAAAACAGAAAGGAAATTCTTCTCACCATTCAGCTAGTGTTTTGACCCGTAGTAGAGAACCCATTGGTAATTATTATGTAACATAAAATAAGAAAATAAAAATCTTATGTTGAACAGCAGCACAGCTGCTTCCCTACACCAGAATTTACTTAACGATTTACACTTGAGTAAAATCTTCATATATATCCCCTTCTTTTATCGTACCTTACTCTCAGAGGAAACACAGATTTCAAGGAATAATTAAAATCACAGCTCATCACTTCAGATAATGCTAAGGTTTCCATTTTGGTGTTCTTTATTCATTTTAGAAGTTGATGTATTTCAGGAGAAACATGTTGTTTTGGGAAATTGTCTTTTACTACCTCCTCTTTCTTGCACACTGGAGTTTAGAACACCAAAGTTATCTGTTCTCTTCTTTATCAACAGGTAACTATTTGCAGAGAGAAGAATCTCAAAATATGTAATGTAGTGTGATGTTCTGTACCTCTAAATTGTTATATATAGTATGTGCATATATGTGTATATGCATGTGTGTNTTATCTGTTCTCTTCTTTATCAACAGGTAACTATTTGCAGAGAGAAGAATCTCAAAATATGTAATGTAGTGTGATGTTCTGTACCTCTAAATTGTTATATATAGTATGTGCATATATGTGTATATGCATGTGTGTATATGTAAATACCTGTGTGTGTATGCTAACATTTTCCTCTAAATAATAGTAAGTTCAATAGAATGTACAAATCTAGGGCAGGGAAAAAAAATTCTCAACTTCAGTCTCTCTCCTTTAATCCAAGTGGATGTAAGCCATCTATCTTAGCTTAATTACCTACGTGACTGCACAGACTGACTGAGTGGACAGCAGAATATGTTTCACATTACTCTGCTTTTATAGGTATCACTGTAGTTATACGGCTACCACACTCTATACTAGACATCAGCAACTTCTGAAGTGTATCTCAAAGAACATTCTTTGTGTGGGAGGTTAATAGGTATTACTTGGAGAACAGCTTTCATGGTCAAAGACATTTGGAAAAATACTGGGCTTTGTGCTCAGCTAAATGTTAGTTTCCTCAGAGGTTAGACTTCCTAGAGCTTATAATATAATAATGTATTGATATTATTTAAATCTCCAATGGAGCTATGCATTCTATAGTATTTCCCAATCTTTTAAACACTGGAAAATTTCCCATAGCATCCTGAGGGACTGAGGTTTCTTAGAACAAACTTTAAGAAATATTTTGATAGGCTAATTGAAACTGCGAAAGTGAGTCGCTGTTGTGTCTGACTCTCTTTTGACCCAAAGGACTGCAGCCTGCCAGGTTCCTCTGTCGATGGGATTTCCCACACAAGAATACTGGAGTGGGTAGCTATTCCCTTCTTTAGATCTACTGCCTTGCATGTGGATTCTTTACCATCTGAGTCATCAAGGAAGCCCTTGTTTATCTTTCTAATTACATATTGCTAAATCTAATCAAATATATTTTAAAACAATATTTTTAATTTTTGTTGTTGTATACGGTTTTATTGATACCTATTTCACATATCTCACAATTCACCCATTTAACATGTGCGATTCAGTGGGTTTTGGTACAAACATGGTCCTTGATTGCAAGGCAAACAAAATACATACTTTTATTTTAGATAAACCAGCAGAACTGTCAACCTTGAGTAACTATAGAATTTGTCCTTCTGCTATGAACATGATCATTCACTTTCACCTTCTTTAAAAAAAGTCCATGTTATTATCCTTTAAAAAAAAAATCTTAGTTAAGTCATTCTTATGGAGTTCTAAAAAACGAACAGTTAACCATTTCTTCGTTTCCCCCTTATTAATATTTCCTGCATTGGTAAGTGTGATAGAGTGAACCCAATGTAATGCTCCAGGCCAGGATCTTGCAGAATCGCATAGTCCTTCATGGTGAGCTTTATTACCTGGGATGCACCACTATAGAGGTTTAAGAGCTGAGTTGAATCATTGTTGTCCCTACACTACATCCTGAAATATGTAGCTCAGATTAAAAAGTCCTATATCAGATTATTTTCTTGTTATTTTCATGTTTCCATAAACCAGTGAAGAATAAGAAATTGTATTATCTCCTGAGAAGCAGATCAAGGCTGCTTTTTATACAAAAATAGTCAGTTTTGAATGAAAGAAGAGAATCAACATATATCGATTACCTTCTATGTGATCATCACATGAAATCTAGGGAAGAAACCTGTAAGACTTTTACAGATATGTTTAAATTATCTGTGAGGAAACCATGCTTCCCTCCCCACCCCAGGAGGTAAAAAATGGCAGAAATGAAATGTTAATTCAGATATGTGAGATCTCAAAGTTCAGCCTCTTTTCTTTTAATCATATTGCTTTCAAACCAAAGGCTACCATCTTCTTAAAAGATAATCCACCACCTTCATTCATCTCTTTTCTTAAAATGAAGGCTTATTGGAATTCAACTTTAAAAATTTTATTTACCATATCTACATTTCTAATGTAATATATGCATGATTAGTCACATCTACATCTTCAAGTACCAAAACAATTCAGTAACTAAAACAAAGAGAAACTGTATACATTTTAAATATATTTAAATCAAATATTAAGAGGCCTGTGCTGGAGAATATGCAGGCTAATACCTCTGTAGTTCTCACAGCCTTTCCCTCATGTTATTTGTATTGGGGTTTATAGAAATGGCTATGGTATTTTCATGCAATATATTCATGTTCCAAGAGGATGAAGGCAATGGTGGAGAAAGGGTAGGGTGAGGGATGTCAGTGCAAATGAAATCTATCTTTTCTTTCAGCAAAAGTAGAAACCTTTTTGGAGTCCACAGTAGATACCTGTTCCCTTGTCTGTGCCTGGAAGTGTGTCAGATGGCCACACTAGAAAGCTAGAAAGTGAGACTTTACCCCTGCAAGCAGATAGCTGCCCTGAGCATAATCAAGGTTTTCATAGGAAGAGAGAATAGATTTTGGGCAGGTTGCTAATAGTGTCTGCTGCAGTCTGCCACATACTGCCTTATCAGTTTCAATCCACATTTTTGCTTCACTTTTATTAAGCTTATTGATTGGTTGTGATGAATCAGCCTTCACTATTTCGAGGTTTGTGGAGATGGGTTATTTCTAAATATAATAGGAAGGTGGGACTGCTTTTTTCTTTAATACTAATTTTAAACGTAATTATAAATACAGATAGCATTTAAATTGTATTATGTTTTATGTTCTAAGAATGTGAATTATCCTGGGTATATGCTCAGGATGTGTCAACACTTTCTTACAAAGAAAACTGTGGGAAATAGTATTTTTTAAATTAGTAGAGCACTTTGTTCCGGGTGAAATCTGTGGAGATTTTAGAGCCTGGAGATAGAGCTTGAGAGGTTTTAGAAGACAATCTGAAAATATCTTAAAATTTAACGTACACATACTCTTTGACTCAACAGTTTTACTTCTCCAAGTTTATTCTTAAATATCTATTTACATGAAATTGCAAATACATAGAACTTTTTATAATAGTGAAAAACTGAAAACCTCTGAAGTCATTGTCCATTAACATTTTACGTATTTTTGTACTGTTTCCATTTTTACAGTGAATGTGACTTATGTTAATAAAACAACAAAACAAAGATAAAAGCATTGTAAAATAGTTTAGGGGTTTAGTTCATTTTATCTTAAAACTATCCCATTTTTTTTGTCAGTTAGGAGTAGAGGGGGAAGTTGATGGCTGTTATTTTACTAAGCCCATCCAGGTCTCAAATGGTGTATTCTGCAATCACCTTTAGGAGAATATACATAGCTTGACAAACATTATTATTTGAGGAGTGGAGAACCGTCTTTTCAGTAAGCTAGTGGCAAGTGCTAAAGCTATTGGCAGAAAGAAAATTCATGGCCTTGAGAGTCAGATGGACCTGGATTTTAACTCCAGACCCATGATTACTAGAGGTATGACCTTGGGGAGCCACCCTTAACCTCCCTGATATTCAGGTTCATTTCAATTTTGAGCACAAAGAGAAAGAGCTTTAATGAGAACACAGACTAGGGATATGATGACAGAATAGCACAGACTCTATAGCTCAAACAGCAAATTATTTTCCTGCAGTTCTGGAAATCCAAGGTCAAGATGTTGGCAGGGCTGGTTTCCTCTGAGGCGTCTCTCTCTGGCTTGCCACTGAACACCTTCACTGTGTCCTCACGTGGCCTTTTCTATGTGTACTGGCATCCCTGGTGTTTCGTCTTCTTAAAAGATCACTAGTTAATGGATTGGGGCCCCACCACATGACCTGATTTAACCTTTAAAGGCTCTATCTCCAAAGATAGTCACACTGGCGGCTAGGGCTTCCAACATAAGGATTTTGGAGAGAGACACAGTTTGGTCCATAACAATGGGAATGTTGGAAGACGTATTTGTTACATGAGAGAAACTGAGTTCACCCTTTTCCCCGCTTCTAGTTTCAGTCTTCAAAAATTAGAAAGAGGGATATTATTACTATCTTAGAGTAATGCTAGAATAGCTTTAGACTGATTAGTTTGCAGGTGCACTGGTCATTTTCTGTGTATGTGTGTGTGTCTGTGTGTGAGCGTATATGTATATCCTCACAACTTGGTCAAGAGAGACAAGGCAAACATCATTTTCCTTACTCTATAGCTTCAGAAGCAGAATGTAAGCAAGCTTAGGTGACTCCTGGTGGCTCAGTGGTAAAGAATCTGCCTGCCAGGGCAGGAGACACAGGTTCAGTCCCTGGGTTGGGAAGATCCCCTTGAGAAGGAGATGGCAACCCGTTCCAGCATTCTTGCCATGGACAGAGGAATTTGGCAGGCTACAGTCCATGGGGTCACAAAGAGTTGGACTTGACTTAGTGACTAAATAACAACTAAGAATACACTGCTAGTGCATAAAAGAGTATCGAGGAAAGCTCAAATTTTGGGATCCTGATTCCAGAGCTTTCTCTCTAGACTAGTAGATTTAAAACTAAAAACTTTTTTTTTTCACTTTTGCCCACAAATTGATGTCTTCACATATAAAATAGACAAAAATGGAAATGCTTTTATTGGAAATTGAGTCTGAAGGGTAGAGGGTCCTATGTGTTCAGCTTCCGTATTGCTACTCAGGTACTTTGTCCCCTAGGAGTTTTATGGGAGGGACACATTTCTGATACAAGCATACCTTGTTTTATTGTGCTCTGCTTTGTTGCTCTTTATAGTTACTTCATATTTTTTACAAATTGAAGGTTTGTGGTAACCTTGGATCCAGCAAGTTTATTGGCTCTGTATTTTCAGCAGCAGTTGCTTACTTCACATCTCCATTACATTTTGGTAATTCTCACAATATTTCAAACATTTTTCATTATTAATATATTTGTTATGGTGATCTTTGATCAGTGATATTTGATGTTACTGATTGTTTCGGGGTGCCACAAACTGTACTCTTATAAGGTGACAAATTAAATTGATAAATGTTGTGTGTGTTCTAACTGATCCACTGACCGGTGGTTTCTCTGTTTCTTTCTTCAGTCCTTCCTATTCTCTGAGACATGAGAATATTGAAATTAGGCCAATTAATAATCCTACAATGGGCTCTGAGTGTTCAAGTAAAAGGAAGAGTTGCACATCTCTGACTTTAAATCAAAAGATAGAAATGATTAAGCTTAGTGAGAAAGGCATGTCAAAAGCCAAGATAAGCCAAAAGCAGGGCCTCTTGTAGCAAATAATGAGCTAAGTTCTGAATGCAAAAGAAAATTTCTTGAAGGAAATTAAAAGTGCTACTCCAGTGAACACACGAATGGTAAGAAAGGGGAAAAAAAATAGCCTTATTACTGATGTGGGGAAGATTTTAGTGGTATGGATAGGAGATTAAGCCAGCCATAGTATTCCTGTAAGAAAAATCCACACAGCAAGGCCCTAACTCTCTTCAGTTGAAGGCTGAGAGAGGTGAGGAAGCTACAGAGGGGAAATTTGAATCTAGCAGAGCTTGGTTCACAAGACTGAAGGAAAGATGCCATTTGCATATTGTAAAAGTGCCAGGTGAAGCAGAAAGTGCTGATGGACAAGCTCTTACAAGTTACCCTGAAGATCTAGCTAAGATAATTAAGATGCTTAGAGTATTTTCAATGTAGATAAGATTTACATTGAATTTATAAATTTTCAATGTAGGTAAGACAGCTTTATATCAGAAGATGCCATCTAAGACTTCCATAGCTAAAGAGGAAAAGTCAGTGCCTGGCTTCATGGGGCAGGCTGACTCTTTTGTTAGGGATTAATAAAGCTAGTGACTTTAAGTCAAAGTCAGTGCTCACTTACCATTCAGAAATCCTAAGACCCTTAAAAATTATGCCAAATCTACTCTGTCTGTGTTCTATAAATGGAACAACAAAAATGACAGCACATCTGTGTATACCATTGTTTGCTAAGTATTTTCAGCCCACTGTTGAGACCTGCTGCTCAGATAAAAGATTGCTTTCAAAATATTACTGCTCATTAACAACCAGCCTGGTCATCCAACAGCTAGCTCTGATGGAGATGTACAAGATTCATGTTATTTTCATCCATTTTACAGCTCATGGATCAAGAGGTAATTTTAACTTTCAAGTCTTATTTAAGAATTATATGTCCTTGGGCTCCAGCTTNAGCCTGGTCATCCAACAGCTAGCTCTGATGGAGATGTACCAGATTCATGTTATTTTCATGCTTGCTAATACAACATCCATTTTACAGCTCATGGATCAAGAGGTAATTTTAACTTTCAAGTCTTATTTAAGAATTATATGTCCTTGGGCTCCAGCTTCTGTACTGATTCTTGTGATAATCTTTGCAAAATAAATTGAAAACCTTCTGGAAAGGAATCACCATTCTAAAAGCCGTTGAGAACATTTGTGATTCACGGAAAGTCAAAATAACAGCATTAACAAGAATTTGGAAGAAGTTGATTCCAATACTAATGGGTCATTTTGAAGGGTTCAAGACTTCAGTGAGAAAAATAACTGCAGATGTGGTGGAAATAGCAAGAGAACTAGAGTTGGCAGGAGGAGCCTAAGGATGTGACGTAATTGCTGCAATCTTAGATTACAGCTTTAATGGATAAGCAAAGGAACTGGTTTCTTGATGTAATCTATTCCTGGTAAAGATGCTGTGAAAATTGTTGAAGTGACAACGAAGAATTTGAAATATTATGTAAACTTAGTTGATAACGCAGCAGCAAATTTTGAGAGGATTGACTCCAATTTTGATAGAAGTTCTAAAATGCTATCAAAAGGCATTTCATGCTACAGAGAAATACCCATGAATGGAAGAGTCATTTGATACGGCAGGCTTCTTTGTTAGGTTAAAGAAATTGCCACAGCCATGCCAACCTTCAGTAAGGACCACTTTAATCAATCAATATCCATCAACATAGAGGCAAGATTCTCCACCAGCAAAAATGCTATGATTTGCTGAAGCCTTAGATAATTGTTAGCTTCTTTTTTTTTTTTTTTTTTTTTAGCAATGAATAGTTTTTTAATAAAAGTGTGTACATCACTTTTTAGATATAATGCTATTCCATACTTCATAGACTATAGTATAAACCTAGCTTTTACATGCACTGGGAAACCGAAAAACTCATGTGACTTGCTTTATTGGGCTGTTTGCTTGATTGCTGTGGTTTGGAACCCAACCTACCATATTTCTGAGGTATGCTGTAGTTTTATAGCCCCAACCTTTAAGTTGCTTTAGTACCTAGAAGAAACATATATGTATATCCATACATAGTGATTATACAAAGCTTATTTTATCAAGGGGAAAGAAAAAACATAATCTAGAAATAAATAAGACCTCTTCTGGATGGAAAAGTAAAAAACAGTTTGGTTTCTTGGGGATTGGCCCTGGAACCTGTCTTATTTAACATTTTCATAAATGATTTGGAAAAGGGAATGCATGGTGAATTATCCAAGTTTGCAGATGACACTAAGCTCTTCCAGGTAGTGAAATGCCAAGCAGATGGAGATAAACTGCAGGGAGAACTTGCCAGCCTGCATGAGTGGGCAGAAAAGTGGTAGATGATATTCAGTGTGGGCAATGAAAGGTAATTCACTTAGGAAAAAATAATAAAGGCCATACTTATAGAAA
Source organism: Neotragus pygmaeus (assembly GCA_006410875.1). Lineage (NCBI taxonomy): Eukaryota > Metazoa > Chordata > Mammalia > Artiodactyla > Bovidae > Neotragus > Neotragus pygmaeus. Next base: position 2,166,310 of record SJYV01009037.1, on the reverse strand, counting down.
AATAAATTGAGTTATCTGTTCATCTTATAAAAGATAGACTTTTTTATAGACCATTCTTTGAGATAACATTTGTGTATTCACAAAGAAGTGGATTGAAAATAGACAGACAGGAACATTAATCTTGAATTAAATGATATTTTATAATGTGAACTATTTAGTCTATTTGTCAAACAATACTAATTGAGAACCCAGTACATGTCAGGCTCTCTTTGGGGTATTCAAATCTGTTTGGTCATTGCATCTTGAAAGGAAAACATAAAAGTCTATAAAATAGTAGAGAAGGCCAATGAGGATAAACTACAGATTATGTAGCAGATATCAAAACTTAAACCCAAACGTGTTGATCAAAAGTTTTGAATGTTCTGATCTCATTTGATATTACAATTGCAAGATGATGCAACATTTTTTTTTTTCCTAGTAGGTTTATAGATGAGGACTCAGAGTAAGATAAGTTGAATGGCTTTCCTAAATCTTAAAATAGAAGGTGAAGATTGAATTATGGGTCTTCTGATTTCAAGTTCCATTACCTTTTTCCATAGCGCCACAGAGCTTCTTTAGTCTTTAAGAAGTGAATTGAAGGAATTTGTTATATCCAAAGGCAAAAGGATTGGAAATATAAATAGATTCTGAATGGATTGTAGATTGTTATGTAAATCATGGATGAAGATAATGTTAATAAAGATGCAGATAAGACTGCATTATCTCTTTTGATGTCTTTTTTTTTTTTTCCCCCCCCTAACCATATGAGTGTGTAGCTTTGGAGAATCATGAATATCTTCTGGACTGTCACCAACCACATGTAGGTCAAATAGCATTTTAGGACTCCATTATAATGGCTGAAGCAAGGATACCAACATACAAATCAGAGAACCCAATACAGGTATGGAACACCTGCCTCTTTCCGAGGCCAGCATACTGCGTGTATGTTGCATAGTTGAAATATTGAAGCTATGCATTTTTAATGTTAATGATTAAAGGATCTGCAGATCAGAGAAGACTGAAAACAGAAAACCTTGGCAAATAAGGTACAGTAGGTAGTTAATGAAGAAATTAGAGTTCACAGAGAAACTTGAAGGTGTGACCCACGTAATAACCCAATGAGAAAAAAGCTGATGAGACTAAGAAGAGCAAAAAATAAGGAAAAAGATTGGAGTCAAGAAAGAAAATTAATAAAAATTAACGTAAAACATGACTAAGTCAATTGGCAACCCACTCCAGTACTCTTGCCTGGAAAATCCCATGGACGGAGGAGCCTGGTAGGGTCGCACAGAGTCGAACACGACTGAAGCGACTTAGCAGCAGCAAGTCAATTAAAGTCATATTATTTTTCCTGCTGTGCTATTTTGGGTGCTCATATACTTAAGCTTGTTAAATAAACTATTATCCTAGAATAATTTAATTATCACTATAGTAAAATAAATTTATGCTCTGGAGTTTTTTTTTTTTTTTTGAAAGGAAACATAATTAGAAGAAATGTGCATGTGCTCTTCCTACTGTCCAGCCTTTCCCACCATTTAAGCTTGCCTCTGTTCTGTTGGGGTTTCCCTGGTGGCTCAGTCTATTTGCCATTGCAGGAGACGTGAGTTTGATCCTTGGGTTGGGGAGATCCCCTGGAGAAGAGAATGGCTACCCACTCTAGTATTCTTGCCTGGAGAATCCCATGGATAGAGGAGCCTGGCGGGCTACAATCCATGGGGTCACAAAGACTGGACAGGACTGAACAACCAGCACTTCCACTTTTCTGTTATGTTGGCCACTTATAAGTCCATCTTCCATTCCCATTCCTGCCTGTGGCCTATGCTCTGGCACATTCTTGCACATGGAATACACTCCTGCATTAACTCCAGTTCCTCAGAGTCTACACACCCCTCAAACTGAACATTTGTCCATTTATCTATTTCATATTGATACATATTTAGTAAAAATCTGATATATTAATGGAATTATGCTTATCTGTTTCCTGCATCTATAGTATGTAGTTAATACAGTTCTACAGTGAATTGTTTGTGCATTGGTTTGCCACAGTAAAAGTTGGTTGAGTGTATTGTAAGTTACAGGAGGAAAGGAGCGTACTTTTGTATTTTCTCTCCTGACTTGTCTATAGCACTGAAATGTAGTGATACATTTTACTTAGTTTGATTGCTTTAGGTTGAAGTTGTTCTTTGAAAGAGAAAATCTGTTTTGAAGTAGAGAATAGCTATGCATTTTGTTTCTCTGAAGAATCATCTTTTACTTTCAAATGAGATTTCCCAAGTTCAAAGGACAACCAAAAAATTAGTCTTCAAACTGCTTGATGATGCTGTTGCCAGTTCTACAAGAGGTTTGTACCTAACATACTACCACTCAAACCATTTTCCCACTTAAAATTATCTTTCCATTTTAGCTGTTTGCCTAACTTCATTATGGGAAGCTTCCTTTTTAAGTATTCAGTTTGCCATCCAGTCCATCTCTCATTTTCAGAACTACTTTTGGTTGTTTATGAATAAGCTTGGACCTTTTCCTAGAAAAACCCGATTGTGGCAAGTGGGTGTCATGAAAGCTTCTGTTGGTCATTTAAAATGTGTAGCCAAGAAACTCATAACTGTCTTTACTCTTTTACCCAGAATCATGGTATAATTACAGAGAATAAAACAAAACAACAGTGAGAATAACACCGGCAAACTAAGGAGCATTTAGGTAGGCTTGTGAAAAGCGAGAAATAGGAAAAAAACAATAGGTAAGATCTGAGATATGGCTGCCCAAAACAAAGCAAAATTAAACCTTATTAGGCCAGGCGATGTAGCAGTAGCCATTTGGCTGAAGTGTCAGTACTCTATAGCAAAAACCTTGAAGTGTGGCAGAAGAATTTAAACCTCGTTCTCAGGAGCCTATGTTAAATATGATCACACCCCAGCTGTATAACGTCGAGATGACCATGCTTCTCCTGTAAATGACTCTGCCTCCTCCACAGTGCCTGATGTGCAGTCACTAAACAGAATATTGATTAAACTAGATTTACTTATCAAAGTATAATTCACACACATTATTTTGTTAGTTTCATGTGTACAACACAGTGACTCAACACTTGCACACATCGCAAAAAGATCACTCTAAGTCTCGTTACGTTCTGTCACCATACAACATTAATATGTAGACTGTATTACACAGGCCGTACAGTACTTCCCTAGGACTTATTTACTTTATAAAAGGAATTTTATATCTTTTGATCTGCTTTCCCATTTGCCTCCCCTGCACCAGTCCCCCTCCCCTTTGAAAAGCACGAATCTGTTCTCTGTATCTGAGTCTGGGATTTGCTTTTTTGTTTTGTTTTCCAGATTCCACGTGTAAGTGAGATAATTGGTATTTATCTGACTTATTTCATTTGGCATCATACTCTAGGTATCCATGATGTCACAGATGGCAAGGTTTCTTTCTCACTCTGTTGTGCATATATACAACATCTTTTTCTACTCATCCATAAGTGGACACTTAGGCTGCTTTCACATCTTGGCTTTTGTAAGTAATGTTGCATTGAACATAGGGTTGCATATATCTCTTTGAATCCGTGTTTTAATTTTATTTGGAAACATGTCTGGAAGGGGAATTGCTCAATCATATGATAGTTCTGTTTTTTATTTTTAAAGAAATTTCCATATGGTTTTTCATAGTGGCTACACCAATTTACATTCCCACCAACAGTACCTGAAGGTTCCTTTTCCTCTACATTCTTGCCAACATTTGTTATTTTTTGTTTTGATAATAGCCACTGACAGGTGTGAGGTAATGTAGTTTTGATTTCCACTTCCCTAATGAGAGGGGCTATTGAGCATCCTTTCATGCCTATTGGCTATATGTATGTCATCTTTAGGGAAAAATGTCTATTCAGATCCACTGAATTATTTTTATATTTTGCATTCAGTTCAGTCATGTCCGATTCTCTGTGACCCCATGGACTGCAATACACCAGGCTTCCCTGTCCATTACCAACTCTTAGAACCTGCTCAAACTCATGTTCATTGAGTCTGTGATGCCATCCAACCTTCTAATCCTCTGTCATCCCCTTCTTTTCCTGCCTTCAATCTTTCCCAGCATCAGGGTCTTTTCCAATCAATCAATTCTTTGCATTAGGTGGCCAAGGTATTAGAGTTTCAGTTTCAGCATTAGTCCTTCCAATGGATATTCAGGACTGATTTTCTTTAGGATGGACTGGTTCGATCTCCTTGCAATCCAGGGGACTCTCAAGGGTCTTCTCTAACACCACAGTTTAAAAGCATCAATTCTTCAGTNAGTTTCAGTTTCAGCATTAGTCCTTCCAATGGATATTCAGGACTGATTTTCTTTAGGATGGACTGGTTCGATCTCCTTGCAATCCAGGGGACTCTCAAGGGTCTTCTCTAACACCACAGTTTAAAAGCATCAATTCTTCAGTGCTCAGCTTTCTTGATAATTCAACTCTCACATCCGTACATGATTACTGGAAAAACCAAAGCTTTGACTAGATGGTCCTTTGTTGGCAAAGTAATGTCTCTGCTTTTTAATGTGCTGTCTAGGTTGGTCATAGCTTTTGAAGAAAAGGAGCAAGTGTCTTTTAATTTCATGGCTGCAGTCACCATCTGCAGTGATTTTTGGAGCTCCCCCAAATAAAGTCTGTCACTGTTTCTATTGTTTTCCCACCTATTTGCCATGAAGTGATGTGATTGGATGCCAAGATCTTAGTTTTCAGGAATGTTGAATTTTATACCAACTTTTTCACTCTCCTCTTTCACTTTCATCAGGAGGCTTCTTTAGTTCTTCTTTGCTTTCTGCCATAACCCCTTTTGAATATGTGATCTGTGGATATCTTCTGCCATTCAATAGGTTGCCTTTTCATTTTTTTCATAGCTTCCTTCAGTTTTCAGAAGCCTTTTCATTTGATGTATCCCTATTGGTTTATTTTTGGGGTTTTTTGGACTCGTTTTGGAAGTCAGATTCACAAAAACATCACTAAACCCAATATCAGGGAATTTATCACCTGTGTTTTCTTCTAGGAGTTTTATGATTTCAGATCTTATTTCTAAGTGTTTGATCCATTTTGAGTTAACTTTTGTTTTGATCTATTTGTATATAAATAAGGTATATGTATATGTTTTTATTTATTTGATATATTTGTATTTACAAGTTGTAAATATAGTTTATATATTGTATTTATGATTTTGCATGTAGCTGTCTAGCAAATTGTGTGATGCTATTACATATGCTAATACCCCCAACTTCATATTTTATTAACTCCCCTTTCCCCATTATATATTCTTATCTCCTTTGTCATAAATTAACTGACCACATATGTGTAAACAACATTAACCTTCACTGATTAGTTTAACCATATAACTGGCTATTATCTTAGAAAACAGGGAGGTCTGGGCAAAAAATGACAGGAAAAGAAAGTTACCTTTGTTAACCTCGTTAGCCAGGATAACTGTAAAAGGTCAGGGTGTTGGGTCAGGACAATGGGACAGTGGATAAAGGATGGCCATGGAAAGTAGTTGGAGGTGGTTCTGGAAACAATTTGGGACTATTTAGTAATTTTGCACAGGGCTGTACTGAGTCACTATTTCTTTTGTAGACTAGTTCATTAATTTTGTTTGAAAAATGTTACAACTTTTTGCTTTCACTTTGCCCTCACATTTCACTTTCAAAAGTCTACTTATTCCCTCTAGTTTGTCCCATTACACTATGTTCAGTAACTCTGCCAGGGGACTCCTTATTTGTAAATGTTCGGTTTTTCTGACAGTTTTCTTAGCAGCCTTTCATCAAGAGCTATTTTAGTGGTATCTTCATTTCTTCTTGTTTGTCCACTGCTCTTGGTTTAGTGCAGAAAAAATGAACTTAGTGTTTTAGCCATTGTTCAGTAGTCATTGATTTTAAGTCTGCCCGTTTATTTAGAGAGTTTATTTTCTCTTACTATTTTCTGATTCAAAATTTTACATATAGTTAGTTTTCTTATTTTTAATCCCTTTGGCTAGTACTAATGTTTCTATTTTTTGTGGTCATTATGTGCTTTCAGCTGTGAGAAACTGATTCATATTCTTCTACAATGAACTATTGTTTCTCATTAAATGCTAAGTAATAATACATAATGATGGTTGCAAGAAAATAGAAAATAGTTTCCTGCCCTTGTAGTGATCACAGTCTAAAAGAGGAAAGAGAAGACAGATTCACATACTAAAATATGCCCACCATCAATTAGTATTTTCTGGATAGCAGTCATTAAGTATTCATGGATCTGGCAAGGAGAGGTTGGCAGTTATCTTAAAGGAGTGGTTTTAGGGGGTGGAGACAGGGAGGTTTACTTGGAAGCACCTTCATAGAACAAGTGAGTCTTGATGAAAGCTGTGTTGAGAGCAGGTTAAGATGGGATTAGACTGATAATCTTTACATATCTGAAAGGATCTAAACACCTGAATCTTAAAGTTAGCATCTAAGTACTTGGAAAATAAGAGAAAAGGAATTGGGAGATGTGAGCTTGGATTCAGGACAAATCTTTCTTTGGTTATGCAAAGAAATCTTCTGAAAATGTTTAAATTGTAAATTAATATGTAGGTTATTAGATTTAGNTCTAAGTTCCTCAGCCTGTGTACTACATCACTTTCCAACCCTCTCCTCTGAGGGGCCTTGCTAGTCCCCTCTTACCTGTACCCTCTCTCTCCTACACCATTCCACTACCCCAGCTCTTTGATATTCTTTAAAACAAAGCATAATAATGAATCACATAGTTTACATGAATGTCCATATTATTTTCAAAACCTCATCATTGTCATCGCCTAGTTTGCTTAATTAAGTAATTTGTTGACATAAACAGGATCTTTGGCCCAGAGAAGCTGTAACAGATGGCATCTAAAACCAAAAATAATTGTTAACCTGTCCCATGGAATGTGTGAAGCAGCATGTTTAGAAATAAGCATGGCTGTAAGATGACTGTTTATAAATGTCTGAGAAAGACATTCTTCAGACACATATAGAATAAGGAGATGGAAGGAATGAGCAGTGAGGGAAAAAAACTATCAGACCTTCCTTCATTGTATGAGTGAAGAGCTGTGACATCTCAAGGTATAAAATGTACTTAGTTCAATGTACAATAGTATAATATTGTGAACACAGAAAATATAGTTCAATATGATGATATTAAATATTATAATGTGTATATGTATAACATTGCTTTATGACATGTAATCCAGTGTAATAAAAATCTTATTAAATAAGTATGTACAAATATAAGTATTATAAGTACAGCCTTTACAGAACCAAATGTGAATTGAGTTTTGGTTACCTAAGATAATTGCTTTGGAGAAGGAAATGGCAACCCATTCCAGTATTCTTGCCTGGAAAATCCCACAGACAGAGGAGCCTGGTGGGCTATGGTCCATAGGGTCGCAGAGTCAGACATGACTGAAGCAACTTAGCAAGATAGTGCTTATTTCTCTGAGGGTGTTTTTGTAGGTGTTTCACTATTTATTTTGTTTCTTATTTGGATATGTAAAATTATTTCTTTGATCCTCTTCTAACAGAGTGTGTAAAAGGTAACCACATTTTCCTAATCTTGTGCTAGTATTTGTATAAACAGGAATAAAATTGGGAAAAATACCCACTCTAGGTCAAAATCTATGTGGCAAAAAACAACTGTGTTATTACAATTTATTTTACATTTGACTTCGTCATTTTGTACCAGGGTTAAACTGTTATAGTACCATTTTCTCTCTTAAGTGTTAAATATACACAGTTTGTGAGGTCTCCCCCGTTTCCCAAACCCATTCTCCAGGAAAGAGGCTGCTAAGCATTTCTTTAGAGATAGCATACTGATACTGGTGTGGGTTCTGGTGTCTTCCAAGCATAAAACATCATGGCCATACATGGAGGCACCCGGATCATTGATATTTGACATGCTTTTTCTGGGCTGCCTCATCTCAGAGATCCTAGTCTTATGGTGCAAAGCCAAATGTTTATTTTTAAAAACAGGCTTCCTTTACTTAAATGAAGACAATTTAAACATTAAAGACAGACTGATATATTGACCACCTACATGCTTTCAGAAACACTCTCAGATAAGGCTTTCACAATATAGAATAAGAATTAATGTTACTACAGATTTTTATTGAATGCCTTCCATAGAGTAGAGACTTTTCCTGTTATTCACTCCTCACACAACACAGCAAAACAGGCGTGACTTTTCCCTGTGTTCTTTCAATGAAGAAATTTGGCTCGGATTAGTTATGTAACTTGCTCAACCTTGAAAGTGAAAGTGAAGTCACTCAGTTGTGGTCCAACTCTTTGTGACCCCATGGACTGTAGCCCACCAGGCTCCTCTGTCCATGGGATTCTCCAGGCAAGAATACTGGAGTGGTTTGCCATTTCCTTCTCCAGGGGATCTTCCCCACCCAGGGATCAAACCCAGGTCTCCCACATTGTAGGCAGACGCTTTAACCTCTGAGCCACCAGGAAAGCCCATTACCCAGTCCATAAATGGTAGTGCCAGGATCTAATTTTCAATGTCTTACTTCACAGCCTTCTCTCTCAAGTATTTCAATGAACGTTGCATCATTTAGTTGAATTTTATGTGTGGTTTGTGAGACTTTGAATTTTGTTTTGTCAGGACATACCTCCTGTTACTGGTGGTGAAATGAGAGTTCACCTGTGTATGATACCTGCTTTTGGGATATGATATCCCAGATTATCAAGGCCAGAGTACACAGTGGTGAAGTCTGGACACAAATGTAGGTTACTATGAGCTTCCCAGGTGTCACTAGTGGTAAAGAACCACCTGCAAACGCAGGAGTTGCAAAAGATGAGGTTTCGATCCCTGGGTGGGAATATCCCCTGGAGGAGGGCATGGCAGCCCACTCCAGTACTCTTGCCTGGAAAATCCCATGGACAGAAAAGCCTGGTAGACTACAGTCCATGGGATCGCAAATAGTTGGACACAACTGAGTGACTTCATAATAAAATAAATTGATTATTTATACATGATTAATTATCTGTATGTGATTATTGATTATGTGTATTACAATGTACATGTGCACTGATTATTTTTATAATGGATATTATTTGCTAGGCATTTTTCTAAGTGCCTTGGATAAAGCAGTGAACAGAGACAGAGTCCCAAGGTTAATGAATTACAATGATTATAAGTGCAATGAAGGAACAGGATAAAAGGGTAGAATTCCTTAACCTGGTGTGAGAAATGCTTTCAAATTTTAAAGTATATAAAGTGATGCTGAATATAGGTCAGGTGACCATTATTATTCTACTTGTTTGACAAAACCACTTCTGCCTGAAAATGAGACATTCCTTAGGTCCCAGGAAGCTCAATTTGAACAAAACTATGCAAGTCTATAGACTATTCTAGGGTCATGCAATCTTTTTGCTCAAAGACATTCAGACAGGCTTCTGGCCCAGGTTAGAGACAAGGTTCTAGAATGTTTAGGGTGAAGAGTCTGTCTAGTTTAAGCCAAATGCAAGGGAAGGTTTCTCTTATTCTCCAGAATTTTGCTCTGGGAATATTTTTTAATCTGGGAGATCCAGAATAGCACCACCTTCTCAAAATTAAGGAAAAAAGTATCTGATTTCTATATTTTGATAGACTCTCTCAAGGTGAATCTAGGAATGAGAGTAGAGTTGGATATCTGCTTGAGCCTTGAAGAGTATTTAAAAGAGGCAGAATTCTGAAAATATAGGTCATGCTCAGTGGCTTGGGAAGCCACTAAAATAGAATGGTGATCCTTCTATTTAGCTTTAAGATTATTTCTTTACCTTATCTAGGTGATTCACACTGAGTCAAAAGTTATGTTCCCCCCCCGCCCACTAACTGTGCCTTCTTTGCCTTGTCAGTGAAATAGATCCCTGAATGAGCATTTTTTTTGAATTGTGTATATCAACTCTGATTAAGAAGATGTTTTGATTTGTATTAGTATTACTATTTATTATTTGTCAAGTTCCTTAACACTGTCTTCATTTGTAGATTTTCTTAGAAGAAGATTCATAGTTCACATTAGCCTATCTTTGCCCAGGCAACAGTTATTTTTTTAATTTACATTTAACTTTTTTACATACTAGGTTTTCCAAGTATTGTAATTAGTTTGGAAGGGGTTATTGGGGTCAGGTATAGCTCATACTCTTTCTCTAAGGAAGCCAGTAAAAGTGCATTGAAATCTGAACACCTTTGCTACTTGCATATATAATTTCTTTCTGCTGGTGCTTTGTTGGATATTGTGCTGAAGTATGGGCTTCCCAGGTGGTGCTAGTGGTAAGAATCCACCTGCCAATGCAGGAGACATAAGAGTTGCAGATTTGATCCCTGGATTGGGAAGATCCCTTGAAGGAGGAAATGGCAGCCACTCTGGTACTCTTACTAGGAGAATCCCATGGACAGAGGAGCCTGGCAGGCTACCGTCCCCAGGGTCGTGAAGGGTCAGACACAGCTGAATATCTGAGCACCTGTCACTTTCACCTGTGCTGAAGTACATGCCTAAAGAAGAAAATAAAAAGATAAGCTAGAGTTTTCTGGCATTCCACTTTTGTGCAAGCAGAATGAGGCTGTATTCAGAAAGGGAGCCCTCCTGGCCATGCAGTCGGTCAGTGTTAAGTTCCCATTCATGTTCCTTTCTTCCCAGTTGGCCAACCATGGTGTTAGATCCCTGCTCTCTGGTCTAATCAGCATGGCAGCAGAAGAGTGTGCCCTTGTGATGGTGCCCTTGTGTCATGAATTCTTTAAATTTTCCATTCTTACTGGTAACTTTTTAAAACCAGATTCCTCTGAACACTTTGGTAAATCCCAAAATTGCCTCATATGATCCCAATTCCCAGTGTAGACGATCTTCTAATCTTACAATATTTCATGCACTGCCTGCCCACCCTTAGAAATGGATACAGGAAATGGCAAGAAAGGAAGAAGCGAGAGATGTTGAGGGAATCACAAAGAGAAGACAGGAAGTGAAAGCATTACACACACTGTCTCCCTCCATGAGGCGCTCACACTTTCTCCTGATTTCTCCAGACCCTCATTCTCTGATTTCCTGCCAACATATGTCTCGAGAGCAGAGAGTGCTGGAGAAACAAACTACTTGACTCCTAAATCAAGCCTTCTGGGTGGGAGCCACATAGTACAGGGTAATTATAGAACAATTATAGAAAAAAGGATCATTTCCATTCTTCAATTGCTTTTTCTGTCTAAGAGCATCATTTAGTCTTATATCATCTCCAACACTGATTTAAAAGAGAAGCCTGATTACCTAGAAGACTTACAGACCTTGAAGCAACCTCCTGTGTGTTCAGAAAAAGAATATGCCTGTGGGGATGATGAACAGGATATAAACAAAGTTCCTTTGCCCCCAATTGTCCCCTCTGCTCCTTTCAACATGGTATTTGTTTTCTCATTTACTGATTAACTGATTAATAGTAAACAAATGCTTGCTGTGTTCTGTCATACTAGATTCTATGGTTGACTAGTGAACAAAACAGACCTCTTTACTTATACCCCTTGTCCTCAGCTCCACAATTCTTGGAGCCTCTAGTCTGATCAGAGAGGACAGAAAATACCCAGGAGAAAAAGTAAGTTACATAGTACATTAGAAGTGAACGGTATTGAAGAAAGTTAGGGAGGAAATGCTGGGGTGGGAGTGAGAGGGGAAGGTGACACTTTCAAAGGGGAGGTGACATTTAGGTAGAATCTGGAAGAAGGTGTGGGAACACCATGTACATGTGTGAGGGGAAATTGGCCAGGGAAAAGAAACACTGTAAGATGCTGAGGCCAGAGCATCAGGAAAAGGAAGGCAAAGGAAGCCAGGATGGTGGGCACAGAGAGAGCAGGCAGGTGAAGAGGAGATGGAGAAGCAGATGAATTGTGTAGATTCCCACATACCACTGTCGGGACCTAATTTCTTTCTCATGAGATGTAGAGCCACTGAAAGGTTTTAATCAGAAAAGTGGTTTGTTCCTAGAGGGGTGATTTTGGCTGCAGTGATAAGGATACCCTGGGGGTGAGAATGAGCATAACAAAGGCAGAGATAGTAACCCCTTGTGGTAGAGGCAGTTGGCAAGCTGTCCCAGTAACACAGGTGATATATGATGGTTACTTGGACCAAAGCAGTAGCCGTGAAAGTGATGATAAATGGCTCAATTCTGGATACATGGTGAAGGCAGAGCTGGCAGTATTTTATGATAGACTGGGTGTAAGATATAAAGTTGAGAAAGGAGTCGATTGGCTGCAAGGATGTGGGCATAATATTGTTAGATAAAATTGTGAAAATGAGTCCAAAGATTTTGGTCTGAGCAACTCAAAGAACGGAGTTGCTCTCGACTGAGTTGGGGCAAACCTACAGTTAAAAGTGTTACTGGATGGGGGAGAGGAAGGAGGGAGAAAGAATCAGAAAATGCTGCCCTAGTGACATTATGTTTTGAGTAGACTTATCAGGCTCATCTTTTCTCACTTGTATTTCATTTCATAAGTAAAATGAGGACATTAAAAAAAATGATATGGGGAAGGATGGTGGCAGTTGTGGTGTAGTTGTTAAGTTGTGCCTGACTCTTGCAACCTCATGAACTTGGAGCATGCCAGGCTCCTCTGTCAAAGGGGTTTCCTAGGCAAGAATATTGGAGGAGGATGCCATTTCCTTCTAGGAGGAGTGGTAGGGGAGGGTAATTTAGGAGCATAGCTATAGAGCCTGTAAGTATATTTGTCAGTGTAATGGGAGGTTTGACATAGTGGATACCACATGGGTCCTGTGGGCATGAGAAGCTGGGGGTCCTGCTGACCTTGGACAACTCACTCATTCTCTCTGGATTTCATTTCAGTTACTTTGACTACAGAATAAAGGCTCTTAATGTCTGTGAGGCATTCCTCTGGCATTTTTATGCCAGGAGACGCTATAGAAAAGAGTGCAGCAGAAGCTGAGAAAGAAGCTATTTCTTTGCCCTCATTCATGTACTACCAGTCTAGGACTTTACTAGGGAAAATGAAGTAGGGCCATTGTCTAGCTTACTAAATCAAGGTAGGCAATCAGACTGGGGGATCTGATTTTTTAAAAATTTCCTTTGGCATCTGTATTATCAAGTTTGGCCATGTGTCTTGATTAGATTAAAATGATGGTTTGTAGATCTCTTTTTATGTGTCTAGTACACACACTAGTTTTGCTTTTCAGAGAATATCCATGCTTGAAAATGCACCACTCTGCACAGACTGGGAGCCTCTGTACATTTTGAAAAATATATTTCATGATGTGATGAAATTTCTTTCTGATGCCCAGTGGGATGTGATGAAATAGTTTGGGGCTGAAAGTCAGAGGGTTGATCCCAAATATGGCGGCACTACCATCCAGGGATCCAACATATAGAATGCTATGCTATCAGCTCTTCTGTTAGAATAGAGAAGATATGTTCACAATAGGTCAGATGAAAGTTCTGGCCTCCAGCCACAGTGTGCTTTGGGCCTGTGACTGTGCCACATATTTGTGCCTGCTGTCAATTTGTTGGCAGCTCCCAATGTATTATATCTTTAAGGGTTGAGGTCTTTCCTTTAAAGCTACTTGTGGAGTCCTATGGGCTTGTGAGGGCAGATATGAAGTCATTTTGAATTCTGCAGTGCTGTTAAACTCCACATTTCTCTCTTGCTCTGGTGCTGACATTCTAAGCACACAGCAGTTATGCAAAGATCGATTTTTACCATGAATGGGGTGGGGGTTTGAGCAAGCACCTTGGTCAACAACCAGCTCTAGAGGAGATGTGAAACCCATTATTGATCCAGGGCTGAGAAATCAGTGACTGTTGTATTATATAATTATTGATGGAGCCAGAAAATGCCACAGGCAAAGCACAACTTACTATTTGTTATGCTGAATTGTCTCTCGTCTGTGTCGGGCCATCGTGTTCTGCTCTCGTGTTCCCACACCATGTTTATTTATACCGCGTGCAGTTAGCTTTCATGTTTCTCTTGTGATTCCATCTTGAGGGAAAAAAAATGAATGCTGATTTTTGTTCAGGGTCTGGAAAAGAAATACATTTTTCCAGATATTTTAAGGAGTCCACGCTAAGTGCCAAAGTGTGGGCAGAGGGAAGATGGGCCTCCAAAAAAGACAATCTGATGAGTGAAGGGAAGTGGGTACCACTGGTCCACGTTGCTTGTTCTCACCGCATTCACCAAGTGAGAAGGATGTAGATGGTTTGTGTGCCCTAGTGGTGGGAAATGTCGACGATGTAGCTACTGTCTGTAAGGTCACGTGGTAGGGTAGGGAGGGTTGGATGGGTTTGAGTACAATAATATTACCTGACTGTAACTTAGAATGCACGTAGCTTGCTCGTGTGTAGTACACCATGATGTTTTGTTCCATTCTAGCCACTGCTAACCCCCCTAACTTTCTCCTTTTCCTTCTCTTGAGTGTTCTTTTCTTTGTGCTTATCAGAAAACTCACAGCTTCTAGATAAAAGACTAGCTTCTTTTATGATGAACGTGTGTCTTAGATTCTACAGCCATATATCAAGTTCATGGACACAGAACAAATCCTTCCATAGACAGGAGGCCCTATGAAGAAATCTCGACCATGGTCTAGCTGTTTCAATCGATCTATCTCTAGGCTACAGAGATGGGGAGGCCATGGACAGTGAAAAGCTACCAGCACTTGCAGTTGTTACAGTTCACATTCGTCAACTGGCTTCTGTTCACAAGTGGTTGGGAAAATTATTAAATTGCATTTAAGGTCTTTAATGTGCTTTTAACTGTTAGCTGCCACTGAAATTAGGGAGTCTTAGTATGTCAAACGTATCTTTTAAAGAATTAAAGCAGAGATAACTTTGAGATGAAAGTTAATTATTGAATAATCAATCAGCCTATGCTTAAAGAAAGGAAGCCTATATTAAATATAGGAGAAATATGTTATTTTCTTTTGGATAATGTTGCTAGAGTTATAATAGAAGCTTACCTTTATGGGTATGAATACAAAAAATCTTCACTCATGAAATGCATATGGAGAAATTCACTTATTTCTTCTGTAAGAGTTTATTTGAAATTTATTAAAAATGAAACTTTGTAAATGAAGATTCCTCAATGCTAAGTTCAGTGTTTTAATATTCAGCTTTTAAAATGAATTTTTGGGGGGATGAAAACAAATTACAGCTGCTGCTCATTTGCTTATATATGGAAAGCACATCACCACTGCTTAGTTCCTGAAAAAAAAAAAAGTCATCTTCATTAAAATGTGAACTCGACATACGTCTCTGAATGCTTCTGGGTTTTATGGGAAAATCTTTCATTTCTTAAACCATAGAAATATCTTCAGCTTTTATTATGGACATTTAACTATTTTCATGAATGCTGTCTTATATATACCCAAGTGTTAATCTTTAATTCCTTGATTTTGTTTCTATTGTATTGTCCTGAATGAGCTATCATGGAATGGTTGTTTTTAAAACGTTTTTAAAACGTCCAAGATTAGTTTTTCCTAGAGAGAAATTTTTTTCCCCTTTTATTCTGATAGCAGAATTGAATATATAATAAAATGCTAACAAGTCACTGCTGCTACTGCTAAGTCGCTTCAGTTGTGTCCAACTCTGTGTCACCCCATAGACGGCAGCTCACCAGGCTCCCCCGTCCCTGGGATTCTCCAGTCAAGAACACTGGAATGACTTGCCATTTCCTTCTCCAGTGCATGAAAGGTAAAAGTGAAAGTGAAGTTGCTCAGTCATGTCCTTCTCTTCACGACCTCATAGACTGCAGCCTACCAGGATCCTCCATCCATGGGATTTTCCAGGCAAGAGTACTGGAGTGGGGTGCCATTGCCTTCAGGCTGCTATTTAAACGAAACAAAAATACATACATACTTTTTTCCTTACAGATTGCCTGTAAGAATCTAGGTAGAGATAAAGGAAAAGGCAAATCAAGTTGACTAATAACAAATTCAAGAGATTGACTAAAGAAAACTTCTCTTAGTATGTTGGACACAATTGTTTAGAACCGAAGATTAAGGCAAAATATTCCATTGTATATACTCACCTTCAACACTCAAATTCATACCCTCGGGCACAAGTTACTTCATTTATAAGCCATTTCTCCTCTCTGATTATAATCTTAACTAACAAAATATTAAATATATGAACGCTAACTTCAGTCAAATATTTTTGATTAGTTTTTTTCTTTTCTGAGCATTCCATCAACTCATTGTTATAAGTGTGTGTATAAATGTGTGTTAATTTGAGTATCATGCAGTTTATCTACACCAAAAGATGAATTTAGTAAAAATGATTAAACCTCTCATAGTTAACTCATTATTAAAAATCAGCCTAACTCTATTACAAGAAAGACATTTTGGCCTTTTTGCATTTGTCAAATGCAAAAGGAAAAAATAATCAACATCTTGCAAAAGCAATTGGTCAAAGTTATTAATGAGGCAATTCTTTCTACATAAGGCATCATAGAAAAACTAATGAGAGAAAATGTGACAATAAATTGCAGGCTACTTTAGATTGTGTGACATTCTGATTAATAAAGAGTCAACTTTAGTGGGCGAGATCGACTTTCTGTGCATTACAAATTCATACTTTATGCATTATATACCACCATTCTCTTGTATCTTGAACCAAGGACAGAGTTTTATGGATTCTGAGGCCTTTATAATTTGGGGATC
This sequence comes from Neotragus pygmaeus, assembly GCA_006410875.1. Lineage (NCBI taxonomy): Eukaryota > Metazoa > Chordata > Mammalia > Artiodactyla > Bovidae > Neotragus > Neotragus pygmaeus. The sequence goes on along the minus strand of SJYV01009037.1, from coordinate 2,149,688 downwards.
TATTAAAAAATTGCCTTTGAAAAATTTACAAAAACTGAACTTTTTGCAAGACCTTTTCCAGGATCTTAGAAGAGAGCTGATCTAGTTAAGGGCCTTAAAATGCAAGTCTCATTGGCTTAGTTACGAATCTCATTCCATCTTCATTCCTTTACTTAAATAATCACAAATTAATTTTTAATAGATAGACTGCTGCTAAGTCATGTCTGACTCTATGTGACTCCATGGACTGGCCTGCCAGGCTTCTCTTTTGCCATTTCTTACATCAGAAAATCTTCCTGACCCAGGGAGTGAACCTGTGTCTCCTTCATCTTCTGCATTGACAGCTGGATTCTTTACCATTGGTATATGATATCATATATATTACCACTGATACCTAATGTATTAATATCTATCATTAATCAGCCACTTAAATGAATTGTATATTCATTATATTAGAGTTCTAGCTGATGTCTCAAATAGACATGTTTAACACAATTAACACAATAGCTTAACACAATTAAAATTTATTGGGGATCCCCTGGAGAAGGAAATGCAACCCACTCCAATATTCTTGCCAGGAGAACTCCATGGACAGAGGAGCCAGGTAGGCTGCCATCCATGGGGTCACAAAGAATTGGACATGACTTGGAGACTAAACAACAGCAAGAGCAAGAATATTTGAGAATACAGTAACTGGACGTATGGCCACTCTCTAGTGACATTTTTCTATCCTGAAAGGGAAAACACAAATCTCTAGAGCACTGAGAATCAGAAATAATTTCTCTCTCCCCACTTTAGAACCTGGTAGGCACCTGGCACTGCCCTGAGTACTGGGGGAAAATACTATGGAAAATGGCATGGACTCTATACTCAGAGATAGTAGTCTAATAGTTTAAAAACAGCTCTAACACAGCGTAGACAAATTATTATTTTCATGAGAGAATGAGTATGTTTGAAGGAGAATGATTGAAACATGCAATTTTTAATATTTTAGGAAATACATTTGTGTATTTTGCACCCTTGGAATTTTCTTAATTTATTTAAGGCTTTATGCTATAGGGATTAAGGATGTATAATCCCAATTTAAAGCTTTCTTCTAATATGAACAGGCAGAATAGACACCCAACAATGGGTGATCTTTTCCCTTTGTTTTTGATTTACTGCTGCTTTATGTACTTTAAACACAGAAGGAAGGAGAGTGAGGCTGGTGAGAAGGAAAGGAGACAAACATCTTCATCTTCTCCCTTCACAGTTTTTCTATAATTATCAACATCTCCCCTGCATTCTTCCAGTGGGATTATAGAGGCATTTATGCTGCTGCTGCTAAGTCGCTTCAATCGTGTTCAATCTGTGCGACCCCATAGATAGCAGCCCACCAGGCTCCCCTGTCTGTGGGATTCTCCAGACAAGAACACTGGAGTGGATTGCCATTTCCTTCTCCAATGCATGAAAGTGAAAAATAGGAAAGTGAAGTCACTCAGTTGTGTCCAACTTAGTGACCCCATGGACTGCAGCCCAACAGGCTCCTCCATCCATGGGATTTTCCAGGCAAGAGTACTGGAGTAGGGTGCCATTTCCTTCTCCATGAGCCACAGCAAATTATACTGTGTTATAAAGGAACATCCTAGAATGAAGTAATGAAATATGCTTTGTAGAGGAAACATGAAAATTTTTAAGCAAAGATTTTTCTTATCCCATTTGTTTAGGCAAAGCCTTGACAAATAAAAGAACACATGTAAAATCATACTTTGTTAAAGGTCCAGACTTAGCATGTCTGGCTCTGTCTGTGGTCTTTAATGTGCTTTTAGGGTGTAGCTCTCAGAGTGGAAGTGATTGCTGTATCATGAACATGAAATCTGATCAATGTGGAAGCCCTGGCAACAGCTCATCCATGGAGATGACATCTCTGCACTTTGGGGCATTCTCTTTAGCTATAGCCAGACTCCACCGAAGGGTTGGGAGATGGTGATATATGCCCTGTGGTTTATTCTGGGCAAGGGGGAAGATGATGACGATCAGGAACTAAGTAGGTTCTATATACTCAGCTGATTGGACTAGGGAAAGCTCTAAACTGAGTAGGAAGCTGCGTCAGTTGTCTAGCCTTAGTCACTGGGCCAAAACATATGACAGGCATGGGGTATTGGGGTCAGTGCCTGGGAATATAGATAGCTTTTTGGATTGTCTTTAGGCAGACAATTTCTGAATGATGAGGCTGAGGTCCTCCATAACCCTCTACCCTAGTTAGTGTTACAGGCAGGAACTAGACTAGACATTGAAAGACAGAAGAAATCATCACTTGGAAATGATGTTGATTTGAAGGAACAATATAGGTTTGGGACTCAGAACGGCTTGGACTCGAGTGCCTATTGAATGATTTAATGACTGTGTAACAATTGCCAGATTCCTTAACTTACCTAGCTGTTAGTTTCCTTCTCTGTAAAATGGAATTACTGATTCCAGTCTTGATAAAGGAAATTGAGGATTAAGTGAGCTAATATATTTGCATCTGGTTACTAGTGATAACTCAAAAGACAATGGATTTTTAATACAGCTGCATACGGTTCTAAGATATTTGAATAGTCCTATAAGAGAGGCATTTTGTGCTCCATTTCATTGATTAGAATGAAGGTTCAGAGACTTTAGGTAACTAATTTCATATCATAAGTAAATGACAGAACCAGGATGCTAAATCCAGAGTGATTGAAATGCCGCTTTTAGTCCACTTCATCATGTTAGCTCCGTAGGTACCAGCAATGCACATGTTTTAAGACTGTGCAGTTCCTGTTAGTTTGTTTAAAAATTCTACAATTGATGATTTAGTGGAGATCTGACTCTTGTATATACTTGCCAGCTGCTTCAGTTTTCCAGGGGAAGTATTTTCTAGGGTCTTAGGTCAGGGAGCAGAAAGATTATTGAGGAGGCACATTTTAATATAACTCTGAATGAAGAGCCAGGCAAGCCCTTGGATGACGGAAATGCTGTGTTTGGATAAGCCTGCAATGGAGGCCTCTAGCTGTGGCTATGAGAGACCTCCATATTACTTACGAGGTTTTGGGAGAAGTTTTATTGGATAGTGAGGAGTGTATATGAGTTTCCTTCCTTCTCATCACTTGAGTTTTAAGGCATTTAGGTAATTTCAGAGTCTGAGGCAATTCTTTGCCTATTAATTTGGGTATTGATTTTCAGTTTCAACATAAATTGTGCTCCTCAAGAGGGAAGTTCAAAAGGGAGGGGATATATGTATATCTGTGGCTGATTCATGTTGAGGTTTGACAGAAAACAGCAAAATTCTGTAGAGCAATTATCCTTTAATAAAAAAATTAAAAAAGATGAAAGTTACATGGGTTCCACTTTTGTCTTAGATGTGTGTTATTTATTTTTTTATTATATAGACATTCAATAACTGTTCCTTTTCCTTCTTATTTAATATCTATCTCTTAACATCCTTTCTTAGCTGGGAAGGACTTCTTCCTGACCCTGAAATAGGGGAACTGGTCAGTTTTAAACTGAATTTTAACGGCCTGCATCAACCCTACCAACAGTGAAGCCTTCAGACAATGCTACTATGAACTGTCACGTAGGTATTGAAGTTATAGCGAAGGACCAGTGTATCTAATGGCCAGACTGTAAGAAACCAATGAAGTATCGTTTCATGAGATGTGTTACTCAGCATGGCCTTAGGCAGAAGAGGTATGAAAAACCACCCAATAAAACTGGCATAAAACATTAAAATATGGATTTGGTTTAGCAGTGATGCCAAGGTATGCTCTTTTGTCAAAACAATGTCAATGGCATAGAGCAGAGATAAGCAAATTTATGTAAAGGGCCAGATTAGTTAAGTGTCTTGGGCTTGTGGACCATACTGTCTCTGTTGCAATTAGCCAGCTCTGCTTTTGTAGCAAGAAAGTCGCCATAGGCAATAGCAATATGTAAATGAAGGAGCATGGCTGTTCTAATCAAACTTTATTTACAAAAACAGGTGGTGGTCTATATTTGTCCCATCATCCTTCGTTTGCTCATCCCTGGTTTAAAGTCACAGAGAGATAAAACTGGAAACAATTCCAGTCAACCTTCTCATTTTCGAGATAAAAGAACTAAAGTCCAGGGAGAAGGTGAACTGTCTCATATAACCTAGCTGTTTCCTGCCACATGGAGACGTAAAATGCAGTTTCGTGACTCCAGGCCAGTAGCATTTGCACTGCACCGCAGTGTGTCTTGCTTTTTGATTCATCTTTCCGTGGGCTTATCTTCTCGGCCTCTAATCATGATGCACAGTCATTTGAGTTCCTGATGTCGGCACAGAAAGTTCTAAACCTATTTATTTTTTTAAATAGGGGGAAACATCTTACTTTGGAAATGTAGTTTTTGTTTTTCTTGTTGAAACCGTGCACAGGCAAATTAATCCCTGTATATTTGAATGGTAGAATTTTTATTTTAAAACATGTCATCTTGCAGGAAAGTTTATATCAGCATTGACTGAAAACCCCTTTCCTCAAATGCTTTCCATCTATGGCCAAACATCCTAAGTGTGATGTTTATCTTAAGTTTAAAACAAAGACCTATGTACTTTTCAGAATAAAGTCAAGAATGACTTAGATTTATTGAGGCTTTTGTAGTCTTTCATTCTACCACTTGGACCTAATTATATTTGATTCATTTGGAGGAATAATGGTCTTGATGAAACAAAGGATCTGGACAGAGGTAGTGTGATTGGCTTCTTCAGGGAAATTCTATAATGTGTGTACATGAGTTCCTATAGCATTTTCACTCAACTTACCAAAAAGAATTGGGGTAACTTTCCGATCTGTTCATTGATGGAAAATGCACCCATTCACAATTGTACTATATAGTACTTTATGGTTAGCTCAGTGGTGTGTGTGTTTCTATTAATCTCACAGTGAAGTGCTTCTCAGGTTATGGGTGCACAACATGATGTAGAGTGCATTTTTGGCCATTGTCCACTTTATTTGGTCAATGTAGACAGTCAATCTAGGTAATTGAAGACCTAAATTGGATTTCCTGGCCATAATTATCCCTGTTTGTCCATACACATCCATCAGATTTATCAGATAATTGCCATGGTGCTTCATTTTGTGCTGTCCTGACTCAGGTTGACTTAAAAAGAAAGAGGACTGGCCTGCAAATGAGGAGCCATAGGTTGAATTTTGATTATTGTCCATTTGTGAGACCTTTGGGTAAAGTGTTTAACCTCTCTGGACCTTTTTACCTTTCTGGATCTGGACTTGTAAGCACCTATAAGTGTCATATCTGAGATTCCTTTCAGCTTTAGTGAGCTAGGACTGGTTTAGATCTACATGTTGTAACTACTTGGATTCTATTTTTACTAAAAATGGTATTTTTTAAGTGTACATTTAAAAGTGGTTAATATTATATGTTTCCAACTATTTGTATTTAAGTTTATTTAGGGAATCACAGAGCCCATCCATCACTTCCAGAATGAATGATCTGATTCTGTGTTCTTAGCTGAAATTCCAATGCTTTGGCCACCTGGTGCGAAGAGCCAGCTCATTGGAAAAGACCCTGATGCTGGAAAAGATTAAGGGCAAGAGGAGAAGGGGGCAACAGGGGATGAGATGGTTGGATGGGATCACTGACTGAATGGACATGAGTTTGAGCAAACTCTGAAGACAGTGAAGGACAGGGAAGCCTGGTGTGCTGCAGTCCATGGGGTCACAAAGAGTCAGACATGACTTAGCAATTGAGAAGCAACAACAGATGATTAAAAAATGAAATGTTCCTTGCTTTAGTTATTAAGATAGTCAGATGAGGTTAACCATTTGATGCCTGATCCATTGATTATGATTTGTCTATATTGTTTTGACTGGGGGCTAAGAATGTTCAGCTCTGATGACCTGGCCTCCTCCTGTGGTGTCCAGGATATGCAGAGTAAGATAAGACAGATCATGCCATTAAGATTTCTCACTTTTGAAGCTCATAACCTGGTAAAAAGCAAACCAACGTGGCTTTCCCTCCAGGCAAATTTGTGAGCTGATGTCTTGTATCTGCTTTTGGATAGGAGGAAGAAAGGTGATGATCTGATCAAACTGAAGTACTTCAAGATAAACCCTGTATTCTTCAAGTCAAGGGTATAAAGTAGCCAAGCACTGCATACCATATAGTGTGGTGATGGTGGTTTAGTGGCTAAGTCATGTCTGACTCTTTGTGACCCCATGGACTGTAGCCCACCAGGTTCCTCTCTCCATGGGATTCTTTAGGCAAGAATACTGGAGTATGGTTGTCATTTCCTTCTCCAGACCATATAGTGTGGTGAATCATAAAGTTTTGTCTATGAATTAAAGTATATATTCATTAATTTTACAGGCTTCACTGCTGGCTCAGTGGTAAAGAATCTGCCTACCAATGCAGGAGATGCAGGTTTGATCCCTGGGTTGGGAAGACCCCATGGATATGGAAATGGCAACCCATTCAGGTACTCTTGCTTGGGAAATCCAATGGACAGAGGAGCCTGGCAAACTACAATCCATGAGGTTGCAAAGAGTCAAACACGATTTAGTGATGGAGTATATACACACATCTTGTAAATGACCTAACGGAATCACGAGAACGGAGCTTGTGATGGGAGGTAAAGGAAATGATGCAGTTTCCTCCCTCCCTAATCAATCCTTGACCTTCCTCATTTTTGTTTCCCTTGGCTGTTGACCTGACCCACTCTGACTACATTTTTACTGTTTGCCTAATTCTCTTTCTTCACTTCTTAACCTGACTAGCTTGTCTCTGTTTTATCTCTTTACCAGCTGTCAACCTCTGAATGAGTCCTTTCATCCTTCACTTTCCACCTTCTGAAGTTTTCTTCTCTAGCACTATGAAATTCATAACACAGTTATCTACAACTTAGAAATCATTCATTCCAGGAGTGGATAGAACTTTTTTTGTCCCAGCGGTTATCAATTGCGTGTGTGCATGCAAAGTCGCTTCTGTCATGTCCGACTCTTTGCAACCATATGGATTGTGGCCCACCAGGCCCCTCCGTCCATGGGGATTGTCCAGGCAAGAATACTATAGTGGGTTTCCATGCCTTTTTCCAGGGATTCTTCCCCACCTGGAGATTGAGTCCACATCTCTTATGTCTCCTGAATTGGCAGGTGGGTTCTTTACTACTGGTATCACCTGTGAAGCCTGGTTATGGGCTTGGCCTAGATAACTCAGTGGGTAAAGGGTCTGCGTGCAATGCTGGAGACTCAGGAGAAGTGGGTTTGATTCCTGGGTCAGGAAGATTCCCCTGGAGAAGGAAATGGAAACCCACTCCAGTATTCTTGCCTGAAAAATCCCATGGACAGAGAAGCCTGGTCAGCTACAATCCATGGGACTAGAAAGAGTTAGACNGGCTTGGTTCTCCTGAGGCATGTGGTATTTTATTCCCTGACCAGGGATCAAGCCCAAGCAGATGCTTAACCACTGGACCACCAGGAAAGTGCCTACAGTCACTTCTTGATTTGAAGAAGAAGCCGGGTGGTTCATAGACTCATAAGATGTCAGTGCTGGAAGGAATGATGGAAATCCTTTATTGTAGTGTCATCATTGTCTTGAAGAGGAAGCAGAATCATCCAGAGGAGATTAGATGATTTTTCAGAAAGGCGCATAGATAGGGCACAACAGTTCGTTGCTTTGGGTAGTACTTCCAACTGCAAAGGAGACAAGGCGGCTGTGAATAGAGGGGCTCAGCCATGCCTTGGGTCCAAACAGCCCAACACCTAGGGACATCCACAGGCTCCGCTTTTGTTCCCCAGATTCTGACCCTCTGTTTTCTTACAGAGGGTCCAGCTTTGCCAAAACAAGCATCAGACTGGCTCAGGTCTCCTTTGGATAACCATGTATACATGGTCCAGGACAGTCTATCAGAAAGTGCCCAGTGGGGTGATCTGTTTACAAGATGAAAACAACACACTAGAAAAAAGGGGGTTAATAGAATCCAAATGTGAACATTCTACCAAGAAAGACAGGAAGAAACTTAACATCAGTCCAGCTGAACTTACAAAATGAATTTATAAGAACAAAACCCACCCCAAACCAGAAACCCTACCCCAAACCCAAACCAGAAACATCCACCCCCTACTCCCACACACAGCCCACATCCCAGTGGAATTTGGAGAGGAAAAGAAACACTTAAAAATCAGACCTGTGGGAAAAGTTAACATTTTCAAGGTTTTGATAAAAGTCAGACAGTGCTCAAGGCCAGGAAGAGATAGCTGGAATTTAAAAGCTATGGAATTCCTGATTCTACTTTGCAAATAAATAGAAATAACTTTTAAACCTCTAGGGGACATAGTAGCGGTTTATATCTAGGAAGTGATGTTTCAACCATTAACGATTTTATTAGATCAGCCCTTTTGGAGGCTTAGAATTACTTGGTTATGGTTTTATCTTTTTTGTTTTTTTTTCAAGATTGCAATATATTTTCCCAATGTCCTGGTTCTAATCTCATTAGGGGAGGTCATTTTAGGCAAACTAAGGTCAACCCAGGTAACTAGGAAGTGATTATTCTGTGGCTCAAACAATCTGGTTAAAAACAAGCTAAAGCTTCGTCAGGCAGTGGCGTGAAAACCTTTGGTGTAATGACCCGTGGCCTGATCCCCTGAAGTCTCCTGNCATTAGGGGAGGTCATTTTAGGCAAACTAAGGTCAACCCAGGTAACTAGGAAGTGATTATTCTGTGGCTCAAACAATCTGGTTAAAAACAAGCTAAAGCTTCGTCAGGCAGTGGCGTGAAAACCTTTGGTGTAATGACCCGTGGCCTGATCCCCTGAAGTCTCCTGCTGGGTTCTATATAGTATGAATTGTAGGCAGGGAGAGAACCTGCTTTTAGTCAACCATTGAGTCATCAGATCGTCTCCTTCTAGAATATTCTGACTATAAAAAACATATTCCGTTTACTAACTCAAGGTCTAGAAGCAGTGGCATAGCTAAGCTTCATTTGCCCCTGTGCATTATTTTAGCTGTTTTTCCATTAAGCATGAATGCACAGCTCTCAAGACCCCACCAATGAGGCACACCAGAGGGTGCTTCCTCCCCTAAGGGGCCATGGGCAAGACTGTCTTGCTGTGACTAATATCTTGCTTATTCCTTCACTAGCAATTAATAAATTAATTCTTAGACTCAAGAGCTCTCTCATTAATTAGCCTGTAAACTCAGAAACTCAGGTACCTGTTTCTTCTGGGAGACAGGTCTTTGGGTTCTCTGTAGGTTTTGCTCACAACAGAGAAGGCATTCACAGACATTGAGTCATTCACGAGAGTTCAATGAGTTTTATTTTTGCGGCACACAGAGGCTCGTCAGCCAACTTTGACAATTGCAGAGACAATATTTATGTACAGATGCTGCAGGCTCCCATAAAAACTTACAATGCTGATTGCTTTTAGTGTGCCTGCGCATGGCTCTGACTTAATCTGGATGTATGACACATTGGTTGGTGACAGGAGAAATTCACGGGCCAGCCCCACAGCCTCCCCCACTCTGGGTGGGGTGGTTTGTCTTTGAAGCCTCTTTTTTTGGGGGGGGTACACAAAGCTAATTTGAAGTGCTTTTCTCTTAACGTTCAGTGGTGTTTAAATTAGGGCCTGCAAGGAAGACAGAAATAACTATTTCTTTATATGATGGGTGGTTTAGCAGAATGGGCCAACACTGTCATTACGTTACTCTGCTGGGGACTTGGGACTACACCATCCTTTACGAGGTTCCTAGAAGGAAAAGGCAGATGCGAAAGCCTGCTTCAGACTCTATTCCTGTGAAGGTCTTAGAAACCCTGAGCAGGAGAGAGGAAGAACATTGTCCTGATAGACTCAGGGTTTCTGGCATTTGTCTCAAAGGTGTCCCAGAGAAAGTTGTTGGGTATTTTGGTAATAAGCTAGAGAACTGGAAATTAGATTGGAAATAAACTCACATACAATTGAGGGAAAAAAGAGAACATTGCCCTTAGTTTACAGTATTTAGAGAAGAGTGCCTTGGATGGTATCCTGGTTTCCACATTGTCTTTTAACAGGTAACATATGCCTGTTAGGCTTAGGTAGATCTTTGTAAAATTACTGATTCATAAAGAAAAAAAAAGGCTTGAAGGAAATATAAAATATCCTCAGTGGGGCAGTTTTTTTCTCTTTTTGTGTGTTTTCTAGATGCACAATTACATTATAAAAGCAATAAAACAGGTTTTAAAAGATATACTTTGGACAGTATGAGAAAAAGACACATCCTTTTGCCAAACTACTTCATGGTGCTCAGCTCTGATGTCCCTGTGGTATTGTGCAAGGCAGGGCAGTCCTTGCTCCTAAAATCTTAGTCAGTGCAAGTTAAGTAGGCTGTGTTTGTAACTTCTCTCTCAGGACAAGGTGTCTCAACTGGAGATGGAGCTGGAAGAAGAAAGAAACAACTCGGATTTGCTTTCTGAGAGGATCAGCCGGAGCAGGGAACAGGTACTGTTCTGTCACTGAGTGATGTGTGGATCATCCTGCATGGAAAAGGAAATGTGAGAGGTTAACCCTGAGGATTTGGCTGGTGGAGGGAGAGAAAGTCCATGGCTTATGGAAATGGTGGAAGATGGGGCGAGCCACTACAAGGGAGGTGAAATATATACCATAAAGTGTGTAGAATGAAAGTTTCCAGAGTGGCTATGGAAAACAATCTCTTAGTCACAACAGGCAAAGTGCTTTTAGAGCTGAGGCTCGAAGAATCATGAGTTCAGCAAGCAACTGTATGAAATTTGGTGGCTACCACTGTATCAGTGCCATGGGAAGTAAATGATATGATGCAGTCTGTTCCTTTGAGAACTTTGCCAGTGAGTTAGCAGTGCGTACATCTGGGAGGCATTCATAGCGTAGTAACAGTGCCGTGCAAGTGAATGAGTCTTGCAGTTTTCAATCGGCAGGAGTTGCACTGATACCTGATCCTTCCAGGAAGACTGGGAGGCAGCCAGGGACAGTTTGCACTTTCCTCACACTGTAGATAATGGGACTGGAGTATGGGTGTGATCCCAAGGTTTTGGGGGTTTGTTTCCATTTTTTAAATTAAGGTTCAGAGTGCCTCAGTTGTATCCTGGGGATGGGGTGTCACGTCACTAGGAAGTGGTAGGTCTAGGAGTATGTCATCCATCATTATTTGTTGTTGTTGGTCAGTCTCTCTGTTGTGTCCAACTCTTTTTGACCCCCTGGACTGTAGCATGCCAGGCTCCTCTGTCCTCCACCGTCTTCTGAAGTTTGCTCAGATTCATGTCACCAGACACTTCAAACAGCCTTGCAGCCCCCAAATATCAGACAAACTTGAACCAGAGGTGGTTGCCTCCCTTGGCTCAGCTGGTGGCCCAACCCTAAGGAAGCCCCTCACTCAAATCCATTTATTTTAGCCTCTTCTCTTTCTTCCCAGTATGGTTCACAGAGAATGGAACTGCTCTCTGTGATCTGGTCAAAGTTGAAAGTATTTTCCCTGAGCTGAGAACCTAAAGCAAGCCTGGGGAGGACGTAGAGGGAACATACTTGTTTTATGGAAAAGAGTCCCTTTCCAGCCTCCTGCACCGACCTTATGTAGCTGTAAGGAAGCCGCAGCCTCTCTGAGTGAAGCTTCTAAGATCTAGACAAATGAGACTGTTTGTCCAGGCAATTTCTGAAGTCTTTTCTGAATTCTGACATTGAAATGCTGTGAGGAGATTTTATAAAATTAAGTGTCTGAGTCACCCTTTAACTCTTTTCTTCTCTCCCCGGGTCTGTGTTTATGTCCTTCCAAAGATGGGTTTCACAGATGTCTCTGGTCTTTTTGCAATATTTGTTCTATTTTCCTCATCATTTTTCTTTGTTCTCACTGCCCTCTCTGGGGTAGGGAGGGTAAAGCCCGGTGTCTGGTAAAGTGGAGAGACTGAGCATTGTGTTCAAACTGATGTAGGAGTTACTGAAACAATAAAACAAACCCCTGAGACAAGTGAGGTCTCCTAATGGGAGTTCTCTCCTGGCCTATGTTGCCTTTGGATTTGTGAGGGTAGAAAATGGGTTGATCAAAGATACCTGCCTTACAGGAGACCATTTACTTCTCTCTCAAAGTCAAGGTGAGAATCTGAGGCTTGCATCTTGCCTCTTAAAGGTCCAAGGAAGGGCTCTGGGTGTAGATGAGGGGGCCTTGATTCTGAAACCATTTCAGTCCACTTAGGTTAAATTCTAGGGATGTGCTGGTGCCTTCCTGCCAGAATTAGAGAAATGGGAAAGTTCTAAACCTAAGGCCTCTTCACCTCTGCCCCCTCAAGTGCAGACCCTTCACAGGAAGTGTCCCCTAAAGGACAGGAAATGGCGCCTGTCTGTTGTCTCCAGCCTGACTTACAGCATTGGCTCTGATGCTCCGCAACAGCCCTGAAACAGGAAGGTCTGGGGAACTTTGTTTTGGATCTTGCTCTCCTTAAAATTAAAAAGTCAAAGATTGAACTTCTTCCCTCTACTTAATCTCTGCCTGCTCACAAATGCCTCTTCTAAATCTTTGCTTCATCTGAACATCTCCTCATCTTAGTTATAGGGCTTAAGTGGAAAAGCTAGAAAGAGATTTTCCCAGCAATTATAGTGAGTGGCCTACCCCATTTATGTTGTGGCTGTCTGAGCACAGGTTGGAAAGGAGTTTCCAGACACAGAGCATTTCAGAAGGGATTGAGTTTATTAAGAACAAAGAGCAGAGATAATAAGGGTGCTGCAAGCACAGTGGGCCAACTCCTAGCAGGCCAGGGAGAGTGGGCATGATGCTGTTAGAGCAGTGCAGCCAGTGTATATAGCCTCAAGACAGAATTCCTGCTGGGAGGGTGGAATTAGGTGTTAGTTACAGTGCCATAGGGCAAGTACTAGGGTGAGCATTTTGCCTAATTTAGAGTCAGGAAGCCTGCTGGTGATGATCTGGGAGCTTTTGGCAATGGTTATAGATGGGCGCAGTCAGGTTCAAAGGTGACCTTGGTTCTGGGCTTCGCTTCTGTGGCCTTGGGGCAGGACTCCAGAATTTGCAGAATCTTCGATCTGACAATGACCTCCCAGGTTCATTTCCCCAGACTTTCTGTGTAACAGACAGAGAGGCAAGGCCCAGAGTTCCCTGTGATCTAGCTAGGGCACATGGCTGACTCCCAAGGCAGAGTTCTGTCTAGCAGTGTGGGCAGAATGGGATGGATGCCCACTATGTGCATAGCCCTGAGGCCAGGCTCCAGGGTTGTTGAGAGTAGCCTCTATCCTTGAGGTGCTGGGGTTTGAGGAGGAGAGGCATGCCTAAACAATGGGAAATCATCAAGAAAAGCAGCAGATAACGATACGCCAAGGGAAGGGCCCAGGCAGCGAAGGAAGAAAGACCGTCATAGCACAGGTGACTGTGGGAGTTCTTAGAGGAAGGCTGCCCAAGACCTGGCTTTGGAGATAGGGTAGCTTTTGGACAAACTACCAAAGGAATGGGAAATGAATCCTAGATAGAATGGAGTGGATGAATAAAGATTCAGTGGGAGGATCTGTTTTGAGGGGCCCCAAATGGACTGCTGTGTTTGGTTAAGTTTCCAGTTTCTGTAGGCAATTACAGGAGAGGCAGCTTGAAGGATTTGAAAGGACTGCATATCCTGAAGGCAGAGGGGAGCCTTGGAAGGTTGTTGAGCAGAACAGTGAAGCACACAGCGTGTGCTCCAAGCGGATGGGAGGGTGGGCAGGAGCCTCAACTGGGCTGTTCCCAGGGACGGAGGACAGGGAAGGGGGCTGTGAGACCAAACATTCTGTCCTTCTCATCTTTTTGTTTCCAGTTTCTCATGCTTACATCTGATGCTCAGTAAATGCTGCCAACATTATTTGTAAGTTCCCAGGCCTTCTGAAGCCTTCCTTTTCAATATGTGCTCAGGATATTCTTAAAGTTGAAGGAAATTTGAATATAGTAGTGGGTGCTTTACTGGGTTTTGGTCTGTTTAAATCCAGAAAAATCTCTTTTCCTCTCCTTCCTCCAAAACCTTGTTTCTGTTTNTAAAAAAAAAAAATTGGCTTCCCCAGTGGCTCAGTGGATAAAGAATCTGTCTGCAATGCAGGAGACACAGGAGATGTGGATTCAATCCCTGGGTTGGGACGATCCCCTGGAGAAGGAAACAGCAACCCACTTCAGTATTCTTGCCTGAAAAATCCCATGGACTGTGGAGCCTGGTGGGCTACAGTCCAAAGAATCAGACATGTCCTAGCCACTAAGTAAGCACAATACTAAAAATAATTATTAGATACATCATAACAAATTTGTGATTCTCTTCTCCTCTAGGAAAAATAAGAAAGACACGGTCTGTTTCCTTTGAAATATTGTACAGCTTGCATTGTATGGTGTGATGCAAAGATCATTTAACCAAATGCCAGGAAACTTGAACCTGCAGTTCAATATATTTGATTATCTATAGATGTCATAGGTGACACATAGATTAAATAAGAAAAAAAATGCATGTGTGTGGAGAGTTTGGCTGCTTTATTCTGTGATATTACTGCCTCAGCATCCATCTGGTTCAGCCTACAGGGACTTAGATGAACACCAGCCCCAAATGCGAGTACATGCCCTTGATGGCAGCCTGGTGAGTCACATGTGGCAGTAAGCTCCTAAAATAACTTCCCAACAGCCCTTGCTCAACAGTCTCCCCTGTCTCTCATATGGCCTTCCTCTTGTGTGCCCCTTGGAGAAGACCCCAGAGGAGTATACCAAGAGGCTGCTCTTTCCTTTGCACTGAATTTGGCCTTCACCTGGGAACTCCAAAGCACTCCATTCATAGACCCTAACAGAGGCATGTGTCCCTGGTCCTATCTCTCTCTCTTTCTGCACTCTGTCTCGACCTCTTTCCCACCTTGCTGGACCCTTGAGACACATAAGATCCTTCCTCCAAGATCTNAAAGACCGTCATAGCACAGGTGACTGTGGGAGTTCTTAGAGGAAGGCTGCCCAAGACCTGGCTTTGGAGATAGGGTAGCTTTTGGACAAACTACCAAAGGAATGGGAAATGAATCCTAGATAGAATGGAGTGGATGAATAAAGATTCAGTGGGAGGATCTGTTTTGAGGGGCCCCAAATGGACTGCTGTGTTTGGTTAAGTTTCCAGTTTCTGTAGGCAATTACAGGAGAGGCAGCTTGAAGGATTTGAAAGGACTGCATATCCTGAAGGCAGAGGGGAGCCTTGGAAGGTTGTTGAGCAGAACAGTGAAGCACACAGCGTGTGCTCCAAGCGGATGGGAGGGTGGGCAGGAGCCTCAACTGGGCTGTTCCCAGGGACGGAGGACAGGGAAGGGGGCTGTGAGACCAAACATTCTGTCCTTCTCATCTTTTTGTTTCCAGTTTCTCATGCTTACATCTGATGCTCAGTAAATGCTGCCAACATTATTTGTAAGTTCCCAGGCCTTCTGAAGCCTTCCTTTTCAATATGTGCTCAGGATATTCTTAAAGTTGAAGGAAATTTGAATATAGTAGTGGGTGCTTTACTGGGTTTTGGTCTGTTTAAATCCAGAAAAATCTCTTTTCCTCTCCTTCCTCCAAAACCTTGTTTCTGTTTATGACATTTTCCGTCCTTATTGAGGGTTCCCTGGGTGCTGGGCACTGAGCCTGGGACTTTCACGCTTTCTCTTGTTTTCAGGGCTTACCAGGTTAAGTGGCTGCATAGGGACTCGAGACCTTTCAAAAGGTGTGGAGCCACGACTTGATTTCAAAGCGCACTACCTCCCACTTGTTGCCATCATCCTGGCAGTGGGTGGGTGAGGGTAGTATAGAAACACCCCAAATGTTTGGGTCTCTATTCCCAAGTGAAAAATAATGCCACGCTGTCTCTTAATATAAGTGAGGATTTATGTTCACCTGCTCCTCTCCTGACTCTCCTGTGTCCAGAGATGAGATGGCCCAGCTTGGTGTTTTAAAGGTGACCAGAGGCTGATGTTCTGGCTCCTCAGGCACTGCCGTGTGGTTACTGGTGGCTGAGTGCGATACTCAACAGTAGAGTGGCGCCTAGATAGAAAGGTGTTCTCTAGGCCTTGGAGGCCAAGATAACCCAGCCTAGTGGAAAGAGCATTTGTTCAACCCAGGTGGCCAGCAGGCAAGCAGGAGAGTACCAGCTCGAGGGCTGCCTTGTTGCCTTGGCAACTGCAGGATAAGTCCTGATAGATAAAGGCGTGGGCTTCTGCAGTCATGTTTGGGAACTGCTCCTGAGTGGCCAGCTCGCACCTGCTTCTCCGTCTGCACCAGGTGGGTGCAGTCGCTGGAATATGGGCCTGGGAAATACAGCTCCTTTGCAGTCAGCAAGTGAGAGATCAGAATGGGATTTCTTTCTTTTTCCTTTAATTAAAATGATCCTGGTCTCAGAACTGCCTCCTACTGTAGAGGCTGCTCAAAAGCCCACTGTGTACAGTTGCTTAATAATAATTTTCCTTTCTTGTGATTGAGTATCATTTTTAGTACTAGGTAAGAGTGTGTGTGCACCAAGCCCTTTACAGCCCAAAGGTAAACACAGGTGATGGGGTTAAATATTATTATTAGCCATCATAAATGTCTCTGGCTTTTCATTAACCCAGAAGGCAGCTGCTTCTAATCCTGAGAGCTGGCTCAGGTCACGAGGGCCTCTGACACAAACCCATTGGAATCTGACACTGTTACTTCCGACCAACGTGCTCAGGGTTTAGCTTTCTTCCAGTCCAGCTGTGATAAACTGTTGCCTTCAGCTCCTGTTCT
Source organism: Neotragus pygmaeus (assembly GCA_006410875.1). Classification (NCBI taxonomy): domain Eukaryota; kingdom Metazoa; phylum Chordata; class Mammalia; order Artiodactyla; family Bovidae; genus Neotragus; species Neotragus pygmaeus. The sequence continues at coordinate 2,133,015 of SJYV01009037.1, read as the reverse complement.
GGTTTTGATTTCACTGGAAGGTTTTTGTTCAGTGTATTTAATATGATTGAAGGGTAGACAGCACGTGAAGCGCTAAGCTTATATACAGAAATGTTTTCCCAGCCTCTGATTCATTTCCCTATTCCAAAGGAGGAAGCAGGCTAAGCCAGAGGGCATTTCTCTCTCTCTTTCTTCCTCTGTCTCTCTTTAATTTTTGCCAGTGTGGGCTTGGGGCTTACCCAGTGACTTAGTAGTAAAGAATCTGCCTGCAATGCAGGAGGGGCGAGTTCGATCCCTGGACTGGGAAGATCCCCTGGAGAAGGGAATAGCAACCCACTCCAGTATTGTTGCCTGAAAAATTCCATGGACTGAGGAGCCTGGCGGGCTACAGTCCATGGGGCTGCAAAGAGTTGGACATGACTGAGCAAAGAGCACAGTGTGGGTTCAGGGTAGGGAGGATCTGATTTGGAATATTCAGGTCCTGTCCTGGTGATCACTGTAGTGAGGAGCACGGCCAAAACACTTGTGGTTTATGGTGAAGCCTGTCCTTGGGAGTGTTGTCTATAACATCACAAGGTGTTCCTTGTGTAAGGCTCCGCATGGTATGTTTATTTTAGAGATTAGTGTCCGGTGCTTCTTTTTGAACAACTGAAGAAAGCCCATCATGTTTGCAAAAGCCTTGATTTCCAAAAGATGGAAGGAAAATTGACTGTCTGGTGACAGTAACTGTTTTACAGCCTCAAATCTGTTCCTTCCTACGCTTCACTCTGATTTATTTTGCACTTTTATTTGAATAGCCATCTTTTGAGGGGATGTCGTGGAGTCTGAATAATAGCTATTTTGCTTTTCCTTCGGAGAGTCACGTTTGCCTGGGGTGCTCCAGGGAGGTCTTGACCTGTGGGGAACCTCCAGGATGCTGGTTCCTGAGTGCCTGTCTGTACCAGGAGGCCTCGTTTCCTGCAGAGTCCAGAAATTTCCGGTCAGTAGCACGGAGGGAGCAAGACTTTGGCCAGTGGCTGCTGCTTGAAGCTGTGGCGTTTGTCCTGAAGCCCAGCCTGGGCCCGTGCTGTAGACCCCTTGGCGTTCTTTCAGTCACTCCTCGGCGCTTCCTTACCTCACACCGCATGAGGTGCTTCTTCCTTTTAGGCTCTGAAGGACCCCACCCCACCCACCGAACTCTTCCTCCTCCTAGATTTTGTCCTTCACTGAGGGACCTGGTCCTACAGGCTTTTAACCCAAAACTGCTCCCACCAGTCCTGCCTGAACCTCCCACCTGGGAAGCGGGGATTGTGACGTCTGCCTGTGAGGTCAGGGACTGTCTTTTTGTCATGATGTCCAGCCTGAATGAGCAGACGGACCCACCCCATCATTCCAAGACCAGCCCTCCACCAGCTCACAACTGTGTGGGTTCACAGACACACCTTCCCTCTCACCTTGATCGAGTGAGTCTTTTCTGGGGACACTCCCAAAGGTCTGGAGAGATGGGCTGGCTTCTGGAGCCGGAGGATGGAGGTGGGGCCTGAGCCACCCAGTGCCCCACAGTGGGGTGGGGCCCCAAACATGCTTTCAGGATAGCAGAGGCCAGCTCCAAGGGCCTTATAGGCCGTCTTGTTCAGCTTCTGTGATTAGAAATGTGGAGTCCACATCCCAGAGGTGAGACGACCAAGGTCACATGTAGGTGGATGCAGAGGCAGGAGCGAAGCTGGGCCACTGCAGCCTGTCTGTGTGATCGCTTCCCATTGCAGTGAAAGTTTAACCGTGTCCTCACTGAGGTCATGGCCTCTGCCCAGCGGGCGTGAACAGAACAGGTTCCCCTAGGAGGCACATTGCAGTCCCGTGGCCCAGGCGTGCTGACGACCTCCGCGGCAGTGTTGGCTGGTTCACAGCCTTGCTGGGGGGCGGGGGTGCTGTGAGGCTGCATCCATTACCTGCGGACGTGCTGCTCAGAGAGCAATGACAGGAGTCTCCGGGTGTTCTCCACAGCATGTGATTCCCGAGTGCCCTGGGTCCGAGGGAGGCGTCTACGCACACTGACTGCTGACCTGTGCGTGGCTGGCATTTTTTTCCCCCACTGCATTTGAGGATGCCCTAAGGAGACCAAGTGCCTCCGGGGCCTTGGTTTTATATGAGAGTAGTATCTAAACCCTAAGTCCGCTTGAAGCCTTTTCACTGCGTTAGTGCAGAGGGCCTGAGCAGGTGGGGTAGTAGGCCGTGAGTAGGCACCACCTGGGTTCCTGCCCTGCTCCTTCTGTTACATGGATGATGGCAGTGGACCTCCGTGTTCTCTGCTGTAAAGTTCTGAACCCCTGTGACTTAGAAGCCTGCTAGTCAAAAAATGCAACAAATGTGACCTTTTGGACCCTGCAGTGGTACGAGCTCTCCACCCCAGTCCTGCCCATCACCAGCCTCCTCCT
>SJYV01009037.1:2048069-2130559 GCA_006410875.1 Neotragus pygmaeus | reverse complement strand
GATGCCATGATCTTCGTTTTCTGAATGTTGAGCTTTAAGCCAACTTTTTCACTCTCCTCTTTCACTTTCATCAAGAGGCTTTTTAGCTCCTCTTCACTTTCTCTCACCTTAGAATAAATTACTCCAAAGGAAAAACAACTTACTATACCTACCAAAGGTAGCATTGTGATTCAGAACTGTATCATCACTTCTGTAGCCTCTTATGGATCTGTTTACTTAAGTGACTTCCATCAGTTCACTGGGGTAATTTCTTTAAAACCTCATCAGCAAACATATGTTTTTTGAATGGTTCATATCTTGGCCTTAAAATGTATTATACTTTTCAGTTCTGGAAGAGAAATTGCTTTACATTTATATCAAACCAAGTCCTTGGTTGCAGTTAAGGGTTGACCTAGTTATTGAAAATGATGGCAAGAGAATGAGCTGGTGATGCAAACCATTACTGTCTTCTAACATCTCCCTGGTAGTAAATTGCAATGTAAATGCCAAGCTATGTCTTCTACCTTCAAATTTTGGTTGCTTTACAGTTTATCACATAGATGCTTTATTGTTGTCTGCACGGGGCTTACACAGCCAAATGGGACAGAGAAAAATCATGAATACACAAGTCAAAAATCAAAGGAATGGTGTTAAAGAGCCACTATGTTATAAACGATACATGTGTATTTAAACCAACAATTGTATACATGTGAATATTTGCTATATGGATTTATGACTTTTTTCCTTGATAAACTTTTTAATTTTTGTTTTTGATATAAGTTTATCAATTTCCTTCCTCTTGAAAGCTTATTGGGTACATTTTGTTTATTTTCTGGGACTCTTACACTTTTGCATTATTTTGGGGGTCCATTTTCCAGATCGTTGCCCTTCCTGCAGTCTTCCAGGACTTTACCCAAGTCCTTCAGCTTGCAGATAAATAAACATGCTATCCATACCTCAAATCTGCAACAGATAACTGAACTATTTAGTAGTTATTAATATGTACTAAACCACTTTGCACAAAATTGATGGTGGGTATTAATATTTATTATTTACACATGCAAAAAGATATACATATTTATTTCTCTTTAATCCTATCACTGTTTTATAAATATTGTACTTAATCCATCAATAATACAACATGCTTCCATTAATCCCAAGAAATAATTAGAAAACATTTATGATAATGATAATATTACTTTGTACAAATATTATACAAACCCCTTAAACCCTTAGGGAAAATCACAGCTGCTAAGAATGTCAGATACCCTGACTGCTCTGAAATAGATAGTAGGCTGCTGATTTGATATTTAATGGAAAATTAAGCTAATTAAATAGTATTAAAAATAGACATTAACACCTTGACCTTATATCTTAGCTAGGTTAGATCATCTTTAACATTGAATCCTACCTTATAAATTGTATGTACTGTACTTATTCCTGTAATACATTCTAGTTTCATATCCTTTTATAAATTGTTCCATGACATTTAGCTGTTGACAATAGTTTTCAGTGATGGGTCAAGGTTTTCAATGAGCCTTTGCCACTTGCCTTTATTGTTGGTCCATGAATGTTGTCATACTAAACTACTTGTTCTGATATGTAATAGAAAAGTCGTGACCCTGCTTCATGTCGTACTTTTCTTCAACATGTTTTCAAGAAGCCATTTAGCGACTGTGCCACTCCATGGTTAACATAATGCTGGAATTTAAAGGTATTCAATTTATTCTCTATATTGTAACTTACATAATATGGTACTTCTTGTATAGCTACAAGCAGTGGTATGTTTACAACTACCAACAGAATCTCAGGTTTTATATTGTGAATGTCCTTTTTATGCTATGGCATTGACACTGACAAACTGGGAAAGTTACTTTTTTGATTGTCAGTTTTAACATTGGAAATACAATACTACCCCATAGAGTAGTTGGAAAGTTTAACTTTGGTAACCTGTATGGAAGCATTTAGTGTTCTCAGGGGAACATGCCAGTCCCTCTCTAGGTATGTCTTATTCTGTCTATTCTTTTCATCTAGATGCCTTCCGTTTATCTGGCGGAACTCTTTCTCTCTCTCTGCTTATATCTCTTATCAGTCACCATGGTTCTGCTTGTGTCATTGTTTTTCATCTTTCTCTGCCTTCTGAGGGCCAGGGACTGGGCATGTTACCTTGTTCTATATTGTGGCTAGCACAATACTTTCCAGAAAAGCATACATGATAAACTGTTGTTTCAATTAAATTGAACTTTTGAAACAAGCCAAATTAGTATTTCAGAATTCAGTTTCTGGAGAAGACATTCTCTTCTCTCACATTGTCCTCAGTTACTCATTGTAATCTTACCACATGTGTGTGTTGAGAGCGACAGACAGACAGACAGAGACAGATGCAAGGGAGGCTGGGGGAGAAGCAGCATCAAGTCAAGGACTGCCAGTTGAATTGGTGGTAGGGAATTAGAGATTAAGGAATTCTTTTTACTTGAGAAAAGAACATTTTTTTTTCTTCTGAGACCATCAAGAGATCATGTTGAGAAAGGTGGAATCAAAATCTAGCAACCAAGATGAGCCCACAGACAGAGGAACAGCAGGTCCAGGTGGAAGAATAGAGAAGGATGTGCGGGTACCGAGCGTCTCAGGGAGGCATTTGTGGTTTGGGGCTTGGGGAAGATTTCCATGGCGAGGGCACAAGGCAAGCCGCGCTAAGCTGGGTGCTGCCAGGCAGCCGTGGGGCAGTGAGCCTGCAGCCGCTGCACCTGTTCTTTCTGGGCTTCACTTTATTACTTTACAACCAAGTAGCTTCAGACCAAGTAGCTTCATGTTTGCAGAGGGTTTAACAATCATGTTTTATTAATGAATCCTTACGGCTTTGCTCTGGGCTACATCTGTGTTATTAGCCTTATTTCATAGACTAGAAGGCTGAGGCACGGAGGCATTCAGCATCCAAATACAGGCAGAAAGTGAAAGGCCCTAGGCAGACAAAGCAACAGGAGTCTCTGTACTTCGGCACCTAAAAAAAAGGAAGCTGACTTACTGTTCTGCCCTCCCCCTTCTCAAAGTACTTTTCACTTTATTTTTATTTTTTTGTCAATTTGACTTCCTCTTCAGAGCCAGCATGATAAGANGCATTCAGCATCCAAATACAGGCAGAAAGTGAAAGGCCCTAGGCAGACAAAGCAACAGGAGTCTCTGTACTTCGGCACCTAAAAAAAAGGAAGCTGACTTACTGTTCTGCCCTCCCCCTTCTCAAAGTACTTTTCACTTTATTTATTTATTTTTTTTTTGTCAATTTGACTTCCTCTTCAGAGCCAGCATGATAAGAATAAGGTAATCCCATTTTTATTAAAGTGAAAGGAAAAAAGAAGAAGAAACATGCTACAAAACTGTCACGAAAATCCCACTAATCATCCAGATAATCAAATTGTGGGGCACGGAGATCAGTGTTAGCAACCGATGTCCGAAACTAGCCACTTAGGCCTGTCATGGGTGACAGCTCCACCATCTTTCCTGTTGCCCAGGGAACACGCAGGCAGTTCTGTCCAAAGGGGAGGGTGGGGGGAGGGAGGGAGGAGTCAGCGACAGCCAGCCTGGATGCTCTGGAGGAGACGAGTTTAATCTGTAGGGAAGAGTGGCAAGATTATAAGAAGTTAAAAAGGAAGTCTATCTGAAATTCCCAGCTTAGTTTTTGAATAGCCTCAGACATGCCTATTCGGATTTCAGTCACTAAACTCAGCCCACCGGAAATGCCCTTTATATCTTCGCTACTTGATCTATCATTCACTCTTCTGAAAGGCCAGCTCAGTATTGTAAGACCTTCCAACCACCACATTGTCCCATGGATGAATGGCCACTGCGCTGTTACACTGTTCCCATCCATGTGCATAGGTGTGTGTGAGTGGAGAGCTTTATTAAGTTGGTATGAAACCTTGCCTCACTGTTGATGTCGGTAAATACTTCTATTTTGTCTTCCTACTTTAGAAATCTCCTCTTTCAGGTAAAAGGTGTCATGCGTGTACTGATGTTCTCATTCACATCTGGCCTCAGTAGAAGGACTTGTATCATTTCAAGGCTAGCTATGAAAATTAGAAAAGAAATCCTAATGCCTTTTCATCTCAAGTCTTTGATTTATGGGAGTGAGAAAGAAGAAGCCTCCACATCCCATCCGTTTTTGAGTTTGTGAGGAAGGCTTTTAGACTTAGGGCTAGTGATCAGCATGTAGATTAAAAAGAGGAGTGAGTTTGAACCTGTAAAGGGGATATTCTGCAGTATTTTACCCATTCATTTCTTTCACAAAAGAGAGAATTTTGGATGAATAAAAATTACAGATCAAAGAGTGTGAAGAAAGTGTGCTCTCATGACGCGTTTCTGGAGTCTGTGTCGCTCCCTTCAGCATACACACAGCGGACATCCTGGCCATCTGCCAGAGCCTCCCAGGAGCTGTGTTTGTCACACCTTTAGAAGAAAGAACTGCCAGGATGACCACCGGCGCCCAGTCTGCTTCATCAGCCTGCTGATTCTGGGGCCTTTGGCATCCATGCAAATCAGCTCAGGGTGATAGGAGCCTCACAGGGGAATTCAAATAGAAACTGGGAGCTGAGCCGCTGCTTCCTGACAGGTCACCCCAGCTGCCTCCCCTGTCCCAACAGGGGCTGGCCGGCTCTCCAGACTCAGCCTCCTGCAGTATTTTAAATAAGACCTTATTTTGTCTTCTCTGTGTCAGGGGTTCGGATTGCCAGATTTCTGAGCTAATTAAATAAAAGGAGCAGAGACAGATCTTGCTTCCCCACACCCTCCCCCCCACTTTAGTGAGTTATTGGCAGGATTTCCCGTGTTTTAGGTCAGAGTTTCTGGAATCAAGTCAGAAAGCACTCTGACTGNAGCTGCCTCCCCTGTCCCAACAGGGGCTGGCCGGCTCTCCAGACTCAGCCTCCTGCAGTATTTTAAATAAGACCTTATTTTGTCTTCTCTGTGTCAGGGGTTCGGATTGCCAGATTTCTGAGCTAATTAAATAAAAGGAGCAGAGACAGATCTTGCTTCCCCACACCCTCCCCCCCACTTTAGTGAGTTATTGGCAGGATTTCCCGTGTTTTAGGTCAGAGTTTCTGGAATCAAGTCAGAAAGCACTCTGACTGACTGGCAGTTCAATCACCAGCGTGGCAGTCAGAAAGCACAGGGTGAACTCAAAGGAGCTTCCCGTACTCAGGTGACATTGCCTCCCACGGCCTGCATGGGATGGCTGCTGGCTTCACAGTTCTATGAAGGGGTTCTTTACATTTTAAAGATGGATGGAGATTGTGACCTGTTCATTGCTGGGTCCTTAGCCGAACATAGGGCTTGTTACAGAGTAAATACTTTAAAAATGTTTTTATTTTTTAACAACTGATTATCGATTTATTAAAAGATTGATTTTGCTTTATAATTTTGTGTTTGTTTCTGCTATACAACAACAGGAATGAACCATAGTTATGTATAATTATATATATATATATATATCCCCTCTTTCTGGAGTCTCCCCCCATCCCACCCTCTAGGTTGTCACACAGCACCTGGCTGGGCTGTGTGTGTTACACAGCAGCTTCACACTAGCTATCTATTTTGCACATGATAGCCTATGTCTGTCAGTGTTACTTTCTCAATTTATCCTGTCCTCTCCTTCCCCCACTGTGTCGCAAGTCCATTCTCTACGTCTTCATCTCTTTCCTTCCCTGTAGATGGGTTCATCAGTACTATTTTTCTAGATTCCATATGTATGTGTTAATATATGATGTTTGTTTTTCTCTTTCTGACTTACTTCACTCTGTATGGAAGGCTCTAGGTTCATCCACTTTACTAGAACAAAGATACTTAACTGAGCTGATTTATTTTAATACTGGATCCCCAGAAAATGTAAATTACATCAGGCACATCTGACTTAACACAATGAAAATAAAGGTGGGGATGGACACCTGAAATTTACTTTCCGTCTTGATCTCACTGCTGCCTATAACTTATGATGTTGCTGGACTGGTTCCCCTTTGGTGCTTGCTTTTGCTATGTTCATCAATTGGTAATATTCCAGGCCATCTGTCTGCCTAGGCCAGTTATGTATAGTGCATCAAAGATTTTCTTCTGCATAGAGGTCATAGTCACAGAAGGAGTAAGGTCAGCTATTGCAGGACGCGCTCAGAGTGTGGAATACTTCCCAGAAAATAGGTATTGAAATGGGAAACTGGACAAAGGCATGGAAAGTAAATGAAATGGAGATGAAGACATGTAACTACATATATGCCGTGCCATGCTAAGTCACTTCTGTTGTGTCTGACTCTTTGTGACCCCATGGACTATAGCCTGCCAGGCTTCTCTGTTCATGGGAGTCTCCGGACAAGAATACTGGAGTGGGTTACCATTCCCTTCTCCAGGGGATCTTCCCAACCCAGGGATTGAACCTGGTCTCCTGCATTGCAGGCATATTTTTGCCACCTGAATCACCAGGGTAGCCATATATATATATGTGTGTGTGTGTGTGTATATATGTGTGTGTGTATGTATGTATATGTACCTATATATATTTTTGTTCACTCTGTGTGTGTATATATATATATATATATGCATACACATATGTAGAACCACAGTATTTCTGGTCACAGAAATGGGCAGATAACAGATGGGTTCTTTTCAGGTTTTATGTTTATTTAAATACTTGGCATTTTAATGAAAAGCTTCTTTGCATCTGTACTTCTGATTTTTAGCCAGAATTATATAACCTAATATGATTATAGGCTGCTTTCATAAGGAAACTATTTTTTTTAATGACTTTAAGAATATTTCTGTTAACCTGTCACTGTTTTGCTGTATCCTTAATTTCTTTATTTGGAGGTCCCTTTTGTCACTAAAGGGCTTCCCTGATAGCTCAGTTAGTAAAGAATCTGCCTGCAATGCCGGAGACCTCAGTTCAATTCCTGGGTCAGGAAAATCCCCTGGATAAGGGAAAGGCTACCAACTCCAGTATTCTGGCCTGGAGAATTCCATGGGCTATATAGTTCATGGGGTCACAAAGAGTCGGAAACAACTGAGTGACTGTTACTTTGTCAGTAAACAAAGCTTTCAGTTTTATTTATTAACACTAAGGTGTGAGTGACCTGAAATGATATTCCCCTTAGGCATCATTTCATCTCATAAGATGAAACACAACAATGATTAAACCAAAGATCCAGATTGCTAGTGGCGGATTTCAAGGAGGCAACTATTGATCAATGGGGAGATAGTTTTATGGCCTGAGTCCTTTCAAGACATTAACTCTTACTGCTTAAGCTTAGTCAACTAATGTATGAATAAAGTTCAGCCCATCTGACATAAAAGATAGCAAGCACAGAATTGTCCTAAAATTAAAAGGATGTGATTTTAAGAAACTATGAAAAATCAGCTCAGTATGTTTTCAGGTAAAATATGAGATGAATGTTTTCCTAACTTGCAGTTACTTCCCCTATGCTTCAGCTTTCTCACATCAGTGATTACTCTCTACTTTCTGGGTAGAGTGACAGCACAAATTAAAATTGCTGAACTCTACTAACTCAACTTCCCTGGTGGCTCAGACGGTAAGGCGTCTTGTTTACAGTGAGTGAGACCTGGATTCCATCCCTGGGTCAGAAGATCCTCTGGAGAAGGAAATGGCAACCCACTCTAGTACTCTTGCCTGGAAAATCCCATGGACGGAGAAGCATGGTGGGTTACAGTCCATGGGGTCACAAAGAGTTGGACACGACTGAGTGACTTCACATTCACTTTCACTTTCAAACTCAAATAAGTTATACCAGACCTGGTATAACTATACTGAAACTGTATTATGTCATCTACTTTTTCTCTAGTGCTAGCAAAGTGGTATATTCTGCATTAACAGGTTTTCTAGGTAATTGAAGTTTAATTTTTAAATAACTACTTTTAAACAATCCTTAATGTAAAAATTTACAAATTATTCTGTGTATCCCCTGCATTCTTAGAGCACAATGATTGCTATTCAACATGGTAATGATTAATGACCCAGATCATTGGTATAAATAGGAGCTGTACCCTGAGATACTGTACTAAAGCCTTCAGGTTTTACTAGGTTATTGAAGCCTGGTTGTCCCTATTCTAAATGCTTCCTAAGTCATTGCACTCTTTTGCTAGTTTTCTGCCTCTTTCCTTAGTGTTCCTACTACTGCTTACTGTTCTTATTGTTGGTAAAAGATACACATTTTGATACATGGGATTTATAACCGTTTTTTTTTTTTTTTTATTGGAATACAACAGTAGATTTTTTTTAATTAGGGTATAGTTGCTTTACAATGTTGTACAACAATCAGCTGTATCTATACATGTATATCCCCTCTTTCTAGCACCTCCCTCCCACCTACCCTGATCCCACCTCACTAGTCATTACAGAGCTCCAAAATGAACTCGCTGTGCTATATGGCAGATTCCCACTAGCTATTTTACACACCAATCCCAGTCACCCAGTTGATCTCACCCTCTTCCCACCTCCCATGCCCACATATCCATTCTCAATGTCTGTCTCTGTTCCTTGTTTGCCAATATGTTCATCTGTACATTTTTCTAGATTCCACATATATGCATTAATATATAATATTTGCTTTATTCTTTCTGACTTCACTCTGTATCAGTTCAGTTCAGTTGCTCAGTCATGTCTGACTCTTTGCAACCCCATGAATTGCAGCACGCCAGGCTTCCCTGTCCATCACCAATTCCTGGAGCTTGCTCAAATTCATGTCCATTGATTTGGTGATGCCATCTGACCATCTCATCTTCTGTTGTCCCCTTCTCCTCTTGCCCTCAATCTTTCCCAGCATCAGGGTCTTTTCAAATGAGTCAGCTCTTCATATCACGTGGCCAAAGTATTGGAGCTTCAGCATCAGTCCTTCCAATGAGTATTCAGGGTTATTTCCTTTAGGATTGACTGGTTTGATCTCCTTGCAGTCCAAGGGACTCTTGAGAGTCTTCTGTGGCACCACAATTCAAAAACATCAATTCTTCAGCATTCAGCCTTCTTTATGATCCAGCTGTCACATCTGTACATGACTACTGGAAAAACCATAGGTTTGACAGTATGGACCTTTGTAGGCAAAGTGATGTATCTCCTTTTTAATATGCGGTGTAGGTTTGTCATAACTTTCCTTTCAAGGAGCAACCATCTTTTAATTTCATGGCTGCAATCATCATCCGCAGTGATTTTGGAGCCCAGGAAAATAAAGTATGTCATTGTTTCCATTGTTTCCCTATCTATTTGCCATGAAATAATGGGATCAGATGACATGATCTTAGTTTCTTGAATGTTAAATTTTAAGCCAGCTTTTTCACTCTCCTCTTTCACCTTCTTCAAGAGGATGTTTAGTTCCTCTTTACTTTCTGTCATAATGGTTGTATCATCTGCATATCTGAGGTTATTGATATTTCTCCTTGCAATCTTGATTCCAGCTTGAGCTTCATCCAGCCTGGCATTTCACATGATGTACTCTGCATAGAAGTTAAATAAGCAGGGTGACAATATACAACCTTGGAATACTTTCCCAGTTTGGAACCAGTCTATTGTTCCATGTCCAGTTCTAACTGCTGCTTTTTGTCCTGCATACAGTTTTGAGCAGGCCATGCCTAAATTTTGTTTCTCCTGAAGTGGGCTCCAAACAAGATGTGAGTGTCAGTAGTTTATTTGGGAAATAATCTGAGGAGAAATGAGTAGTGGAATGCAGAAGTAGGATCAAGAATGCAAGAAAGCCATCAAGGGTGTTTTATGTATTCCTAGGGATCAGCTTCACTGGAAAATGTTGGGACACTGTGAAGAATGAATATCCGAGCTTTCTGACCGATATATAACATGTATAACTAATAAGGACCTACTGTAAAGCACAGGGGACTCTCTTCAATGCTCTGTAATGACCTATATGGGAAGAGACTCTAAAAAGGATTAGATACATGTATATGTATAATATACATGTACAGCAGAAACTAATACAACATTTTAAATCAACTACACTCCAAAAATTCTTTTTTTAAAAAAAGGCAAGGAAGCTGAGGATTTGTCCTCCCACTTCCATCTGTCATTAGTTGAGAGCTGTTCCTGGGGACATTAATTTCCCAGTACTTCTATCCTGCCCTGTAAATGCCAAGAGAAAGCCCTCCAGTGGAGAGTCACATGGGCTTGCAGTAGGACATAGTGAACATTTTCTGAAATGAAATTTCCCAAGTAAATTTGGGCAGTTCACCAATAGCATCTGCTATCAGCAGGTTACCGTGAAGGAACCTTTGACTAAATGAGGGGCCACTCTATTTAATATCTTTTTTGAATTCTAGAACACTCTGTTACTAGACACTATTTTAAATTGTTGGACTCTTCTCTGATTCTGACATAGGCTAGAGTTAGCTATATGTAGCACTTTATTAATTGGGTTGTAGTTTATTTTCTTCTCCTATCTTAATGCTTTATTTTCTGATTTTATTGGTAGACATATTGGACTTATAGCATGGTGAATCCAATTTTTTAATTTAAAGTGCTCAACCTAGGTTAACCAGTTCAACATGGTGCCTTATTTGTGGACATTCTTCTTTACCCTCTGACAGGTGGATTGTTCATGCTCTGTAATATTCTCATGGCAAGAACTGGGATGCCATTTTTGCAGAGTTTCTGTTTGAGAAGCAACATGTGGCTTTTTCTTTTTTGGCTGTACTGGGGTATGTGGTAACTTTCCACTAAGTCTGTTCACCCTCTACCCTCCGAATACATATACATAAGACAAACTCTCTTTTCTCATACACAGGCAGCAGATGTGATTAGAGGGAAATCTAATTTATCTGGAGTACTCAAAAAATGGAAGGAAATTACTTCACAGCAATATTTGCAAATGCATTCATCACAGCTATCCAGACATTCCAACACTAGCAGATGATGGCTTTGTGATCTCTATGTAGTCTGTTTGGAACTGCTTTCAAATGGCCTGTATAAATTCACACCTTTTTATGCTTCTACAATGTATTTAAAATATAAGACAAATAGGTTGGACAAGGGGAGGTTAGGGTGGTGTGGACAGATTTTTATTCTTTGAGTCTTTAATTGTCTTCCTAAGTGTAGCAGAGACCCCTAGATTAACTGTTAGATTTGTATAAATAGACTGTTAGTGAGATATTTTAGAAATGTCTTACTGTTTCTTCTCTTGCTTGGATATGATTTTAAATCTTGCATCCCTTCTGATTTATTTATTTGCACATTGATTCGGAATTTATTTGCACATTGATTCGGAATTGATTGCTTACTGTATTAGGCATGAGGTATCCGTGTTCTCTAGGTATTCAGTCACCACACACTCATTTTATTTTCTGTATGCGTGTCCTCATATAGTTAAGCAGGAAGATACAAGGGGGAAATGACGAGATGACAGAAGGTCTTAGGAAGTTTTGTAGGTCCTTTTATTGGTGGGTAGAGGAGAAAGTAGGAGGTTAATTCTGTATTTTAAATGCAGCATAGGATCATGGAACCAGAACTAGAAGAACATTGTTTGAAAGAAGCAGCTGCCTTAGGTGCAGGCGATCTGGGTCAGCAGCATGGAAATGAGACTGACCTGTTGATTTTAGGTACAGATGTACCTTTCTCTCTGAGACATCAGGCAAACCCCTCTGAACCTCAGTTTCCTCTTCTGTAAAAGGAAGTGTTAGATTAGCTTTCCCCAAGTCTGTACTAACATGAGGCTACCTGGGTTTTAGATGCAAGCATATTTATATTTTGCTTTCCTTCAATTCATGGTCTCTTTTTTTCTTCCCCATCTCATTTCCTCCTCAGCTACGATGAACCACACAGTTTATTAACATGTTATAAATGTATCTAATTAATAGGATGTATACATAAACATAACATACCAAAAGAAGAAACATGTCTGTGTTGCAGGAATAATATATACAACAAAACAACAACAAAAGCCAACTCAGAGTTCAAAGAAGAACATATAACCATTATAAATATTAAGAAGCAGAAATAATAGTCACTGATAGAGATCTATTTATATACATCAGAATATATCCTGGCAGTTTGTATTTTATTTTTCTTTTTGCCTTTCATACAGAAGTTTCCAAGAATGTTGTGGAAATTGGAAATAAATGAATGCCCATAAAAATAATATCTCCAGGCAATTGCTATATCTGATATACAGGTTGTGAATTTTAACCACAGTTGGCTTCTTCTGGAAATGCTTCTAACAAAACCCAGAGGGAGTTAAATTTGATATAAGCAATGGTTTGGAAACCAAGTGGGTAGATAGATGCTCTCTACTTGTATTTAATTAATACATAATAGATTTAGTTGTAGTCAATTTTATTTTGGTTAAGATGGAACAAATCCAATTTTGCCGTGTCTTAGCAGTTTGGAAAGTGAGCTTCAGGGAAGGAGTCAGAGAAGCAAAAGAAGAGAATACTAAATGGACATGGAAGAATTTCTGTGAGGTTAGATTTCCTAGAATCAGATAGTATCAATGTGTTTCCTAGCTCTTCAAACTTATGTTTTTAAAAACATGTTTAAATGTCCCAAAGTATGGATGTCCGTATGTTGAAAACAAATACTGGGATGCGACTCTAAGGAACAACCCAGGTAAACAGGAGAAAGAGAGTCCATAAAAATAATATTTTTTACAAAAGGATTATCTTATACTGTGCTTTCACAGTGCAGGATGTTGAATCCTGCCAAACTAATAGAACATGCAGACACGAAGAAACCTGTTAAATATTTATTTACTAAAAACATAATTTTTCAAAGGGCAGTCAGGGAAGACAAAGCTCTGCGTTAAATATGAGCTTCCTGTCCAAAAGAGAATATACTTCAGCTCCGTTTAGCAGGGCTGCCCCGGGCTGCAGACGAGGAACCGGGACCTCGCTCACATGCAGTTATTAACACTCCCAATAAATCCTCAGGATCCCAGTCTCGTTGATATATGTCATGGCAGAAATAGCTTAGTACACTGAGCGACAAGAAATGCTGTTCTTGTCAGTGGCAGATATACTGCCGTCCACATTAAATCAGGGGCGGATGGAGACACTGAGAGTGCCGAGTTCATAATGCCGGGACTTCACGTCTGCCACCATTTCAACTCGGTCTTAGACATGTGTTGCCCACCAAGGCTTTGACCAAAGATACAGCATCCGAGATCAGGGTTGCCAAGTGGTCCCATGCCAGACTGGGCATCTGGAAACTGTTTTGCTTTTTTATGTAAACTTTCGGCACACTTCCATGACCTTGCACAAGCCAGGTCAACTTTCTTTTCTGCAGTTTTGTCATTGGGAAGACAAAGAACAATATTTACTCTGTTCTAGGGGAGTGCTAGGAAAATTATACCACAGCATTCCTACCCAGTCACTGGAGACTGTAAGTTCATTTCTTAAAGGAAAGATCATCACCTTCAATATTGCTGTTCTTGCACCAGGCTTATTTTTAACCTAAACACAGACTCACTGAGCTTTTGAGAGAGGACTTTGGCCAAGACTCTACAGGACCTGTTCTCCACTGGCTGCGAGTGATACCTCGGTGAGAAGAAAGAAAAGTGTAGGAGCTAGTGAACGTGGAAAGGGGGTGAGGTGATCATCTGCAGCCACCAGTCGTAGTGACTGTCTTCTACTTCATCTCCAGTGACAAGGAGTGGTGCATTCAATTAATTAGGAGGCAGTTCATTTTCTTTCTCTCATCCCTTTCTGTGTCTGCTGCTGCTAAGTCGCTTCCGCCGTGTCCGACTCTGTGCGACCCCATAGACGGCAGCCACTACTCAGCTGGTAAGAACTCTCTCCAGAATAGAGAGGCTGAAGAGGGTGAGGCGAAGCTGCGGGAAGGCAGAGCGCAGTGCAGTTCAGTTAACTTTCCCTGGCCAGAGAGACGGAAACCGCGACTGGAAGATTATCAACCACGTGCTGAGTGCTGAGCAGAACATATGATTTGCAATCAGAACCAGCCCTATCAGACAACATGCTGTTCTCAAATGTCCAAGGCAGGGCTTTAGTTATTTTATTGGAGCTAAATCTGGAAATGTCAGGGAAAAAGACAGCCTCCCTCTATGAGAACTGTGGGACTTCCCACTTGAGAGTGCGGAAAGCAGTGTGAGAATGACCTTTCCACGCTAGCCTGGTCCTGGCCCTCTGGTCTTTCTGGGGCAATGAACAGGCACAGACTTTTGCAGATGGAAAAAAAAAAAAAAAAGGAAGTGGAGATTAGGATGAGTGTTTTCAAAAGCCAGTGACAGTGTATATGTCACCTCTGATGGTAGAGCTGATGCACAGGGATGAGACACACAAAGGGGAAGACATAAAAGGCCATGGCCTTGAAGGTATAAGCAAGGGAGCTGCAGCGTGGATGCTGATGTGGAATATGTTTGGGCAGCTTATGTAAGCAGACGCCGAGCTCACCGGAGACCGCACTCCAGTCGTTTTTACAGCTCCGTTAGGGAGGATGCCTTTTTCTATTCCTCGTCACTATCCTTTTTATTTTTATTTCAATTTTTTTGCCAGTCAGGTATGAAAGCCCAAGGTGCTTTGGAACTAACTTAAGTGCTTTTGATTTATTGTCTGAAGCCAAGTTTTTAGGTTCCAGAGGCGTTTGCTCTCTCCTAGCCATTTACTGTTTGGAATAGTAAGCTTGCTGTTTGGTGGAAGGTTTTTTGTTTTTGTTTTTTCCTAGTTCCAGATGAACGGCTTTGACCTCTTCTCTGCATTGCTGGAGAATTGGAAAATATAACCCAAAATGAAATGGGAAAAAAAAAAGCACAGGGTCTTTGGAATAAAAGCTGATGAGAGGGAAAGTATAGCCTGACATTTTGCAGAGGGAAATCTGTACAAGGACAGGACATGACAACAAGCTTGGAGGTGACCTGAAAGCACCTGGTACAAAGGGATGAGACAGTCTGTGGACAAGGACAGGGTAGTGAAGCAGTCCAGTTTCAAGTCATTCGAGAGCTCATTCATTCGAGCTGACACTGTTATTTTTGAAGATATTATTTTAGACCCTTGAAATGTGATTTTGCTATTTTAAAACTACTGAGTATAGTGCTGCATGCATTGTAGGAGGTTAGTTGATTAATGATGTGGCTACTTTATAGAATACCACCTTTGTGAGGACCCTTATGGATAAGTTCTTTCAGTCCTCAGAAATGTGGAAAAAGTGGTTTGTTTTTATCTTATGGGCACTGTGAACCTTAAACCAGCCACATAATCCCATTGGCTTGGGCTTCTTGGGAGCTCAGAGCCAGATGAACTGTGCAGTTCATACAAAGTTACAGAAATAATGCCTACCACCCTTAGTTTTCTTTCACTATTCTTTTATTTTTTGTATGTTGCATATTTATGTGTATTTATCTATGTATGGTTTTGAAACCTGATTCGAAATTTTACAACGATGTGAAGCATAAGTCGCTCAGTAGTGTCCGACTCTTTGCAACCCCATGGGCTGTATAGTCCATGGACTTCTCCAGGCCAGAATACTGGAGTGGGTAGCCATTCCCTTCTCCCGGGGGTCTTCCCAACCCAGGGATTGAACCTAGGTGTCCCACATTTCAGGTCGATTCTTTACCAGCTGAGCCACCAGGGAAGACCAAGAATACTGGAGTGGGTAGCCTATCCCTTCTCCAGTGGATCTCTCTGATCCAGGAATCAAACTGGTGTCTCCTGCGTTGCAGGCGGATTCTTTACCAGCTGAGCTACCAAGGTAGAGCCTGATTGAAAATTTTAGAATGAGGCATATATAAATAAAGTTATATTATGAAGTATCAGAGGTGTTTATCTAGAAAAAGAAGGATACTTGTGAAAAGTTAGATCCAAGCACTGATCTGCATATGTATTGATAGTATTACTTTCCACAAAGTAAATGTTTGGGACACTGTTGCATTAACAGATGAACTTTCTTGAGCTCACTCTGTGCAAGGTACATCACATGAAGCATTTTACATGGCTAAGCACTTTATTTATATAAGTCCATTGTTACTCTCTAACAACTCTACATGTTAGATATTTAGAGGTCAAACTGATTTGGGGAATTGGTGTTTCATCCAAGGTAAAATAAAAATGTATTAAGTGGTAGAACCAAGTTTCTGGTCAAGACAAGTATGACTCTAGAGCATATTCTCTTAACTTTGGGGATAGTAGGTCTGAATTCAAATCACCGTTCCATCATTTACTACTGATATGACCCTGAGAAAGTACCTAAATTCTTCTTACCTTCTGTTCTTCCAGTCCCTAAAATGGGAATAAATATAATACTTAAATTATATTTAAAATGCTTAGAATCGTGTTTGTCATTTACTGCTCAGGAAATCAATAAAAGATTAGCTATTATCATAGTTAAAGAATTTGTCTATAGTATACATAATTAAAATTCTTCTCCCACCAGTAGAGACATTTCTTCAATATTCAATTAATCACGTCTTACAACTCCGTGCACATATGCCCCACTGGTGACTGTTCCCAGGAGAGCCTGTGTTGGAATGCATATGTCGACATTTCAGATGTCAGATACTGCAAGGTCAGTGTGTCCCAGGAGGAGGCCAGCTGCCAAGAGACCTTGCAGGGTAGCGTTTCAGGGTGAATTCATCACAGCTGGAGCCCAGACCTCAGCAATGCAGGTCCTCACATTTGGTCTGGTTAATGCCCAGAGCTGATTATTCAGAGGGGATGACTGTACCCACTCACAGAAGACTGAAGCATATTAATGGAAAGCCACTGTATTAATTTACAATGAAAAATATTACGGTTAAGTGGACCAGACATTTGCATCCGTCTAACCAGTGAATTCCTGCCCTGTAGGCAAGCTACATGGGCAGCCACATTAACAGAAGGTTGCTTGTTGAGCAGGATGCCTGTTTCAAGTGCTTAGTCTCATCAGGCTTGAATGGCAGCGTGCATCCATCTCCATCTACCTGCCAGAAAGAACAGACATTCCAAGCAGCTTGACAATGCCAGATGTCCCTTCCCTGGACGGGACCACAGAATGGTGTCTGTGGTTCCATAGCTTACCTACCTCTGCTTCCGACTGTCCTTTTCTTTCTTTAGATGCGTTGTCATGGGAAGGTTGCTATGATCCAGAAATCATTTTGACTCTTAATGGTAACCTTTGCTTATGTAACACTTTAATTTTTAGAGGGTGTCTTCATTGCTGGTCATTCCAAATTTTCACATCGGGTACCTTGTACACAGTGCATACTCTGGCCAGTGTCACCACAGCCACTTCTGCCTCAAGCAATCTGTGCTCTATTGTCATCCAGGTAAACTTTTACTGCCTGCCTGAACCTCTTATTCTTTAGTGAGACCCACTCTTGCCTGTGCATTCACTGTTGTAAGTGCCAATATTACTAAAATGAAGCCCCCAAAGTTTACTAGCCTCCTTAAATATATTTAAAACAAAAATGGATTGTAAGTGATATGTAGTCTAAAAACTTGATATTTTAATAAAAATGTAGAAACCTTTATGCAAGTATTCAAATTAATTCTGGTACCTCATGAATCATTCCAATGTTAATAAGATCCTTCCACCATTTTTGACCCTCCTTCTGCTTTCTGCTACTTCTAGAATAGAATCAGATATCCTAGAATGACCCGGAAGAACCTCCAAGACCTTGACCCTGGCCAACTTTCTGAATTAACCTTCTCATCTCCCTCTCACATAGTTCTCCAGTTTCCTTGGTGGGTTTAGAATAAGCCAAGGGTACAGTCCCATCGGGCTTTTCAGGTGGTTCAGTGGTAAAGAATCCACCTGCCAATGAAGGAAATATGGGTTTGATCCCTGGGTCAGGAAGATCCCCTAGAGAAGGAAATGGCAATCCACTCCAGTATTCCTGCCTGGGAAGTCTCATGGACAGAGGAGCCTGGTGGGCTACAGTCCATGGGATCACAGAAGAGTCAGACATGACTTAGCAGCTAAACAATAACAACACAGCCACACCAGATCATTTGCCCTTGCTTTTCCTCTTCCTGAATTGATGTGTTCCACTACATATTTGCATCTGGTTTATTCTTCTTTTTAGTCACTTCTCAAGATGAACACCTCAGAGCAGTCTTCTAACTATCCTATCTAGGATAACATCCTCTTACATTTCACTCCCTTATCCTGCTTCACCTTTTTTCTTGGCCGTCATCACTTCCTCATATATTATTGGTTTTATTTGTCTTTCTGAACAAGGTGTATTGTGTGAGGGAGAGACTTCATCTTCTTTACTGTTGTACCATTGAAATCTAAATTACTGTCCTTTGGTGATTGTTTAGATAATGTTTTGTCAATAAACTAATGAACTTGGTACTTATATTTTGGTGATCATTAGATCTATTTATTCGCCATGTTGTGCAAACCATCCGAGCTTGCCTAGAATGAGATATAGGTACTGATTTATCATTGTCTTATCGAATGAAGCCAGAATACTGATCAGACTTGACCAGAAGCTCACCCACGGGTGGGCATCCAAATCTTTCTCACTATCCAGAAGCTTCCATGAGATCTTATTTAATTCCACTATTCTGGTTTTTTGTTACTTGCTTATCTTTATGCTTCCTTTCTTACATTATCCTTCAGCTGTTTGCCAGTTGTCTGCCTTTGTTCCTCGAGTAGCAAGGTGGTGAGGAGGCACTGCAAATAGGCAACAAGCAGTTATTATCTTTCTGTCTTTCCATTCTCCAGTAGGTGAAGCCCTGCTCTCCTCTTCGGGTTGTCCTGCTATCATCTCTCTAGAAAGCATCACATTTGCCATCATCTGGCTTTGGGAGGACTTGCAATGTCCCAATAATTATCATCATCTATGTGNGATGGGAATACCAGACCACCTGACCTGGCTCTTGAGAAATCTATACGCAGGTCAGGAAACAACAGTTAGAACTGGACATGGAAGAACAGACTGTTTCCAGATAGGAAAAGGAGTATGTCAAGGCTGTATATTGTCACCCTGCTTATTTAACTTATATGCAGCCTAGCCAAGATGGCCAGGTTGGAATGAACCTTTCAGAATACCATGTGTTAACTAGCCATCTCATTGCCTTCTCATAAGCTCAACACAGCTTTTTCAGAATAGCATGTGCATTCATGTGACGTATTCCATCTCCTGATAGGGCAGTTGCAGTGCTTTAGAAGCCAGCCTTGTTTCCAGGAATCTGTATTACAATGAGAAACTTTGAAATTAGATTCCCTGCTGCCCTTTTATCTCCTTAATTGCTTTGTGTTACCACAGTTGCCTTTGTGATGGAGGCCCTGAATCCTTGGCCTCAAAGCAGCCATGGTCCCCTAGGACTATACACAGCAGTACACTGAAATTCCTACTTACTAGCTCCTTCAACAAGACTGATGCTGAAAAAGCTTTGCTTCTGCTTTCAGCATTCATCACATTCCTTATAAATGAAACATGAATGTAATTCATATTTCTTCTAGGGAGAGAGGTTTTAGAGGCTTCATTTATTCATTCATTCAACAAATATTTATCAGATCCCTTCTGCACTTAAAATACCATGGCAGGCACTGCGAAGGATACAGAGGAACGTAAGCACAGTTCCTACCCTTAGGAGTCAAGTCTACCAAGTTCTGTTAATTGCACCTCCTCAGTATCTCCTTCATCCATCCACTTCTGTCCATCCTAACTACAACAGTGTTAATTCAAGCAATCATTATCCTCTTCCTAGATTAGCATATTTTAAGGATTTGATCAGATTATTTCTGTGCTTTAAAACATTCATTGTCAGGCCAAATCTGTCAATCTTTACCATGACCTGTAGGGCCCTAGGGGATCTGGACTCTGTTAATCCTCAGATAATGGCTTCCCTGGTGGCTCAGAGGTTAAAGCGTCAGCCTCCAATGTGGGAGGCCCAGGTTTGATCCCTGGGTCGGGAAGATCCCCTGGAGAAGGAAATGGCAACCCACTCCAGTGAAGATCCCCTGGAGGAGGAAATGGCAACCCACTCCAGTATTCTTGCCTGGAGAATCCCATAGACAGAGNGGGAGGCCCAGGTTTGATCCCTGGGTCGGGAAGATCCCCTGGAGAAGGAAATGGCAACCCACTCCAGTGAAGATCCCCTGGAGGAGGAAATGGCAACCCACTCCAGTATTCTTGCCTGGAGAATCCCATAGACAGAGGAGCCTGGTAGGCTACAGTCCACAGGATCGCAAAGAGTCAGACAGGACTGAGTGACTTCACTTCCACTTATAGGGCCCTATGGGATCTGGACTCTGTTAATCCTCAGATGATATCTCTTGATTTCCAAACACTTTAGCCATCTTCAATTCCTTGTAGTTCTTTAAGTGTAGTGCTCTATTTACTCTCATGATTTTGTGTATTCTGTTTCTTCAGCCTCCAAAATTCTTCTCACCTTACTTTCCACATCTCATCTCCTATTTAATTTACCAATCGTTGTTCATTGTTTACTTCTTAAACTAGGTATGGCTTCCACCAAGACAACTTGTTTGTCTACTCATGTACCTGTCCATCTCTAATGGCAAAACCAATATAGTATTGTAAAGTAGAATAAAGTAAAAAATAAAATAAAATTTTTTAAAAATAATAAACCAAGTTGTGTTCCCCTTCTCTGTACTCCATGATGCTTTTTTGTACTCCCTTCTTCAAACCTTATTATTGCTTATTTGCACTTGCCTCCTTAGGCTAATAATTCCATGAGTTGGGTACCATTATTTTCTATTGTGTTCCCAAAATTTCAAATAGCACCTGGTACATTGTATTTTTAAGTAGGACTATCTTAAATTGACTTATTGTATTAAGAAAACTGCTTTATCATTTAGGTGCTCTTAAAGACACCATCAATGCTTCATACACCACACATTCATATGTTACATATAGGGCAAGAATACGTATGCTTGAGTGGTAGGTTCATAGGCAGTGTTATTGGTTAGCATAAGAGATACAACTTATAACTGTTAAGAAATTAGACCCTCAGAACTTGAATTTCTTTCCTTTTCCATGTATGATCAGGAAGGGATGAGGTATAGTCGAGGTCATGTGATTGCAGGGTCTGAAACCTTAAAAGCTCCATTGAATGGAGGGTTTGAATTAGAGGTGAAGGAAGTAAGAGAGGGCCAGGAGTGAAGGTAAAGGAAGATGTGAATGGACAGGTATAAGACTTGACAGGTATAAGACTTGAGAGATTTGGACAGTGTGTGTAGATGAGAGAGAACTGCATATGGTTATCAAATCTCATATTCTCAGAACATGTTCCCGGCTTGCCAGATGCCATGAAAGCTGGCAGAGTTCACTCCTAGGAAACATTGCCTTGCAAATGGACAGACAGAAGGGTTTTCCAAATTGAGAACCAGAAACCCACTGCTGATGTATCAGGGATTCACAGGGGACTTTGTGGGATGCCTCCAGGCACCAAAGAGCTCCTTACTTTCTCCTAGTATAGGAAGAAGTGAAAATATGTAGAAAAATAAAATGGTATCTATAAAAATGTAAAGTCATGTATAAAAGATATTACAACAGAAATATTAGCAGCAGCTATTGCTGCAGCCAGAGTGAGAGCACCTTAAAAGCAGTTTATAATTTCTGCAGCCTGAGTATTTCCTTTAATTCATCAATGATAGTATGTAAAAGTTCCCACCACTGAGAGAACTAAGGAGGGATGAGAAAGCAACCTTTCTTGCCCCCAGTGACCTAATAACACGAAAAGTGAATTCAACCCATGGTCAGTAAATCTCCCTGGGTAAAAAAGGATGAGCACCAAATGAATTTCTTGCTTGAAACAAGCACACAGCAGAAACTGTTAATATGTGTGGGGCCATTTCTGAGTAACCCTCACCTTCTTTGACATGCCACATTGGATGCTGGTGATCCATGTTGCCACCACACTACATAAAGTCTGGCCAATACTGGTTTTTAATTAAATCCCCCTAAAGGATGGTCAAATCGAGCTGTCTTCGCTGGAAAAGTAGCTGCGAATCAGTGTCCTGAGAATGCATACTTTCCCCATGGCCTTCCTCTATCCCCAGAGGCTGTCACTTTGCCTCAATGATCTATGTCTCTCTCTCCCTGGCTTTTAAGCAGAAGCATGACGAAGACAGAGAACTAAAACCCAGTGTAGTTTCCATAGCAACATTCTTAGAAAGAAATGAAAGAGGGAAAAAAGTGAAACTCTACTATGATTTGAGTTCTAAGCCTCAGTGAATGAGCTGCTGTTGTAAACAGTCAGTGCTAGACGGTTATTTATGTAAGAACAATAGAGTGGCTTCCCCAGGTGGCTCTAGTGATAACCCACAGAAGACAATAAGAGACAGAGGTTCCATCCCTGGAGGAGGATGGTGACGCACTCCAGTATTCTTGCCTGGAGAATCCCATTGGACAGAGAAGGCTGGCAGGCTATAGTTCAAAGTGCTCGTGGAGTTGAGCATGACTGAAGTGGCTTAGCACACAATAGAGATACATCAGAATTCCTTCAGTTCCAGATTTTCCCAGTAGAGGGTGGAAACTTGAATCGCATAAGACCTAAATGAAGGGAGATACAGACACTCTATTAAAGAGCACAGCCTATTAATGTTTATTCTGGTATCCTGGTATTTTCACTAACTTTGAGATAGATAGCATATAAAATATTTGTTATCTCACTTCAAAGAGCATATTAAAACCTGAAGGACAAACAAATATTGAATAAATTTTCTGAAGCAAAGCAATGTACTACACATGAATAAAATGCAAACTGAAAGCCAGTACTTTGAGTACATATAGATTGCACTGAAGAACTCAGTGCTGAGTGGTGTTAATGAAAGAACCCTCAGTGAAAATGGCACATGGGCTTATAGAAATGAAGAAATATGAATTGATAGTAACCCAACAGAAAATTTTCCTGCGCAGAATAAAGCAGAATGAAAAACTCTTCAGCTTCCAGGTGAAATAGGTAAAGGTATACCTGGAGTAGTACATTTCACTTGTTTGTTGATGAAAAATAAAAGTGTTTGGTAGGATAGGCAGAATAGGTATGTTATTGAAAAACAGAATTTTGTATTTAATTTTAAAGGCAGTAGGTAGTTCTGAGATGTTCCTGAGTCACTCAGGGATCTTAAGTACTAAGTGCTTGAGAAACGTGACATGTAGCAGCATATAGAATACATCCCTTGGCTACAGGATAAACCATAGCAGAGACAGAAAAACCCAAAGTGAATTTTAAATGCATACACTGCGTGGAAGGCGAGTCTAGTCATTCTAATAATGGCAAGATAAGAATGAATTGAATGTCTACTCTTTTCCACTTAGAGAAGACCCTTTAACATTTCTTTTAATTTATGCTTAATTTTGATGAACACTTTTAACTTTTTTTGTTTGTTTGTTTGTTTTTAACTAGGAAATTCTATATCATTCCTTCAATTCTAAATGATGATCTTATGGGGCAGAATAGCCTAGGTTGCAGGTTTTTTCCTTTCAGCACTGTAAATATCTCATGCCCCTCCCTTCTGGCCTGCAAATTTCCTGGAGAAAAATCAGCTGTTACTTTTATGAAGGTTCCTCTGAAAATGACTGTTTTTCTCTTGCTGTTTAGCATTCTCTGTCTTTAAATTTTGCCATTTTAATTCCAATATGTCTTGGAGTGGGTCTGTGTTCATCTAGTTTGGGACCCTCTGTGGTTACTGTATTTCGAGATCTGTTTCCTTTTTCAAGTTTGGAAAGTTTTCATCTACAGTTTCACCAAATTCATTTTCAATACTTTTTTCTTTGTCTTCTCCTCCTGGGACCTCTATGATGTGAATGTTGGTATACTTGATGTTGCTCCAGAGGTCTTTAAACTGTTCTCATTTTTGTTTTATTTTTTTGCTCTTCTTATTGGGTAATTTCCATTATTCTTCCTCCCCGATTACTTATGCATTTTTTGTATCACCTAGTCTGCTGTTAATTCCTTCTAGTGTGGTTTTCACTTCAGCTATTTTATTCTCAAATTTGAACTGTTTTTTTCTTATATTTTCTAGTTTCTTATTAAGATTCTCATTGCGTTCATCCATTATTTTCCCTAATTCAGTTAACATTCTTATTACTAATGCTTTGAACTCTTTTATTCTGGTAAATTATTTGTTTTGTTAGCTGCTTTTTCAGGGGTTTCTCTTATTCTTTGAATTGAAACAAATTCCTCTGTCTTCTCATTTTGCTTAAGTATCTCTGAAATTAGGTAAAATGGTTACCTATCAGGGTCTTAAAGGGATGTTCTTGTGTAGGAGAATTCTTACACAATCTGCATCTGCTGAGTGCCTTTGGTGGAGAGCTGGATTTGATTTGAGCATGAGTGATATCTTTCCCCTGGGTGTGCTTGAATGTCTGTTCTAAGATGGACTTCACATGATGATAACACTTGCAAACATTTACTAAGAGCTCACAATATAGCCAGTATTGCACTCAATAAATTTCATGCACTATCACATTTACAGTCTTCAAAAATAACCCAACAAGGTTTATTAAAATGCCCATTTTAATGAAAATGGAGGAGGTTAAATATTCACAGCTGATGAGACTGACATTTGAACCAGACTCCAAAGCTCATGACCCTTCCATTGGAGCTTACTGTGTGTGAGTCCTATGTTGTAAGAGCTGAATGAGATGGAGAGAGATTGCCATGGCTTGATATTAAGTGGGTTAGGGTGAAGAAGAACACTCCAAAGACAGGGCAGCAGCAACATTGTCAGGAGTAATGGAGATATTTGAAGGACAGGACTTTAGCATGTCATTTTCAGTTTGGAGAGAAACTGTCCCCATTGCATTGATTGCATTTTAATTGATAGCAGCAGGAGTAGCTCTGTGTACCTTTTGATAAGCTTTCTATAGTCTGGAAATTTTCAGATATTGCAGGGGATTGGAGCACCCGAGTTAATGCACTTTCTAATGTGTGCCCTAGAAGGCAGAAGAAGGTCAGCCTGAAAAGAGAACCACCAGTAGCTGAAGTTAGAATTGTTCTTTCCACCAGCCTTCAGCAATATGTCCTTTTTAACTTTCTCTAGCCCTCCTCTTGCAAAGTTAAAACTTTTGGTCTAAGTTTTAATAGAACTTGAGCAAGTGTTCAATCCTAAAATCTTAATATACGTGTCTAAAATTCATCCAAGTCTCCCTCCACAAAGGCATGTGAAGAAAGAAAGCATTTCATGTTTCATTGCATATTTTCCTCAGTTCTTTTCCCGAATGATAACCCCGGGGTCTAATATTAATAGCATGTCTTCTGCTTCTTTACCTAATTTGCATGGTGAATACTTTATAGTACAAAATATCCACTGATGGGCAAGGAAGGATGAAAAGGATCCTGATGGTTTCATGTCAATAACAGAGGAATGTGAGTTTGGGTTTAGCTTAATTCTGAACAGTGATAAGGGGGATTAACACTAAGATGCAACAACACCAAGATGCCACAATGCTGACATTAGCAGCTTCTCTGCCCCTTGAGACAAGGCAAAAGTTTATAAGCACAGAGTTTAGTATGTGGATTCTTCAGACAGAGACTAAATTCAAGTCCTGGCTTCATTAGTTCCTAGTTCTGGGACTTGGGTAGTTACTTAATATACTTCAGCCTCTGTTTCCTCACCTGAAAAATGGAAATAGTAGTAGCACCAATTTATTTGGTAATTATGATTAGAAATATTACATCTTAAGTGTATAAAACAGAGCCTGGATCTTTATGGGATTGGAGACAACTGTNGGGACTTGGGTAGTTACTTAATATACTTCAGCCTCTGTTTCCTCACCTGAAAAATGGAAATAGTAGTAGCACCAATTTATTTGGTAATTATGATTAGAAATATTACATATTAAGTGTATAAAACAGAGCCTGGATCTTTATGGGATTGGAGACAACTGTTATTAAGAGCAAAGATGGCTAGACAGGCAGTGAAGTTAATGCAGCCAGAGATAAAGAGGACTCTGCATGGCAGAACCACAGTGATGACTTCAAAATGAGATAGGAGATGAGGCTGAAAGAGCCTGGAAAATGGGTTTCTACACAGTATCTACACAGGACCATGCAGCATGCACATGCATATGTCATGCTAACCCTGGGGAGCATAGAGCCTAGCCGGCAGAGAGTCACCTGTATACACCCATGTGTATGGATTTGAGTGTGTGTGTGGTGGTGCATACTCACATGCATGCACATTCTTCCGCTCAATACTAAATTGCAGAAATAAGTTTCTTCTCATTCTTCCTTGCTCAGTCTCATTGAATACAAGTAAAAACCAAAATATCACAGTTGGACATAAAAGATTTTTATGTCTTNTGTCAAATCTATAACCCATTATTTTACAGATTGGTCATAATATTTCCTTTACATATAAAAAACTGACATTATAAAGGATGAGGCTAATATCCCCTGTTTTCTTTATTCTGTCAGTAGAATTAAGTGTTCTTCAGCAAAATCCCATAGCTGTAGAATAGAAAGTATCTTGTTGTGGCTATCATTGAATTTAAATAGCCTTATCCATTTGAATATTTAATATCAGGCAGATAAAGTTAACTCTTTAAATGTTTAATTTTCAATCCAGGACCGTGATAGTATTTGTTTAATGTGGAGATAGGATTTAAGTATCAGAAGCTATGACAAGATTTTCTTGGAAATCCACACACAATTTAATTAGAACAGTGATTTGAAAAATGTAGTTCTTGAACCAGAAGCATGGGTGTTGTGTAGGAACTCCTTAGAGATACAAATTCTCAGCCTCTCTAGGAAGTCAAGTCGGGTCTCTTTCTACCAGGTCAGAAAGTCTTGGATGGGCCCAGGCAATCTATATTTTAAAAAGCCATCCAGGTAATTCTGATGTAAAATAAAATTTGAAATTTATTGGAATAAACTTTTCAGAGCATCAAGTAGTAAGGTCAGAGGTGGCTATGGCATTTGAGGACCTCAGAATCTTTTAACCTTGAACTTTCCCTGGGAACTGCCAGTATATTTCCATGCTGCCTCTCCAGTGCCAAACTTTGACTTAGTCTACATTTTCCTAACAGTAGAAGACACCAAGAACTGTTTATTATGTATGACAAAAGGCCAAAAAAATACCTGACCTTGTTGATTTACCAAGTATTAGAAAAACTAAGAATAGAAAACTTGTACAGTAAGTTTTTCCTCAAGTTCAAGATGACCGAAAATCCATTTACTCTTCTTGCATGCTATATGACTGCATGAAAGTTGCTCAGTTGTGTCTGACTCTCTGTGACCCCATGGACTGTATAATCCATGGAATTCTCCAGGCCAGAATACTGGAGTGGGTAGCTTTTCCCTTCTCCAGGGGATCTTCCCAACCCAGGGATCAAACCCAGGTCTTGCACATTGCAGGCGGATTCTTTACCAGCTGAGCCACCAGGGAAGCCCATGTGACTGCATATGCAATGATACAGCCACCTGGATGGTTGGCAGATTTATGTGTTTGGGCACAATATCAACCAGTTAGTGAGATGAAGTCTTCAGTACCTTTGAGGCAATCGATATCTGTCTCTTTTTAAATGTATCAGTTCAATTGTGTTCTTTTCCATTCTGTCTTCCTGATAGTGTTCTTTTGTTTTACTGTTTTCCTGTCCTCATCTCTCTTCTGATAGTTTCCTATATAGTAAGGGGAGAAGGAAATGGCAACCCACTCCAGTATTCTTGCCTAGATATTCCTGTGGACAGAGGAGCATGGTGGGCTGCTGGTCATAGGGTTGCACAGAGTTGGACACAACTGAAGCAACTTAGCATGTATGCATACATTGGAGAAGGAAATGGCAACCCACTCCAGGATTCTTGCCTGGAGAATCCCAGGGACAGAGGAGCCTGGTGGGCTGCCATCTATGGGGTCACACAGAGTCAGACATGACTGAAGCAGCAGCAGCAACAAGGGGAGTTTAGGAGATTATTAAAGGAATTAAAGGATTTAGGAAATCACATCAATGTGATAGGTCCACTTATATCTTTCAAATGCTCAACAAGTTGATTGTTCATACTTTGCCTGACTTCAGTATTAGTTCCACAGTCTTGTAACATCGCTTGCTGTTACTAATGTTCATGTAACATTACTTAATGACTACCTTATTTATGTTGGTCACTGACAAAAGTTACTTAAGAAACATCACATTAGTTGTGGATAGTTTTATTTTGGTGGATAATTTCCTTTTTATTTAAACATCTCTGGAGGAGAATATGGCTTTTTTGAATAAAATCAAATGGAAAGTAATTTCAACTCTTCAGATCAAAGAGCTGAAGCAAAAGAAAAAATTTTATACATATGCATATTCTTATACATATCATATGTGACAGAGAGAAATGAAAAGTTATAGCTTCATTTTCTTATATCTCTAGGAAGCTATAAAAGTGCATATGTGACTCAGGTCATCTCATAAAGAAAAAATAATATGCAACATGTAAAATACAGAGATGTTTAATAGGATTATAAAATCTGGACTGTCTACTTATTTTCTAGTAGGCAAATTTATTCATTATTGTCACTATTAATAATAGTAATATCATTATGAATCTGTGAATATATTAAAAACCCCATTATTTGCATTATCCACAAAAGATAATTTTCCCTCTGGGATTTAATTGTGGCTTTTGAAGGAGAGAATTGAAATCATTATGAAGTGCTGCCAGATTGATACCTTTCTGCTCCTGGGTCTACTACTCATTAATATTTATGTAAGGATTTTACTTTCTATGTGAGAGGAGTGGGTTAAGACTGTGTAATGTGTTGAAAATGTGAAAAGGTGATATGCAGCCCAGTGTTCTCACACTTGGATCTGTAGCCAGTTTGGGAGGAGGACGCAGCTCTCCTTTGAGTAAGAAAGTATGATTCCTCCGTTTTTGTTTTGTTTTTGCCCACAAGTGCAGTGGAAGGCTAACGGAGGCTATCTTTTCATGCATCTCAGGAGGTCTCTGGTTTACTAACTGAAGAGAGAGCTGAGGCTCAGGATAATAGGGTCAGGACAGCCAGTTTAACCTCGCTCCATCATTTGTGACAATGTTTACTTACCGGTGTAGGGCATATCTTGCTTTTGTTTTGGGCTAGTGTGGCATTCTCTTCTGTTTGGTTTCTCTCAGCTGAGCACAAGCCATTGTGGATAAAGCAAGACAATCCCTCCTGAAGTGAGCCATATAAAACTTTTGGTCTCTTTGGCTGGTGCACACATCCATAGGCATTGTAAAAATTTCAGAATATAAAACAGTTAAGTCTCTCTTTTAGCAGTTGTGAACTACTTATTAACAAATGTGGGTGAATTAAGGGAGGCGCAGACATTCATTTCTCCAGAGAACACAAATTTCTAATCATAATGTTTGTGTGTCTGAGTGTATGTTAATAGAGAACTTCCCATTTTGTTATTTAAGAGATCTCATGTACTATTCGGATGAAAAATCCACCAGGACTAGACAAGAACAAGAGATGGTAAGAAAGATAATTCAAGGTAGAGCTGTCTTTTGTATGAGTCATAAACTTAGGTCCTGATGTAGAAACCTGGGTACTTTTCTGAGTCAGTTCTGAACCACTGCCCCATTCCAGTAATAACGTGGGGATCAAATAAAACATCCTCCAAGGAGGCATTTAGTGGTGAGCTAAGGCTGAGAGCCTTCAAGGACATTTATCTCCATAGTAGCAACGTTTGACTCTTTGTGGTTTCCACAAATCTCTGTAAAAGGCATTGATCGCCACTGTCACTATGATTAGAGGAAGCACTGATACATAGCGTGTTTATGATTAAAAATACACACACAAAAAACAATTCATGCACTTAATACGTCATGAGAAAAATTTCACTTTCTTAGGAAAAGATAAATTTTACTTTTTAAAGAGGTGCTTTCTATTTTTGATGTTTTTCTTTCATCGCTTTGGCAGTTATCTGAGAATCATCCCAGTCTGAGGGCCAGGCAAGTGGCCCTTGGTCTGTGATCTTAACCAGTTCACTTGACTTCTCTGGCCCTCATCATCGTGTCTTTAAAATAAGATTGTTGTTTCTTTAATATGTTCTCCACTTCCAAAATTTGTACAGTTCTATGATAGAGCCACTGTTCCACATTGCTCTTCCAAAAGACATTTCAGAGTTTTCTCTGAAAAGTCAAATGTTCCTGGAATGATTATCAGACATTTTGCCCACACCCAACATTTGCTGACTACCTAGTATGTAATTGAAAATGTTAATCACACATGAGGAAAGAAATGTAGAAAACAAAATTGTATAGCATGTCATCTATGACCTCTGGGAATTTTGCAAGGAAAAAATGTTAAATTCCATAAGGAAGTTACAAAATGTATTATCATATACAATAGGGACTCTCAGCATCCCACTTTTGACATTTGAGACAGAGGGATGGTTCTCTGTTGTGAGAGATTTCCTGTGCATTGTAAATGTTTGGCATCATCCATAGTACAGTTAGGCACCAGTAGCCTTCCTCCCATTTCGATAGCAAAAAATGTCTCTAAAGATTTCAGAATGTTCTCTGAGGATCAAAGTTGTCCTGGTTGGTAATCGTTGCACTAGAGGAAAATAATAACATCTGTGAAATTTTCAGAGAAGGCTCATTAGAGAGGATTTATTTGACCTGGGTCTTAAAATATGAGGGCTAATGAAGGCTACAAATACATGTTGTGTTCATATGGATACTCTTGCTGTTGCAGAACATGCAATGTTTTGAGAGGATGGTGAGAAGGGGGTTATAAATAAAGATTGTGGTTGAGCATCATCTTTGGAGTAGGATAAAACTAGATTCAAGCCCTGAATCCAAAACAAGTCATGTGTCCTTGGTCAGGTAATCTAGTAGTTTCTCTCTGTGATAATGATAAATGTAATGTATAAAGTATGATAATGATAAATGTAATATAGAAAGTTCTTGAAATTATATATGTGTGTCACACACACATGCAAAATGTCACAGTAGATTAACTGCATATGCTCATGTGACTTGACACCCTATGGGACATATATATGTCCTTAGCACTGTGTCTGTCATAATAAGCAAGTGGTAGGATTATCATGGTGAGTCATACATCAACTACAGGGTGTTGACACTCTAAACTCAGCCCATGAGTTGTGAGTTTTGTTGTAAGTGTCTTGTTACTCATGGGGCTTCATTGGTAGCTCAACAGTACACAATCTGCCTGCCAATGCAGGAAGCATGGCTTTGATCTCCGGGTCAGGAAAATCCTCTAGAGGAGGAAACAGCAACCCACTTCAACCCATGGACAGAGGAGCCTTGTGAGCTACAGTCCATAGGGTCACAGAAGAATTGGGCATGACTTGGTGACTAAACAACAACAAATCGTGTTATTCATAGTGAAATACTAACATGTGAGTGGTTGAATTTTATATTCATGCGATTCAACAATATTTTTAATATTTTAACTCTAACTCATTGATAAACTTTCTTGAGTATTAGAGAAAAAGTGGAGTTAAAGCCAACATGTGATAATTGAGTTTAATGCTGCATGTGTTGATGGAGGGGTATCAGGAGCAAGTGTTAATGTGCGTCAGGACTGGGAACTACTGCTTAGACAATTGCTCAGACTGAGATTAATAAGCCGCCCTTGCCTAGCTGACCAAGTCTAAATTTTCTATTACATAATGACCTTGAGACATGGAAGTCAGCCCTCATCAATGAGGTCCTCATAATGCTGGAGAGAGAGAATGCTTGGAATATTCAAGTGTTTGGCTCTGGGCTTGTGCTTGGGCACCAGTCTGAGGAAAGGAGTAGGACATGAAATTAAAATCTTGGATTGTTGTTGTTTTTGTTCAGTAGCTCAGTCATGTCTGATTCTTTGCAACCCCATGGGCTGCAACATATGAAACTTCCCTGTCCTTCACCATCTCCTTGAGTTTGCTCAAACTCATGTCCATTGAGTTGGTAATGCCATCCAACCATCTTGTCCTCGGTTGTTCCCTTCTCCTCATGCCTTCATCTTTCCCAGCATCAGGGTCTTTTCCAATGAGTTGGTTCTTTGCATCATGTGGCAAAAGTATTGGAACATTGGCATCAACCCTTCCAATGAATATTCAGGGTTGATTTCATTTAGGTTTGACTGGTTTGATCTCCTTGCATTCCAAAGGACTCTCAAGAGTCTTCTCCAATACTGCATTTTGAAGGCATCAATTCTTTGGCACTCAGCCTTCTTTATGGTCCAACTCTCATATCCATACTGAAAAAACCATAGCTTTGACTATATGGACCTTTGCTGACAAAGTGATGTCTCTGCTTTTTAATATGCTATCTAGGTTTATCATAGCTTTTCTTCCAAGCAGCAAGTGTCTTTTAATTTTGTGGCTGAAGTCACTATCCATAGTGATTTTGGAGCCCAAGAAAATAAAATCTGCCACTGTTTCCATTGTTTCCCCATCTATTTGCCATGAAGTGGTGTGACCATATGCCATGATCTTAGTTTTTTGAATGCTGAATTTTAAACTAGCCTCTTCACGCTCCTCTTTCACCTTCATCAAGAGGTCCTTTAGTTCCTCTTCACTTTCTGTCATAAGGAAGGGTGGTGTCATCTGCATATCTGAGGTTATTGATATTTCTTAATATTTTTCAATAAACTATAGTTACCTGTTCAAGTTATTTTGTTAACATTGCCTTGACTCAGGTAATTATAGTTATTAAAACCAAATTTCCAGTTTTGAAACTTCTGCAATTTAAGTGTATTCAGTCTTGGAATAAATGGTCATAGTAGAGTTAAAGTAAGGCACAGTCATAGAATGGTTAAAACTAACAGCCGTCAGTTCCCCAGGGTGAGCATCTCTTCCAAGCATTGCATGTTTTATTTCAATGGAGGAAGATTTTACTCTATGATCTGTTGAGTTTGAGCCTTGTTCAATGATCACTCCTTTATAAGACTGCTGCTTCAAGCAGAATGTTGCACTGGTGCCAAACCCTGAAAAACACACATATGAGTGTTACTAACAAGTGGCGGTTCCAGCCATGGCTACTTAGCCATCCCTAGGAGAGGCTTGCCTGAGGAGAAAGGTGATTAATGTCACAATAAGAGATAAATTGCATATGTTCTGTGTGACATGACATCCCATGGGACTTAAGAATATGTCTGTGGCTTTATAAAGCATACTGCAAACACCAGTCTCAGCTTTGGCTGTGACCCTGCCAAACCCAGGGCTGATGTCATTTGTCATATTTAGACATTGCCTTTTAAAAACATTCTTGTTCATGCTGCAACTAAGGTGTGATGTGTTTGATGGCTCTGAGGAAGTTTTTGTTTTTATAATAGGTGATAGAGAAATAGACAGCAGAAGGGGGATGAGGGAGTGGGCTAGGGGAGGGAGGAAAAACATGTCACTCACGGGAGTCGGGGAATGGTGGTCTCGCTGTTTGATTAATGAAAGCTACTAGACAGATGTTCTTGTATCTTCCAAGGCTCTCATCAGTTGACCTATGCTTAATGGAAAATCTGTGAAAGAAGAGAATCCTTTTGAGAGAAGACAACCCCAGAACCTGCCAGGGAGGGGTTAGGCATTGCCAGTGTTTAACATATTTTGAAATTTTCATTGGCAGGGAAGATAGTGAATTGTAGGGACTGGGAATTTATTATATATATTAAGAAGAGTAACTGTACTATTTCACTATTTTCCAGATATTAGCATATTAGTTTCACAACCTTCTATCTTTTGACTTCAGATTGGAATTAAGAGTCAGTATTTGGATCAAATATGTATCTTATGTCTGTTTTCTGAACGGTCTGTTTTTTTCCTAATCATCAACACTCCTTGCTATGCAGCCTAAATTATTGACTTGTCTTACTGAATTTCCAGCTCTGGTTAGAGCTTTGAATATCTCAGACTGAATAGAATCAGAAGATATTCTTACTTATAGCAGACAGATGTTCAAAACCTAAAACCTCACCCAATAGGGGATTGGGTATATTTCCATCCTTCTGGCCACTGCAGTGACCAGCAGTGGCTGTNTACTGAATTTCCAGCTCTGGTTAGAGCTTTGAATATCTCAGACTGAATAGAATCAGAAGATATTCTTACTTATAGCAGACAGATGTTCAAAACCTAAAACCTCACCCAATAGGGGATTGGGTATATTTCCATCCTTCTGGCCACTGCAGTGACCAGAAGTGGCTGTAGTCCATTAAATAATTAATGTTATTTTGATTAATACTCCTTCTACCTGAGTCCCTGGAGCTTAGTTTCATTAATGCCTTTGCCTATTTCTCTTTCTGTGCTTTAACACAATGTGAAGATTCTCAGTGAGCTTCCCAGGTGGCGCTAGTGGTAAACCTGTCAATGCAGAAGACATGAGGGACACGGGTTCCATCCCTGGGAAGATCCCCTGGTGAGGGAATGGCAACCCATTCCAGTATTCTCGCCTAAAGAGTCGGACACAACTGAAGTGATGTAGCATGCATGTACACATGCAGCTTCTCATGGCTGATAGTTTAAATCCCTAGGGTAATAGGGAAGATGNCAAACATGAACCCCCCTCCCACCTCCCACCCCATATCATCCCTCCAGATCATCCTCGTGCACTAGCCCCAAGCAAATTTTTTAACTACTAAGGCAACTTCCCTCTTAATGTTTTTTATCTGAATCTGAAATTAAAGTTTATACAACAGCAATGACTACTCCTATTTTTATTGGGAGTTCTTCTTGTTTTGGCTTTTGTTGTTGCTGTTCTTGTATCTGTTCAGTTCTGGCATTTCATGGTTTATGCTCAGGCACAGCCCAAAAAGAGTCTATGAAAATAAACTTCTAGCTTAGCCAAAATATTTCCTTGTTGAACATCACGCTTACTCCATTGATCTGTTGTAGAGTCCCCATGGAAATGTCTGGGATGATGTAAACTCATCTTTCAACCTCCTTGGACCACTGGTGAGGGAGCTGCATGAAAAGTATACTTCAAGAACTAAGTAAAAGAGTTTTTATTTTTTCTTATTTTTCATAGATTAACTTTTCAGAAATTAGAAATGATACTGAAATTAATAACTTGGAATTGCAATAAATTACATGCTGAAGACATGAGAATGAGAAGTTCTTATTTTACTTTTTCCCAAATTTTGTCAAGAATTATAATGAAAAACATCATTACAATCTGGACAATGACTGAGACTATATTTTTCCCTTAGTAGCCTTTTCTTTGTTGAAATTGTCACTTATTTAAAGAAGTGTTCTCTTAGGAACATAGCTATCTATGATTGTTAGTATTAAGCCTATATCTCAGCATGCCCCTCTTACATCTTGATCTTAACTCATAGACTGACATACTTACTTATAACTTGATGTGAGGGAGACCACAATGAACCACTGCCATAAATGAAATGGAACACATAGATACTGAAGGGAGTCAAATGATTTCATCTCATTTTCCACTTATTGCCCCTCACAGTATCATTTTCATTTGTAAATAATATCCTATTGTGTATATTAGCTCCAACTGTGGTTACTTGTATATTTTTAAAATCCTCTTTGACTTTAAATAACTTATTTAATAAAATTTCCTTTTAAATTAAGGAATTTCTTGTCTCTAAATCTCTCCTATTCCAGGGGAGAAAGCAGTTTAGTAGCATAGGAAATTTAATGGGCATACTTTGTAGTTTAAGATGTAAATGAAATTGTTGCTAGAATTGACATCTCTGAGGCACAGCTCGTGGCTCTGTTTTATTAAAGTAAACATCAAGAAGAGAAGGGGAACAGACAATTAGACGTTCAGATATTTGGTCAACATGCTGTGAAGTGTCCAGATGTTTCAGAAACATCTGGTGTTTGACAATTTTGTTTATTCCCATGACTGTTTAGTGTTGTATAGCTGCCGAGATGTCCTCTTAATTTGAAGATCCTAATAATTTTTAGAGGATTGTATTTCATATTGCATACCAGAACCCATGATTGATGTCATGGCCCACTACAGTCACACCTACATCCACACCCCCTATAAATGTATAAGTGAAGGAACCACTTCACAGTGATGCCTAGCCTTACTACACGTGATGCCTTTTTAAGTTTTCTACTCCATTCCATTATTTTGAAAAATGGGTAGCGCTGCAGTTAATTCCATTGCCTGTGGAATTAATGGGTTGTAATTCTTATTTCAATAACTTCTGTTAGAGTACACCTCCAAACTGGAGTGTCCCCCTTATCGGATAGTGAGAGCATAGTTCAGTTCAGTTGCTCAGTCGTGTCCAACTCATTGTGACTCCATGGATTGCAGCATGCCAGGCTTCCCTGTCTATCACCAACTCTAGGAGCTTGCTCATGTCCATCGAATTGGTGATGCCATCCAACCATTTCATCCTGTGTCATCCCCTTCTCCTCCTGCTTTCAATCTTTCCCAACATAAGTTTTTTCCAATGAGTCAGTTCTTCGCATCAGGTGGCCAGAGTATTGGAGTTTCAGTTTCAACACCAATCCTTCCAATGAGTATTCAGGGCTGATTTCCTTTAGAATGGACTGGTTTGATCTCCTTGCAGTCCAAGGGACTCTCAAGAGTCTTCTCTAGTACCACAACTCAAAAACATCAGTTCTTCAGAACTCAGCTTTATTTATGGTCCAACTCTCACATCCATACATGACTACTGGAAAAACCATAGCTTTGACTAGACAGACCTTTGGTAGCAAAGTAATATGTCTCCTTTTTAATATGCTGGTTGGCCATAGCTTTTCTTCCAAGGAGCAAATGTCCTTTAATTTCATGGTTGCAGTCATCATCTGTAGTGATTTTGGAGCCTAAGAACATAAAGTCTGTCCCTGATTCCATAGTTTCTCCATCTGTTTGCCGTGAAACGATGGGACCAGATGCCACAATCCTAGTTTTTTGAATGTTGAATTTTAAGCCAACTTTTTCACCCACCTCTTTCACTTTCATCAAAAAGCTCTTTTCATCAAAAAGTTCTTCTTCACTATCTAAGGTTATTGATATTTCTCCCTGCAGTCTTGATTCCAGCTTGTGCTTCATGCAATCCAACATTTCACATGATGTACTTTGCATATAAGTTAAATAAGCAAGGTGACAATATACAGGTGTGTGCGTAAGGTAATCATATATATCATTGCAATAACATTCAGAAAACTAGTGCAGTTCAAGCTTTAATCATTACAAGTACACTCCATGTGTTCACAGTGGACTTCTTGAGTAAGATAAGTATCTTTTTAACCCCTGTAGGGGTCCCACCAAGGAAAGAAAGGAAGATTGTAATTAGGAGACAGGGTCTCCCATGTTGGATTGCTTTCCAACAGTTTTAATTGCCAGTCTTAGTGCAGAGTCCCTGGAGAAAAATATTATCTGTCAGTAGCAGCAGGCAAGATGCCAGTTCACTCAGAAGCTGTCAGCAGCATGTAGCCAACATTTCCCAGTGCCATCCTTTATTTAATTAAGGTGGAGGAGCCTCAGTGTACCATGTTTGACTCTGCAGGTGGGGAGTGGCTTGCCATGCCATTGTCAGAAGGCTCTTTAATATTGTCTTTTTTACACACTTAGCACTTACAAATCACCTGTTTGTACTTAGCACATCACCTGATTCATGTCTTGGAGGCCTAAAGGTGAAAACTTCATAGGACATCTTGTTTACTTAGTAGCCTCCTGTCCAAAAGTATTTAGACTTCTCATTCAGCTTTTGACCATTCTTTTCAACATATTATTTCTCTAGACCTAAAGCAAAGAGATTTAGAAACATTAAAATCTTTAATCAGTTATTCTTTTCCGTCCCAGGCAAGCAACCATCTTTCCTATCTTTAATGGTATCTGTGGAAGAAGAATAAATCTTAAGTTTTCATAATATATACTATTTTTTTCCCAGGGAAATATTACAGTGCTCTTAAATCATTTCTGCTTAAATTTGGATGTATTTTCTCATGTTCTGTCTTTATGATAATTGAAAACAACTGCTCATCACCATTCTTACAAAAAAAAAAACAATTTAAAACTCCACATATATTTGTATTTAATTGGAGGATGAATAATCCCAATCTCATATTTTTCCTCAAATATTTCCAGTACATGTTATCCTCATATCTCTGTTTTCCTAAATTATATTTTGTCTTTTATTGTGTAGGACAAATCTGGCCAGTATGCTATTCTGGCTATGGCAGGACTGTGAGTGTCCAGTTTCTTAAACCTTAGCCCTCCAGTCATGCATCACAGCTTTTTCTACATCAAATATTTATATTCAGTAGATGTCAGGTATATAATTCTTTAATGAGTATGTTTGACTGCATTGCTATTTGGCTAATAATTTTGATTTCTGTATTTGCTTGTTTTGTATTTCCATCATTTCTTTAGTTTATTTTCATTTATAGACAGTGTTGTTGCTGTTTAGTCACTAAGTCATGTCTGACTTTTTGTGAACCCATGGACTGCAGCACACCATACTTCCTGCCCTTCACTATCTCCCAGAGTCTGCTCAAACTCATGTCCATCGAGTCTGTAGTGCCATCCAATCATCTCATCCTCTGTCACCTTCTTCTCCTCCTGCCCTCAATCTTTCCCAACATCAGGGTCTTTTCCGGTGAGTGTGCCCTTCACATCAGGTAGCCACAATTTTGGAACTTCAGCTTCAGCATCAGTTCTTCCAGTGAATATTCAGGGTTGATTTTTTTTTAGGACTGACTGGTTTGATCTCCTTGCTCTCCAAGGGCCTCTCAAAAGTCTTTTCCAGCACCACAATTCAAAAACATCAATTAAATGTTCAGCACTCAGCCTTCTTTATGGTCCAACTTTCACTTCCATACATGACTAACTGGAGAAAACCATAGCTTTGACTATATGGACCTTTGTCAGCAAAGTGATGTCTCTGCTTTTTAATAAGCTGTCTAGGCTGTCAAGGACTTCCGTGGTGGCTCAGTATTAAAGAATCCGCCGGCGGTGCAGGAGATATGTGTTCAATTCCTGGGACAGGAAGAGCCCTTGGAAAAGGAAATGACAGCCCACTCCAGTATTCTTGCCTGGAAAATCTCATGGACCGAGGAGCCTGGTGAGCTACAGTCCATGGGGTTGCAAAAGAGTCAAACATGACTGTAGCTTTCCTTCCAAGAGCAAGCGTCTTTTAATTTCATGGCTCAATCACTATCTGCAGTGATTCTTGAGCCCAGGAAAATAAAATCTCTCACTGTTGTCACTTTTTCCCCTTCTATTTGCCATGAAGTGATAGAGCAGATCCCATAATGTTAGTTTTTTGAATGTTGAGTTTTAAGCTAGTTTTTTCACTCTCCTTTTCCTCCTCATCAAGAGGCTCTTTAGTTTCTCTTTGCTTTGCCATTAGAGTGATATCTACTGAATATTTGAGATTGTTGAATGGAATACAAAAGTAGAAAGTCAGTAGATACCTATAGTAACAGACAAGTTTGGCCTTGGAGTACAAAATGAAGCAGCATGGAGGCTAACAGAGTTTTGTCAAGAGGACACACGGGTCATTAACAATCACCCTCTTCCAACAACACAAGGAAGGACTGTACACAGGGATATCACCAAATGGTCAATACGAAAATCAGGTTGACTATATTCTTTGCAGCTGAGTATGGAAAATATCTAGAGTCAATAAAAAAACAAGACCTAGAGTTGATTGTGGCTCAGACCATGAGCTCCTTATTGCAAAAT
This sequence comes from Neotragus pygmaeus, assembly GCA_006410875.1. Lineage (NCBI taxonomy): Eukaryota > Metazoa > Chordata > Mammalia > Artiodactyla > Bovidae > Neotragus > Neotragus pygmaeus. Next base: position 2,091,109 of record SJYV01009037.1, on the reverse strand, counting down.
TCAGCCTTAAATTAAAGAAAATAGGGAAAACCACTAGGCCATTTCACATGTGACCTAAACGGTGTTACTCATTTTTATTCCTAGAACTTGATATTTATGCCTAGCTATTTCTCCAATTTTTCAAAGCAACTTTGAGTTCCAGTCTATGGTGTTTTTTAAATTTAATTTCTACTAAGTTTCATGTAATCTAAATAATTAATAATCAACTTTCTAATCCCTTTACCCAGAGAACCAGTGAAATTGTCTTATTTCCACGTAGATGACTGATTCATCCTGAACACTAATTATTAAGTGTACCCAAGACAGTAGTATCAACTGATGAATCCTTGATATAGTCCTAATGTCATGTGTGTCTATATAATACAGAAAACCGATGGTTCTTTGATCCTGATATTAATATTTCTCAGAGTATGGAATTGCCATGGCAGTTGCACATCTACCAAACTTCACTGAAATATGTTAAGAATTACAAAAAAAAAAAAAAAAGGCCATATGGAAAATGCATAGACTGCCAGTTTGTTTTCAGATGGTCTACTGTAGTCAAAATTGAATGTAAGTTGTTGCTTGTTCCTTTTATAGAGTATCACATTTGGTCAGATTTAATTTATTTAAATGTTATAGTGAAATGATCACACACTCCAGGTATTAACTGTACATAGTAACTGAACTCTTGGATAGAAAAGCTGGTTGGGAGGAATAATTGATTATGTTCCATGATTTTGTTGGAGTCCAGATGATGGAGGCATCTGCTAATGAAAGAAGAAAATATTCTCCAGGTTTGAGAATGTTATTTCAGACTTACACCTGCTTTCAATATGAAACATATAAGATGCAAATGAAAAGATGACTAGGAAATCAAATATAATGTTTGGCTGTAGAGGACTAATGGAGATCATTAATGTGCCTGTGCTTGGGTTCACAGTGAGGAGAGAGGTGTTGTGAGAAAACATTGCTTCCTGAATTCAAAATATTGGAGGAATAGTGACCTCGGTAATGACACAGTGTCAATAATTTCCACATATATGTTGGAGAATTTCGCTACTTACATGTCGACCATTTCTCCATGTTTCTCAATAATAGTTTTGGCTATTTATAGTTTTATTGATGTATATTATGTTTCAACATATAACCTGCACATAGGTATTTTTTTTCCTTCTCTAAGAGTGATCTATTTTCAAATATATTATTAGCAGAAATGCATAGATTCACTGACAAGAGTGAGATAATGTGAAGTTAAAGTTGCTCAGTCATGCCTGACTCTTTGTGACCCCATGGACTATACAATCCGTGGAATTTTCCAGACTAGAATACTGGAGCCTTTCCCTGACTAGAATACTGGAGCCTTTCCCTTCTCCAGGGGATCGTCCCAATCCAGCGATAGAACCCAGGTCTCCTGCATTGCAGGCAGATTCCTTATCAGCTTAGCCACAAGGGATGCCCGAAATAATGTAGGAATTCATTTAAATGAAAACAGATGGAGCCATATTTAGAGTTTTGTTCATTCTGTTCGTCCAATTTGTCCTATCACTCACNGGATAGAACCCAGGTCTCCTGCATTGCAGGCAGATTCCTTATCAGCTTAGCCACAAGGGATGCCCGAAATAATGTAGGAATTCATTTAAATGAAAACAGATGGAGCCATATTTAGAGTTTTGTTCATTCTGTTCGTCCAATTTGTCCTATCACTCACTAGATACATGTTGACTTCATACTCTTTATAGCTGGGAATGGAAAAGAATAAAAAGCAGTGTGAATTACAGAGCCTGCTTTCCAGAAGTTCATAGATTATATAAGAATACAAGTGATAATCTTTTGAAACAGTGCATAATGATAAGAGGTGGTATGTACTTAAAGCCAAAATTAGAATTAAAGAGAGCCATATGGACTCTTGTGGGCTGGAAGAGATTAGATTACGAAGAAATACTCAGCATTACCTACCTCAAAATGTCAGCTTACCCTAAACCAGATTTTGGGACAATTCTCTCTCCAGGGAGGAGAAATTTATGAAGCTCCAGTTTATTCACCTAGGTGATTCAGAATCACATTACTCTGGCTGCCAGTCCAGCTTTGTCCTGTGCCCCAGTTCTAGGACTTGGGCCTCTATGTTGTACGAGGCACAAAGCCATGGTCATATATCCTACTGCCAACTATTTAATCTTACACTCCTGTGCTTTTTTGCCTTTAATATTCAAATGAAGGATGTATAATAGAATCGCCAAGCCAGAAAGTGAACTGTAATATATATTACATCAGAATGTTTTTGCATACTCTTCCTGCAACACTTGGGATGTTATAGATCTACGAGAATAACTCAGGGTGTATTAGCAGATGGGTATGTTGCAGAGTCCAGGGCCTTCATTTGTGGGTATTGTTGACTTCTGAAATGTTCAGTCATAGATGTAATTCAGTCAGCTAAGGCAGAATCATACCAATGGACTGGTAGAATAATGAGGGTTATTAGACTAGAGGGTATGATGAGGATGAAATGTGCATTCCATGGGAAGGGGAAAGAAGGAAAGATGGAACTGGACCTGGTAGGGAAAGACTATGATGTATTTTTCATTATGTCTTCAGTTCTTAGCAAAGTATCTGGAACATAAATGATATAAAAGAAAATCTACTGTGTGACTGAGGGAGAGTGAATATCAGATTTGAGATTCTGTTTTCAAATGATGATAAAAGATAAGGAATGATACCACTGGGAAATGCCAGAGTTGAAGAAATATGATGCCAGAGCATCTCCTGGACATTGAGGAACTGTGAGCCAGTGTATTGTCTGGAGGCAAATGATTACCAACAAGAGGAGAAAGGGAACCTCAAAGATGGTAAAATAGAAAGTGGATTTGAAGCCCATTGGAGAGGACAGAATAAGGAGATCCCTCATCTCAGCCCTTGAGTAGGGGGTAGAGGTGGTGAGACCGGAAGAACAAATGGCAATCTTAGAAAAGATGGTCACATGGTAATTTTGGTTAAGCCATACATATCAAGAATAAGAAATGGTCTTAATCAAAAGTGTAAAAGAATTTGTTCAACACAGAACAGAGATTCTTAACCGGCACATGTGAACAGCTTTGGAAGAGGAAGAGATGAGCATAATGAGCTGATGTGAACAGAGTTAAGAATACAGGGATGAAATGTGAAGATAATCATAGAAATTAAGTAGTGCAAAAGGGACTGAAGACATGAATTTTAAAGTCTTAAACATATCTATTTTTCTACAGTTTTGGGATATCCAAGTGGAAATATCCTGTGAGCAGATGAACGTGTTTGACTGAAGCTATTTATGTCTTTTGTTTTCATTGGTTTCATTTCAGAATGTAATATTTGGCAAAAGAGAAAACCACTAGGCCATTCAGGTATGACATAAATCAAATCTCTTGTGATTGTACACCGGAGGTGATGAATAGTTTCAAGGCATGACCTGGTAGGCAGAGTGCCTGAAGAACTATGGGCAGAGGGTGGTGACGTTGTGCAAGGAGGCAGTGCCCAAAGCCATCAGAAAGCAAAAGAAATCCGAGAGGGCACAGTGGCCATCTGAAGAGGCTTCACAAAGCTTAGGGGAAAAGAGGCGAAAAGCGAGGGAGAAAGGTAAAAATATATCCAACTGAATATGGAATTCCAGAGAAGCACAAGGGAAGGTAAGAGGTAAGAAGACTTTCTTCAATGAACAGTGCAAAGAAATAGAGGAAAATGATAGAAAGGGAAAGACTAGAGATCTCTTCAAGAAAATTGAAGATACCAAGGGAACATTTGGTGCAAGGATGGAAATGGTAAAGGACAGAAAAGGTAAGGACCTAACAGAAGCAGAAGAGATTAAGAAGAGGCGGCAAGAATACACAGAACTGTAGAAGAAAAAGTTTTAATGACCCGGATAACTATGATGGTGTAGTTGCTCAGCTAGAGCCAGACATGCTGGAGTGTGAAGTCAGGTGGTCCTTAGGAAGCATTCCTATGAACAAAGCTAGTTGAGGTGATGAAATTTCAGCTGAGCTATTTAAAATCCTAAAACATGATGCTGTGAAAGTGCTGTACTTAATGTGCCAGCAAATTTGGATAACTCAGCAGTGGCCACAGGACTGGAAAAGGTCAGTTTTCATTCCAGTCCCAAAGAAAGGCAATACCAAAGAATGCTCAAACTACCTTACAGTTGAGCTCATTTCACATTCTAGTAAGGTTGTGCTCCAAATACTTAAAGCTAGGCTTCAGCAGTACATGAACTGAGAAGTTTCAGATGTACAAGCTGGATTTCGCAAGGGCAGAGAAACCAGAAATCAAATTGCTGACATTTGTTGGATCATGGAGAAAGTAAGAGAATTCCAGAAAAACATGTGCTTCATTGAATATGCTAAAGCCTTTGACTGTGTGGATCACAACAAACTATGGAAAGTTCTTAAAGAGATGAGAATACCAGACTACCTCACCTGTCTCCTGAGAAATCTGTATATGGGTCAAGAAGTAACAGAACCAGACATGGAACAATGGAACGATTCAAAATTGGGCAAGGAGTATATCAAGACCGTATATTGTCACCCTGCTTATTTAATGTCTATGCAGTATACATCATGTAAAATATTGGGCTGGATGAATCACAAGGTGGAATCAAGTTTTCTGGGAGAAATATCAACAATCTCAGGTCAGGTATGCAGATGATAGTACTCCAATGGCAGAAAGGGACTAGGAACTAAAGAGCTTCTTGATGAGAGGAAAGAGGAGAGTAATAGAGCTGGCTTGAAACTCAACTTTAAAAAAAACTAAGATCATGGCATCCAATCCCATCACTTCATGGCAAAATAGGGAAAATTTTCATGGGGAAAATGTGGAAACGGTGACCGAATTTATTTTCTTGGGGCCCAAAATCACTGTGGACAATGACTGTAGCCACAAAATTAAAAAAAACTTGCTCCTTGGAAGAAAAGTTATGACCAACCTAGACAGCTTATTGAAAAACAGAGACATCATTTTGCCCACAAATGTCCATATAGTCAAAGTTATGGTTTTTCCAGTAGTTATGTATGGGTGTGAGTTTGACTGTAATGAAGGCTGAGCACCAAAGAATTGATGCTTTAAAATTGTGGTTTTGGAGAAGACTTTTGAGTCCCTTGGACAAAAAGAAGAACAAATCAGTCAATCCTAAAGGAAATCAACCCTGAATATGCTTTACAAGGATTGATGCTGAAGCTCCAATTATTTGGCCACCTGATGCAAAGAGTTGACTCACTGGAAAACACCCTGATGCTGGGAAAGATTGAGGGCAAAAGGAGAAGGATGTAGCAGAGGATGAAGGATGTAGCAGAGGATGAGGTTCTTAGCATCACTGACTCGTTGGACATGAATTTGAGCCAACTACAGCCAATAGTGGAGGACAGAGGACCTCTGAAAGCTGGAGTCCACAGGTTTTCAAAGAATTGGACACAACTTAGCATCTGAAATACAACAACAAAAGGAAATGGGCACTATTACAAAGCATGGATAATCAATGCTGGCAAACAATTTAATATTGTTTAAGGTCATAAAGTTAGCATGTCGTGAGCTCTTAACTATCTGTCAGGCACATTTTGGAGAGCGTTCAAGACTCAATTCATATAATCTCCAAAAAGGCCCTGTAGGGTACCAATATTGTCCCCAATACATGGGTTATTACCCCCCAAAAAGGTAAATAAATTATCAGTAGAAAACATAAAATTATAAACATAAAAAGGTAAATGAATAAACAGGAATTAAATATTTGAGCTGGGATGGGATTCCAACTAAATTCTTCAAGCAGTACCCTTATTTACTTCCCACTATCAACATGGTTTTTAACATTTCTCTTTGGCAACCACCAACCTTTCTCCATTATTGTTCTACCTTCCTCTTGGCAGAGACTTTTCATTTTTCTGCATTTAGCAAAAACAGGTAGAATGGGTTAAACAACTGAGGGACTAAACACTGACAGAATATTATGAGTCAACATGCAAGCATTACAAAGAGATGAAGGATGACACATCATAATTCAAGGGGACAATAAAATGTGATGGATTTCCTAACCAGCCAATCTTTCACTGGAAGCCTTGTCTTATTCTTTCTGAAACAGCATAGTTATTCTGGCCTGCAAGATACTGAATGACCCTAGTGTTAGAAGTTGCTGTAATACACTGTTGATTACTCACAGGTGAGATGAGCTAGGTTACAGATAATCTCTAAACTTTTCCTAAAATTACCTGAGTTGACTGTTAGTGCTACCCCAGATTCACTGACTATCTACAAAATCCCCTTGAATAAAGGCCCAGGACATGAGAGGTATATCCTGTGAGGATGGGAGATGTGCACTACATAAATTCTAAGAGAGTTGAGAGCTATTGAGAACAGTGATTAGATAGATCATTTCTTCTAGTGCCATGCCTAACAGACTCTCCATAAGTGTTTATTGAATTGAATTAAATTTAATTAACATAGAGCCAATAAAATAGTTTATGTGATGTGTTTAAAATTACAGACTATTTCTAGCATAAATTTAAAATGCTGATTTAGATCTATACTTATTGACCTGGAATGATGTTCATAATGTAATGAGCTGTTAGGTAAAAGAAGAAAGCTTCCAATATATAATGTAGGCTAAGTTAGTAGAACTTTACATATGGATAGCTCTTTTTAAATGACAAGTCTTGAGCCCATATACTGTAATTGTTGAGTATGTGGTCTTTTTAAAAACAGTGTTTATTATACATGATTTACAATGATGTATTAGTTTCAGTTGTATAGCAAAATCAATCAGTTATATGTATATTCAATTTTTTTAGATTTGTTTCCCCTATAGGTCATTACACAGTATTAATTAGCATTCTTTGTGCTATATAGCAGGCTCTTGTTACTAGCAAACAAACTTATGGTTACCAGAGGGGAAAGGGGCATACATTGGGAGATTATGATTGTGTGGACTTTGGGGTCAGGCTGCTAAAATTGTNCCTATAGGTCGTTACACAGTATTAATTAGCATTCTCTGTGCTATATAGCAGGCTCTTGTTACTAGCAAACAAACTTATGGTTACCAGAGGGGAAAGGGGCATACATTGGGAGATTATGATTGTGTGGACTTTGGGGTCAGGCTGCTAAAATTGTAATTCTGGATTTCCCTCACATCAGTTGTGCAAATTTGAGTAAATTACATAGTTTTTCTGTTCTTCAGTTTTTGGATTTATAAAATGAGAAAACCATGAACATTAAAAGAGAGGTCATAGGTATAAAATTTTAAATATAATACCTGGTTTATAGTAAGTATGCAAATGATGTAACTATTACCCATATTACGAGAGAAATATGGAATAAGCTTTACCAAAATGTTAACAAGTTTTTTGTCCTTTTTTATATTATTAAGTTGCAATGGTTTTTAAGTTATTTTACAGTTTTAAGGAGTAAAATACCATGGACTCTGTATTGGAAAAGAACGCATATGGTATTTATCCCAAATTTCCAATGCATATTTTAGTTAATATATAACTAGACTGTATGATCTCTGAAGGCAGCATCTATCTTCCAGTCTTTTGGAATGCCCCGAAGAGTGGGGCACTGCATAAATACTACTTTCATGTGGTGTGTGTGTTAGTTGCTTAGCTGTGTCTGACTCTTTGTGACCCTTGTAGTCCCCCAGGCTCCTTTGTCCATGGGATTTTCCAGGTAAGAATACTGGAGTGGGTTGCCATTTTTTTCTCCAGGGGATCTTCCTGACTCAGGAATCGAACCTGGGTCTCCCATATTCCAGGCAGATTCTTTGCCACCTGAGCCACCAGAGAAGCCTTTAATGTGGTATGCTTAGAGACATCAAGAATGTCATTTCTCTCCCTGAGTATAGCTGCTCCACCACGGGATACTTATACTTGAATTCTTAACACACTTCTTATTCACCCTTTGCACCTAAGAGATCAGCTTCAGCTTCCTGGAGGCCAAAGGAGAAACACCACTCTTTGTTATCCTCCTGGATCTTTTTCATAAGAGCTTATACACAGAAGAATTTAACTTTCCCAGCATCATTAGCCCTAACAGCTGTCCCAAACAGCATCCTGAGTCCTTACAAGTAAGTTAGGAAGATTACAACACCAAGAGTACAGCATGTAGGGTGTCCACGAGGGAATATCTGATGAAGTCAGATACTCGGAAACCTCTCACCAGTTGCCTGTGCACCCTATACCATGCCGTAGTTCCCAGAATCATCCAGGGACCTGGGGGGTGAGAGGAAAGGAAAATAAATCTGTACTTGAGAATGTATTTTAGGTTATTTTTTACACCTGGGGTTTTAACCTGGGATTAATAGTCTATTGAACCACAACTCCCCATTTTTGCCTGGATTCCAATTACCTGTCACCTTGGGCATACCCAATGCTCTTTTAGGTGTGAACGTTTAACCAAAAAGGTACTCTGTCCTCTGGTAAAACTGTCTGGTGGAAGCATTGAAAAGGGGGCACTAAAATATATGTGGAAAGAGTAGCATTAAATTAGAGGCTGTCCACCATACAACTGTCAAAGGAGCCACATACAGGACTTAGACTGTTGTCGTTAAGTCTCCCAGTCCTTGTGACCCCATGAACTGCAGCATGCCAGGCTTCTCTGTCACTCACCATCTCCTAAACTTTGCCAAGGTTTATGTCCCTTGCATCAGTGATGCCATCCAACCATCTCATCCACTGACACCCTCTTCTCCTTAGAATATACATATAGTGTAAAAGATGTTACACACCACTTCGGTCCTGGCAGGCATTACAGAAATTGGGTTTGCTTTTGCTTCCTCATAGGTTTTATTCACTTGGCCCTGGTGAAGTTAACCCTGATTTTAATCAGCACACATTATACAAAGCCACCCACATAGAGTAAGAGATTAAGAGCAAACCATCTCGCCTCAGGCAACTACTTTGTTCACGAAGACCATACGCATTAACCTTTCCTGACCCTTCTTTCCTTTTGGTGACTCCCAGATTTCTTGGCTCTTCTTGTCTACTTGGACATAAGGCAAGCCTAAGCTTCTTCCTTGCATTGACCTCTCTTGGCTTGCCTGTTAAAAAAAGGCACTACTGTACTGTTCTGCTGGGAAAGTAAGTTTAAAAAAAAAAAGAAAAAAAACAATGTTGAGGAATGTATCAAAAGCCCAAGATGATGGTATTAAAATACATTGTCGACATTTTGGAAATCTCTTCCTGTCAGAGAGATGAGAGATGTTTTTTGGACTCTGAGACGTATTCCTTTGCAATGTTTGAGATTCTCAAAAGAAGACATACACTTTATTGTGGCTTTCTTGACATAGCCAGCATAACATCATGACCCAATTATTAACACATATCTGCTTGTAGCATTAATCCTTGTGTAACTGAGTTGGCCTAAGTGTTTGTCCAACAAACGTTTAGGCCAACCCAATATAATCAAAGGTTGCTATCAGTGATTGATAACTGCTGAAATCCACCCAGCTGCTTGCTAGATTCATACTTCAGTTTCCTCACCTATAAAATGAGGATTATAATTGCTCTTGCCTCTTAATGAATAGATAAGTGAATCCTCCAGCAGGTTGATCTATTTCTGTTATTTTCCTTCCTCTTCCACCCAACTTTTTGTGTTTCTCAGTCGCTTCCTTCCTTCCCTCCCACCCCTAATAAACATATTTTCTAGCTTTCATTTTTTATAAAGCCTTAGGTTTCATCCCCATCCGCCCTTTACCAGTTGTTCAGAACTTAGTTGACCCCTTTTCTTTATTTCATATTATTCACTAATTATAAAAATATCTAAATCAGGAAAAATTATTTTCATTTAAGGGAAAAATAGATCTCTTGTTCTCATCAGCAGGTTTAGCATTCTTTGGACACTATTTTTTTCTTTAGAAAAATATGCATAGAGTGCCATCTCCAGTTCCTTTATAAAAAACATGCATTTTAATGACAATTGTAAAAATTTTACCTTTAATATGAGTAACTATAACAAGTATTAACATAAAAATGTATTTTCACAAATGACCCTATAAGCGTTTCCTCTGTTGTTGATTAATTTGAAATTGTGAGTCTTCCCTAGTGTCGCAGATGGTAAACAGTCTGCGTGCAGTGCAGGAGGCCCAGGTTTGATCCCTGGGTTGGGACAATCCCCTGGAGAAGGGAATGGCAACCCACTCCAGAATTCTTGCCTGGAGAATTCCTAGGCCTAGTGGGCTACATTCTTTGAGGTCACAGAAAGTAGGACAGGATTGAGCGGGATTGAGTAATTTAATATTACTTCATTATTAAAGGACAGGATTGAATAATACTACTTCATTATTAAAATTTTATCATGGACAGTTTTAGTAGTAAGTTTGATTGAGACCTCTGTTGACAGAGATATCCTTAAAACATGACTGAACTCCTAGGGGTCAATGATTTAATATTGTTCTAGCTGGCAGTAATGTGTTTCTTGGTAGAACATGAATGATCAAGCATGAATATGTGGAACAATATTACAGTGTAATTGTCTGTAAAGACTCGAGGCTACCCAGTTCTTTCCATACACACCAGTTTCTCTTAGCAATTCTCTACAGTATAAGAAAACTGAACTAAAATACTCTGCATATTTTATTCTTACCAGGCTACCTCCATGGTGTGAACCTAGGGGAATAAGCATGTAGGGATATCTTTCGTGGTCATAGTAAATTAGCTGAAAATAGGTATTTACTCTACTTATTCTTATGTAGATTGATCAGAATGAAACATTTTTGTTGAATTAAGATGATGTCTATACTTGGTAAGTAGATGTTCCCTTATATTTTATTCTTTTATATCTATTGGATTGCTGAGTGTCTCTTTTGAAATGAAGTGAACTGGTGAACATTCATTTATTTATTGAGGTGATAATTGGGTGCCCAATATATGACAAAACCTCTCCTGTACCTTGAAGCTACAAAGATGAGAATGACATTGACTACATTTTAATGCAGTGAAAGGCAGACATATAAGCTAACAAATGTTAAAAACATTTTTAAGTATACTGATGTATACAGAACACAGTAGTTTTAAGGAAGGAGTTGTCAATTATATATACAGTGGTATTGTTTAAAGGAATGATTCTTCAATTTAGTTGTCAAAGTCATGATTGCCTGAACAACGAGAGGAAAGAAGAAGCAAATCATTTTAGCAGGAGGGGAAAAAAAAAACTTCTAAAAGCATGACATAGTATGGAACTTGAAATTAGGTTTTGTAGGACATGGGAAGAGACAAGGTTGCAAGCAAGTGGGCTTACACCATATGGAACACCATTTAAGGGACAGATTTTGGAGAGTATTATCTGAAGTGAAGTGAGGTGAAGTCACTCAGTCGTGTCTGACTCTTTGTGACCTAATGGACTATAGCCTATTGAACTCCTCCGTCCATGGGATTTTCCAGGCAAGAATACTGGAGTGGGTTGCCATTTCCTTCTCCAGGGGAACTTCCTGACCCAGGGCTCAAACCCAGGTCTCCTGCATTGTAGGCAGACGCTTTACCATCTGAGCCACAAGGGAAGCCTAGTGGTTGTATTTAAAGATGAAGAGTGAATTAGAGACATTAAAGAAATAATTGCTCTCTTGATGTAACCTAGGAGAAACTGTAGAAGACAGGACTTATCAGAGTTATTGATAGAGGGGTGGATTAAAGAGATTTATAGCAGAGATTACAGAAAACCTAGAACTCAGCTGGAGATGAGGAATGATGGGTTGGGGGGCGGCGATGAATTGGTGGCAGCATAGGCTGTGTGGTTTGGATAATGTAATGGACACTGTTGTCAATAATTGAAAAAAGGAATACATAAGTGGAGAATGATGACTTCTCTTTGTTGCATAACAAATTATCTTCAGTTTTAGCATCTTAAAATAACAAGTTTATATTGTCTCACCTTTTCTTCAAGTCAGGAATTTGGAAGCAGCTTAGATGAGTGGTTATAACTCAGGATCTTTCATGATTGCTTCAAGATGTTGGATAGACTTGCAGTCATCTGAAGGCTTGACTGAAGTTAGAGCATCTGCTTCTAAGATGATTCACCCTCGTGGCTTTTGGCAGGTGGCTGGTGTGATGCTCCACAGGGCTCCTTAAGTGTCCTCACAGCACGGCAGTTGGTTCTTCTCAGGGACATCAGGGAAAAAGACGTGTCTTTCATGATTCAGCCTATAAGCCACATATGCCATTTCGGCACAGTCCTAGTGGTTACACAGGTCAGCACAATTTGATATGGGAGAGAATGTCGAGACAGCGTGAATAGTAGGAGGACTACGCAGGCATGGATCATGGGACTGCCTTGGAGGCTGGCTACCAGAAGCCATATTGTGTTCAAGTGTCAGGAAGCAGTAAGCTCTGTAAGTAGTAAGCAATCAGGTATATGGATTAGAAATGCAGGAGAGAGTTCAGTCTAGTAAAAATAATGTTTAAAGATATGACAGGGACATAGTCTGTAGTGTCTACATTCAAATGTTTGTCATGGGCAATCATTGCATTGTTTTAGATGGAGGGTTCGGGGAGTGAGGAGCATAGCCAGAAAAGAATCGCCCTGAAATTAAAAATGGTTGAGTTTCACATGGTGGAAATAAAGATTAGATAGCAAGAATACATCACATTTGGTAATTATGACATCGTTCATGACCTTTACCAGTGAATTAGAGAACTAGAAAACTAATGAGGGAATATGAAAAGAAAGTGAAGTGGAATCAGTAAGTAGCAATTATATTTTCAAAGTTGGCTAAGAAAGGAGGAGAAAAGGGAGCTATGGCAGAAAGATGAACTGCAAAGAGATCATATATGTGATGATAACAAGCTGAACATGTAGGGAGAGGAAAACTGAATATTTAGGAAATAGAAAATGTAACTGAAAGAGCAGGATCCCAGAAGAGAAAGATTTTCACAGCAAGAGTCCAGGTAGAAGGCTTACTTCAAATTTGCATTAAAGTTTCCTTTTCTGAGGAGGTGAGCATGTCTGTAGAAATATGAAACAGTTGTGATTGTTCATGGTGGAGATAGAAATTTTCTCTAAGTATGAGTTATTATCAATGTGAGGTTGAAAGCAGAAATGGAGTGGCAGACCTAAGAAAATCAGTAGTTTCGATTAACCTTGCGGAGAGGGAAAATGGGTGACCACACCAGGATGGCAAAGCCCCCCCAGGTCTCCACTAAGTTTGAAGATCATAAATATATGGTGGTCCCAATGGGTACCTATGAACTTTAAAATGGGGAGTTTGTACAACCAGATAAAAGAGAAGCCATGCTGTTTTGTGGTTAAAATGAACTGTGGAACTGGTTGTCTTAATTTAAATTAAGTGCTGCTACTTAAAGCTTTGCATGTGTGTGCATGCTGCATCGTGTCAGATTCTTTGTGATCCTTATGGTCTGTAGCCCTGCCAGGCTCCTGTCCATGGAATTCTCCAGGCAAGAGTACTGGAGTGGGTTGCCATTTCCTTCTCTGAAGGTCTTTCCAACCCAGGGATCAAACCTCTGTCCCCTGGTCTCCTTGCATTGGCAGATTCTTGACCCCTGAGCCACCTGGGAAGCCCTAGAGCTTTATAATTAAAGGCAAATTTACCTCTGTGAGGCTGTGTTGTTTATCTTACAAAGTTTTTGAGAGGATTAATGTAAAACATTAAGAAAATCACACAGTACCTAGTCAACACTCAATACAAAGTAATTATTTTTATGAATGTTATTGTATTTTGCCTCTCTTAAAAATTTGCTTCCAAATATTTGTTTCTCTTATTTTAATAAAAGTACANAGTAAATTACTTATTTGTAAAACATTAAGAAAATCACACAGTACCTAGTCAACACTCAATACAAAGTAATTATTTTTATGAATGTTATTGTATTTTGCCTCTCTTAAAAATTTGCTTCCAAATATTTGTTTCTCTTATTTTAATAAAAGTACAATTTGGCTTCAAGCATTTTTAGATACAAGTGTGAAATATAACAAATGAATTATCTTGGAAGATGAGTAACCTGATTGTATAGATCAAGATGTTTCATGTTAAGTACTGAAATGCAGTGACTAGTCACTAAATCAGCAACCAAACCGACCACGTGATACAAGATAGTATAGAAAACCAATAAACAAATACCCTTCTATGCCTCTTAACTTGCCCCCACTTTTTGCAATGATTTCTCCAGATAAAGGATCCAGACTCCAAATCATTATGACTGTTAATCTGTACCTATTTTCCCTCCAAATCTGTTAAAATTCTCTTTATTTTATTTTTTATTGCTTTACAGTGTTGTGTTAGTTTCTGCTGTACAACAAAATGAATCGGCAACATGTGTACATATATCCCCTTCCTCTCGAGTCTCCCTCCCATGACCCCCCATCCTACCCCTCTAGGTCATCACAGAGCACCTAGCTGAGTTTCCTGTGCTATATATCAGCTTCCCACCAGCTATCTGTTTGCACATATTTAAACAAAACTGTTTTCTTTATGGAGATCCTTCTAGTAATACCAGGGGCTTTTGCATCCTTAAATTAAGTGTTAATATGTACACCACTGTAATGCTCAGAAAAAATTTCTTTTGCAGTTGTCTTTCAATCCATCAGACAGTTCAGGAAAAGCTGGATGACACATAGAATTGAATCGCAAGTCTTTAGCATCTCATGCCCATGTTTTTCTTCATTATTGTGGTCAAAAGGAAATTTGTTTACATTTTTTATTCTGCTGGGAAAGAGATTTTTCTGAATTGATGTACTTTCAGTTCTGCTGTGAAATGCAGCAGTTGGTATAAACGCAGTTTAGAACAGTGTAGAAAGATTAGTACATTTCCAGAATGGAGCATGGCATGATTGGTGTATGAGATAGTACAGCCCAATATTTGCAAGAACATGATGATATCTTCTGTGTGAAATGGACTACAACCCTGTACTTCGTTTTGGACTCATCTGGACATTAGATTTTGCCTTGGTGACGAATTTTCTTATCAATTTCTCAAGCAAAGAAAATGAGAAAATTTACAACTGATTTCAGGGAGTGATTTTGAAGTTCTAATCAAACCAACTTTTGCAAAATAAATCAGAAGTGTTGAAAAGAATTACTAGCATGTGAATTCAGCTTTTATATGGGAAACTACTAGATTGTGTAATTTTACATGTGTATCAGTGGAAACTGGAGAGGACTTTAGAGATCAGCTAAACCTTAAAAATGAAATCATAACTCCAGAGTGGAAAAATGCTTACAAAAGATCACAGGTAATTGTTTCCGTAATCTAGGTTTATTATCATAGGATGCACATTTGTGTCAAATGACATGCCGTCATTGAAATATTTTGTTGTTCAGTCACTAAGTCATGTTTGACTCTTTGAGACACCTTAGGCTGCCGCATGCCAGGCTTCCCTGTCCTTCACTATCTCCCTCAGTTTGCTCTAACTTAGGTCCATTGAGTTGATGATGCCATCCAACCATCTCATCCTCTGTTGTCCCCTTCAGCTCCTGTCCTCAATCTTTCCCAGCATCAGGGTCTTTTCCAATGACTCAGCTCTTTGCATCAGGTGACCAATGTTGCGGCTTCAGCATCGGCCCTTCCAATGACTATTGAGGGTTGATTTCCTTTCAGATTGACTGGTTTGATCTCCTTATTGTCCAAGGGACTCTCAAGACTCTTCTCCAGCACCACAGTTTGAAATCATCAATTCTTCAGTACTCAACCTTCTTTATGGTCCAGTTCTCATGTCCGTACCTGACTACTGGGAAAACCATAGCTTTGACTATATGGAACTTTTTGGACAAAATAATGTCTTTGCATTTTAATACACTGTCTAGATGTGTCATAGCTTTTCTTCCAAGAAGCAAATGTCTTATAAAATTCCATAGTTGCAGTCACAGTCCAAAGTGATAGTATTTTAGTCATTAAAAAGCGAAAACAAAAACATGAGGTGTGACCGCTCAGCTTGTCACAGAGTGATCCTCAGGCTGGGTAGGCCTGTTGGTGCACATTTGCATTTTGGAGTGAGCACTGTGGATTTACCTCCTTGCCCACAGTGTGCTATACTTGGTACAGCACTGCACTTCTGATGGCTTACATTGATCTCTTGATTCTGTGGTTAATTATGATATACTTTGCAGCACATCCCCAAAGTTCCAAGGCTCAGAGGATTAGTCTGTAGTTTTCTGCAGCATTAGCAGGACCACCTGTCTTGAAGACATAATCTGTTTTTTCTAGTGTGTGAGTTTTCTTACATTTTAGGAGATTTCATGTACAGCCATAGCAGTCAGAGAGGCAGCTATGATAAGGCAGAATCATAAGGGGAAAAGAGTTCTAATTCCAGATCAGAGCATTATACATGGGGACAGCTTGAGCAAAATGTATCTGTCTGAACCTGTATCTTCATCTTCATTTATTAAAAGACAATATCTCTTGTTGCCAATATCATAGTATTGTGTTACACAGGAACTTTGGAATAGGCATGAATTGAATCAAAATATTACTTTAAAATACTTATAGGAAGAGAATGAGGCACAAGTTGAGAAGGAAAAGAAAGAAGTGAGATGTTAGCAGTTAAAGTCAAAGACTCGGGAGGGAGATGAGGCATGGGAGTGAGAGAGAAGCTTTGGTTTTCCAGAAAAATAAAAGAAGACTGCATGAAGGGGAACAGAAATAGAGTCGTGAAAGGATGAGGTGAAACACGGGGGCAGTGTTGACCTTTAACAAGTTCAATCTATTTGGACTCTTGGGCTATCTAAATTTCAGCTGTTTCTGTGCAAAGTAACTACTAATGTCTGTACTTGATAATGCAGCTTCACAAAGATGATGTTGATCGCTTGACAAAACAAGTACCCTCTCAGTTTTCCAAAAGCTCTTGTTGACTTGAATACAATGTACTCACGGACATTATCTCAGTAGGCTGAACAGATCTCTTGACCATAACTGTCTTGCATCAATAGAAGCTCTGATAATCATTTTATCATCCATAAACCTACAAATACTCTGGCAAAGTGTGCTCATCATTACAACATTGTTCTACTACTGGATTTATATGTCCCTGGAAAGGGGTATCTCATCTCTGGGGTCACCAGTAGCTGAACCATTGCATACAGATTAAAGATAAAGGGCACTATAGTTTGAATAATTGGCCAAAGAATTATTGGTTATTCAAGAGATGGCCTCTGCAAGGAGAGAGAAGTATGTTTTTTTCCGTACGTAGGCATGACAGAAAGGAAAGAACGATGGATTTGCTTTACTGCCCTCATTTGAGAGAATAGATTTCAGAGAGGTAAGGGAAATTCACATATAACTAGCTGTGTAAGTGAAACCCATGATATGTAGGAGGATGGATTTTCTATGCTCTTTGACTAGTATATATAACATTTCCTACTTTTAAGGGCTTCCTGGGTGGCTCAGAGGATAAAGTTTCTGCCTGCAATGCAGGAGACCTGGGTTCAATCCCTGGGTTGGGAAGATCCCATGGAGAAGGAAATGGCAACCCACTCTAGTATTCTTGCCTGGAGAATCCCATGGACAGAGGAGCCTGGCGGGCTATAGTCCATGGGGTCGCAAAGAGTTGGACATCACTGAGCGGCTTCACTTTCACTTTTCCTACTTTTGATGCTAAAGCTCTTATCAGGGAAAGTGGGGGTAAAGATGGGGTAGAGGTTCAGATAACTGTTGAATATATTTTGCCACAATTTCCTAAAATTGCACAATGGTTGAATGTCAGGNTCACTGAGCGGCTTCACTTTCACTTTTCCTACTTTTGATGCTAAAGCTCTTATCAGGGAAAGTGGGGGTAAAGATGGGGTAGAGGTTCAGATAACTGTTGAATATATTTTGCCACAATTTCCTAAAATTGCACAATGGTTGAATGTCAGGCTATGTGTTTTTTAAATGGATATGGTCCATATTTGAGAAGCATTTGTTTTTCTTTTTTTGTCATTAGCCCTCAGTTAATGACTAAATCAATTGCCTTTATAAATAATAATTTCTTTAGTATGATTTCACACCCATGGTAGATACTGAAGGAATGTATATTTATGGTAACATTATGATTCACTTATGGGTATAACAGGTTTTACTGCTGGGATTACCATATTTGCTGATACAATCGAAGTTAACTCTTTAGAATCATATGTGGACAACTCCAAATGTCTGTCAATAAAATGGCTGTTGAGTGGTTTACCCCACTGTTAAGGATTCATTTATTCCTTACCCCAAGTTATTTTTCAGAAGAGCTTTAAGTCATTGTTGCCTAAATTCCAGCAGAATACCATTTAGGGATAGCATTCTAAATAGAGAGATCAGTTCAGTTCAGTCACTCAGTCATGTCAGACTCTTTGTGACCCCATGGACTGCAGCATGCCAAGCCTCCCTGTCCATCACCAACTCCTGGAGTTTTCTCAAGCTCATGTCCATTGAGTCAGTGATGCCTTCCAAAGGGACTCTCAAAAGTCTCCAACACCGTAGTTCAAAAGAGATAGAGGAATCTAATTTGTATTCATTCATTCGATCAGTCCCTCAGTCGTGTCCGACTCTTTGCAACCCCATGAATTGCAGCACGCCAGGCNCCATACATCAACATCATTCCTGACAGAAGAGCGATTGTTCTTCATTTTAATATTCAGGTACACCCAACTCAACAATAGCTGTTTCTGTGTGTGTTTAATTTTTTTTTTCCCCCACAAGTAATGAAATTATAAGTTCCCTAATGGTTTATAGCTTAAAAGACTCTTGGATGTTGGTAGGTGATATGTTTCTGTCTGAGGAAATACCAGTTCAGCTAGTCCTTGGCTATTGGAATTGGAGAGGATTATGTTTCAACCTTTCAGAGGCTCTGTTTTCTCAAGTGTAATCCTTCATTATAGGATGACATCATGGTATTCAACTCCAAACTTTAGTTTCCTTCAAATCAGTCTTTTGTAGGAAAGACTGCTCTTCTTGAACTCTCATGTCTCTCTCCTGTAGGCTGCAAAGTTTCTGCAGAAAAATCAGTTGATAACCTTAAGGGGATCCCCTTGTATATGATTCTTTTTCTCTAGCTGCCTTTAGAATTCCCTTTATTTTTTAGTTTTTCCATTTTAGTTATGATATACCTTGGTCTGGGTCTGTTTGAATTCATCTTGTTTGGAACCCTCTGTGCTTCCTGTACCTGGATATTACTTTTCCTCAAGATTGCTCAGTTTTCAGCTATAATTTCTTGAAATACACTTTCAACCCTCTTCTCTTTCTCTCTCTTTTTTTTTCTGGGACCCCTATAATGAGAATGTTGATATACTTCATGGTATTTCAGAGAGCTCTTAGATGGTTTTCATATTTTTAATTTGCTTTTGTTTTTGCTGTTCTGTGTGATTCCTATTACCATTATTCTATCTTGCAGAGCACTTACATGTTTTTCTGTATCATTTAGTCTGCTATTCATTCCTTTAAGTATGTTCTTTTATCTCAGCTATTTAATTCTTCTTTTATAAATGGGAATTTTTAATATTTTTAGTTCCTTATTAAAATCATTACTATGTAGTCTTTTCTTTTCCCTAATTCAGTTAACATTTTTATAACCAATGTATTGAATTCTTTATCTGGTAAATGGTTTATTTTTGTTTCATTAGCTTTTCAGGAGTTTTCTCTTGCTCTTTCAACTGGGGACAGTTCCTCTGCCTTTTCATTTTGCTTAACTTTCTCTGCCTCTGTGAATTTAAATCTGTTGTTGTCTGGCAGACTTGTTCTTATGTGGGAGTGTCCCTGTACAGTCCGTATGTGCTTGATCTTTTTGGTTGGAGATCTGGGTTTAATATGGATGCAAGTCATGTCTTTCCTTCTTTCCTTGGGGTATTCTGGTAGCTATCACCTGGTAGGTGGTGGGACTGAAGATAGAGGGGCAAGAGTTGGAGCTGGGTGTAAGGCTGGACTTTCCCTCTGCTCTAATGGGGGTGGGGTCTGGTAAAGCCCTGATGATCAGGACTGAGATGGCTCTGTTCTATTTGTTTGCTTTCCACTCTTTCAGAACTGGGACTCTTGCCCCAGAGGAAGGGTGCTAAAGAAAGTGGTGTTTGTGTGGGTTCTTGTCTCAGGTCAGCTGAAGACAGAAGTTTGAGCTGTCTCTGATGTGCTGCTGCCTTTGCAGGTGCTCAGAGTTGTTTTTCTCTCTACTCAGATGCAGTCTTGAGTGTGAGTCTCCTTCGTCCCTCAGAGTCAATCAGTGCGCCCGGCCTCTGTTCTCCCTGCCCCATTGTGAAGCCACATCACAAGACTGGGGGGCCCACATGGACTCGCAGCGTTTATTGGGAAGTGAGTTATGATGGAGCAGCCCCCACTAGAGAGCCGGGAGGCTTTGGATGTGCTGCTTGGTTAAGTGTCCACAATGGCTGCCTCCACCAACACAGGTTCCACACAGGGACTGGCTCATTTCTGTGTCCACGGTCAGGTCTTCTATCTGGTTGCGGCCACCCCAGATCCAATGCTTCACTCTGATGTGGAGTGAGGGGGTCGGGGGCAGAGCATTTAGGCTCAGGCTGGGGTCCACAGCGAGGTGGTTGTGGACACCTGGCAGCTAGCATGTGCACTTCTCATGAGTAGAATCTAGGTTCCCCACTTCTTGTTGTTCCTACCAGCCCTCCAGCCAGCCCAGAGGGCTTCTCTCCCTTGCATAGAACCCCAGAACCGGAACACCCACTCTGTGACTCTCCCCACTCACTCCCTAGTGCAGATCTCTACCTGCGAAATCTCCCTATTCCTCTGAGTCCCTTCCCAGTGGCCCAGGTCCCAAACTGATTGCTTTCTGCCCTTCCTACTTGATGGAGTGTGTATCTTTCTTACATTCTTNCACTCTGTGACTCTCCCCACTCACTCCCTAGTGCAGATCTCTACCTGCGAAATCTCCCTATTCCTCTGAGTCCCTTCCCAGTGGCCCAGGTCCCAAACTGATTGCTTTCTGCCCTTCCTACTTGATGGAGTGTGTATCTTTCTTACATTCTTGGTTGTACTAGAGTCGTTCTATCATTTTCCAGTTAGTTTTTGGTGAGAATTATTCCACATGTAGATGTTTCTTTGATGTGTTCTTGGGGCTGAGTTCAGCTTCTTCCTACACTGCCATTTTGATCTGTCTCCTATAATTTAATTTCTCCGTAGTAACTGAGATCTCTTGTGTGTTTGTGTGCAGCTAGGACATATTGCTTGTGTGAGATTTTTGCTCTACCCCTGCACTCTCATCTTGGTTGCTTTTAATCTTTGAAATCATTGCTTGTTGTACAGATGTATAACTCTAGTAGGCCATTTAGTGATCATTCACACAATGAATTAGTTGCTCTATACTGTATCACTTTCATATTAGATATAAAGCTTACTCACTCCCAAAATGGTTTCTTATGTTGTGTCAATGTTTTCATAGCTTTTTAATTAGAAATTCTGAAGAGATGGTATCTTTCCAGTCAATTACCATAGGATTTGCACAAAATTTTCTGATGCCCCTGGCAGGTTCTCAGAGTTGGTTTGTTCAAGTAAATTAATTTACAACTGATACTTGTGAGGTTTCACAAACACTGAGTTCCTTTTACTTCGCTGTACTTTAAATACTGAAAGAGTGTTGAGAGCATTGACTGGGGTATAGAAGTTGAAAACTTGATTGATGATACCAACTAATTATCCTCCTTTGCTCTATTCCTATTAATGAGATGTTTACAGCAAATTTCTAAGCGTTTGTCTCAGAAAGGAAAACAAAAATCTATTAATGAGGGTTTTAATCAAATGTTTTCCTTATCAATTGTTAGTAAATCATAGCAACTAAAAGCACAGGCTTGCTCATCAGATTTTGAAATGTCAATATGCACAATGGTGCCTGAAGGACTCTGAGAATCACTTTTGGCCATAACTTTCAGTTAAACTAATTAGCTGCATTGTTTTTGCATGGTAGAATCATTAAAGAAATCCTACATCTTGGCTTACATCTGTCGCATTCTGTATGAACAATGTGCCCTGGTACATATTATCCCAAATAAAAGGTTCCTATAAACTATTCTGGGACTACTTAGTAGGCAGTACTGTTATTAACCTTTAATAATGATGTCTTAGAAAAGCAAATATTCTCATATAAATATATTTCTCTCTCTACTAATGTTACCCCCAAGAATTTCATATACAGGTTCAAGAAAAAGTTAAAGACTGTTCTTTTAATGAATTTATAAAAAACTTCATGGTTGGATTAAAAATAATTTTCTATCATATATGAAAGGAAGACCTAAAATATTTAAATTATATATTCACTCTTAAAAAATCATTTTTTCTCCTCAGTATGCTTTTCAAACCTTAACAGTGATTAAAGTTGGATAGGTGCTAGTATTGCCATTATAAGATGAGAAAACCAAGACACAGGTGAAATGATTTGCTTAATAATAGTTCTTAACATTTTGGGGGTGATACTCTTTTTTTTAAGTTTTAATTTATATTGAAATATAGTTGATAAACAATGTTGTGTTAATTTCAGATGTACAGCAAATTGGTAAGTAATTATAGCAATGGACCTCTACTACAGGAAATGTATATAAGCATATATGAATTTTTTAATATTTTTATAGATTTTCAGGTTATTAACCTATAAGCTAGATAGTGTAGGCTGTTAGAGTCAGGACTAAAAACCAGTTAACCTGAATTTCAAATCCATATTCTTTTGTTGTTCTATCAACTAGAACAGAAATATGGCTTTCGTCTTTTCTCTGTTCCTTAATGCTGTGTTAAGATTAAGTATCTCCTGTCAGGAAAAAAAAAAAAAAAAGCTACTGCATATTTCCCTCTTATACAATATGCTGCTGAGCTATATAAAGCTTCTGTAAATTAATTCTGCTCATTTCCTCTTCTACACAATTTCTACTGAGGTTTCTTTCTTCATGTTACTTTCCTAGTCCCCATGGGATGTGGAGACGGCATATGCTGATGTTATGGTTTCAGACTGTACAACTTGTGCTTCACACATCAAAGCACAGGAACTTAGGAATCTGTGCCTTATTTTTCTGTTCTGCCACCAAAAAGCAATAAACTAATTAGGTTTCTAAATATTGTTCTTAGAATACAGGCAATGTTAAGTTGTGGAACAAAGTGTATATAAATGATGGGATTTCCTGTTGTGCTCCCCTTAGTTGTTTTTGAATTTTAGATAAAAGTGATAGGGATAAAGTATGTCGTACATTACACTTTAGAAAACAAAAACCGTACAGAAAAACATCTGCCCTTTGTTATTCATATGTTTTCTTTCTCGCTTTTGTGCATTAAAAATTTTCCATTTGCAGGTAGTGATCTCAGACATAGAATAGTGACATTACTATGTCTTTTTTACTCTAAAATAAAACTTCATTAAAAAATTAAGGGTTTTTATTTTTTATAGGTTACTCTTTATCATTTTTATTACTAGACTTAAATGAAGGAGATTCTATGAATTAGAAAAGATGCAGGTCCTTTTATATTTAGTACATAAGCAGAATCATTACAGTTAGTTTTAATACAGAGTTTGAGTTTTCCATCTTTCCTCTTAGTGGTGTTAGTTGAGAGATGCATAATGTTGTAGATTTGAGTGTATTTTTATTGTATTGGATGGATAGTTTTCTGTTACATCTTTCTTGTGAGGAAGGAAGGCTAAGGGATATAGAAGCTCTCTGCTCCTACAACCTGTACTGAAGACCCTGTTTCCTCACAGCTTAGGCCAGGTGAGCAGTTTTACATCTTGCCCATCCAGTAGCCAGATTTAATCCCATGGTCCTTGTATAATGCTCTCAGTCAAGAAGACATGGCTTGCCTTTCTTTGATACAGTTAGCTTTTTTCTTGTCAAACTTACTGTATCATAGCTTCTTCCTGTTGCATCTTGAGGGATTATCAGTCAATAAAAGTAATTTGGAATTATGCTTGAGTATGAGGAGGAGGAAACTGGAAGGGAAGAGAGGATTGAGGGAACTTGGAAGGAGCTGCCCATCAGAAATGGTAAGTGAGAAGAAAGGATTAGCCTAGTAATAGAGTCAAGGGCGATCTCCTTAACTAGTCTTTTGTACAGTGCCTCCAGGTTGGAGTTTAATAATTCATTTTTAGAATCCTTTTCATTTTTGTTTCTCATTAACTTTTCATTTTGTTTTCCTGATTGTCTCTCTTTTGCTTAACCCACTTCCTGTTTGTCTTAGAATTTTCCCCCTACTTCCTGTCTACTGATACTTACATTTAAGTACATCACTTATAATAAATGATTTCATATAGTCTGTGGAACTTTTTTCTTATTAATAGTTCTTATTGCCTTCAAAAGAAGGCCTAGCAGAACATAGCAAATGATCTTGTGCAGCAATGACTAGTTCAATCGGCAAGAATTAACTGTTTTAGTAAAAATGTATTATTGTCTGTTAGTAGCTCAATAACGTCATAGTGAGTAAATATTTCTGCCATTCTTCTAGACTTCTCATAATGAGTATTGCCTGATAGTCCCCAAATGACTGCCTCAGCTCTAGGCATGATGTTCACATTCAAGATAGAAAGGAGTAGGGGAGAGCAGAAGGAATTATGTCATTCCTCTGTCCCTTTCATTAGGAAAGCCAAAGCTTTCACAGAAGCCTTCAGGTGACTTCTGCTTATATCTCACTAGTCATGCCACTGGTCAGTTCTGTATCTCACACACATCCTCCTGACTGCAGAAGATGATAAAACATGACTGTTTTGCTCTCCCATTTTCCTAATGTAGAGGTGACATGGGAAGGAGTTCGAGACCATGATTGAGTTAACTGATTAACCGTGTCTGCCACATTCCTTTCCTGGAAAATAAAGACAAAGCACTTGAACATGAATATACCTACTGAGACAAGATAGTGATATGAAATGAGCAAGTAGGTAACCCAGACGAGGAAATTATAGTGGTATCTTACTCATCTCAGTATCATACTCTTGGTATCAGTTGCCCTATACATTATCTCTCTTCTAAAGTGTGCTTAGGATTCCTTTACGTCCCAGCTTCTGACTTTGATGATAAGTAAAAGCTTAGAGAAGAGCTGATAATGTGAGGAGATCAAGATTCCCAACCTAAAGTATTGTAAATTATACTTGAAAGCTTAACTCTTCTCTGATTTCCCTGGACAGTCTACTAAAGATCTCCTTAAAACAAGTCTGATTGTCTTGTTCAATTCAGTTCAGTTCAGTTGCTCAGTCATGTCCGACTCTTTGCAACCCCATGAATCTCATCATGCCAGGCCTCCCTGTCCATCACCAACTCCCGGAGTTAACCTAAACTCATGTCCATCGAGTCGGTGATGCCATCCAGCCATCTCATCCTTGGTCATCCCCTCCCCTCCTGCCCCCAATCCCTGCCAGCAACAGAGTCTTTTCCAATGAGTCAACTCTTCACATGAGCTGGACAAAGTATTGGAGTTTCAGCTTCAGCATCAGTCCTTCCAATGAACCTCTTTCTACACTGAAGGCCACATTCTGATTTTCTTAAAAGTAGAGAGAGTGAAGGATGGGTTCTTATCCATCTGCTGCCTTTCTGATTCTCCTAAGAGCTTGTGTTATATTCTGACATACTCTAGAACTGTGGTGAGGCAGTGACTGATACTTGGTATGNCCTGATAGTCCCCAAATGACTGCCTCAGCTCTAGGCATGATGTTCACATTCAAGATAGAAAGGAGTAGGGGAGAGCAGAAGGAATTATGTCATTCCTCTGTCCCTTTCATTAGGAAAGCCAAAGCTTTCACAGAAGCCTTCAGGTGACTTCTGCTTATATCTCACTAGTCATGCCACTGGTCAGTTCTGTATCTCACACACATCCTCCTGACTGCAGAAGATGATAAAACATGACTGTTTTGCTCTCCCATTTTCCTAATGTAGAGGTGACATGGGAAGGAGTTCGAGACCATGATTGAGTTAACTGATTAACCGTGTCTGCCACATTCCTTTCCTGGAAAATAAAGACAAAGCACTTGAACATGAATATACCTACTGAGACAAGATAGTGATATGAAATGAGCAAGTAGGTAACCCAGACGAGGAAATTATAGTGGTATCTTACTCATCTCAGTATCATACTCTTGGTATCAGTTGCCCTATACATTATCTCTCTTCTAAAGTGTGCTTAGGATTCCTTTACGTCCCAGCTTCTGACTTTGATGATAAGTAAAAGCTTAGAGAAGAGCTGATAATGTGAGGAGATCAAGATTCCCAACCTAAAGTATTGTAAATTATACTTGAAAGCTTAACTCTTCTCTGATTTCCCTGGACAGTCTACTAAAGATCTCCTTAAAACAAGTCTGATTGTCTTGTTCAATTCAGTTCAGTTCAGTCGCTCAGTCATGTCCGACTCTTTGCAACCCCATGAATCTCAGCATGCCAGGCCTCCCTGTCCATCACCAACTCCCGGAGTTAACCTAAACTCATGTCCATCGAGTCGGTGATGCCATCCAGCCATCTCATCCTTGGTCATCCCCTCCCCTCCTGCCCCCAATCCCTGCCAGCAACAGAGTCTTTTCCAATGAGTCAACTCTTCACATGAGCTGGCCAAAGTATTGGAGTTTCAGCTTCAGCATCAGTCCTTCCAATGAACCTCTTTCTACACTGAAGGCCACATTCTGATTTTCTTAAAAGTAGAGAGAGTGAAGGATGGGTTCTTATCCATCTGCTGCCTTTCTGATTCTCCTAAGAGCTTGTGTTATATTCTGACATACTCTAGAACTGTGGTGAGGCAGTGACTGATACTTGGTATGAAAGACTCTCTCATGTGATACCTTTAACAGGAAATCTGGATAAGTGTGAGGCAATTCCATGAACCTCTGACTCACTTATTAATATTGAGCTTGGGAAGACAGGGAATGTGTCTTGTTGAGAGTAACTGCTAGATGTTGGGGAAACATCTAAGAGTTTACTGTGTCCTTATGCCCTCAATTGCTTTAGTTTGTGCCTTTCAAATTCTGTAAGGAACAAATTGATGAATTATAGGTCTGCAATGAAGGGTAATCATTTGTTAGCTTAAGTAAGGTGTCTTTCCTTGATTGCAATGTTCAGTATTGAATACATTCACTGCACCTCAGATTTAGTCGTTGAAATGTAAATTATGTGAAATGTTTGCGAGTATATAAAAGTCAAGCGTACTATTGAAAGTCATGGATGGCTTGGGAAGTGAAGGCAGTGGGTTTTAGCTTTAAGTGTATAAGACTTGACAGTAGCAGTGAACAAAGCAGCTTTGTGTGCCTACTATGAGCCAAAGTGGCCAAACCTGACGTGAAGAACTGACTCCTTAACAAAGACCTTGATGCTGGGAAAGACTGAAGGCAGGAGAAGATGGGGACAACAGAAGATGAGATGGTTGGATGGCATCACTGACTTCAATGGACTTGAGTTTGAGCAAGCTCTGGGAGCTGGTAATGGACAGGGAAGCCTGGCATGCTGCAGTCCATGGGATCACAAAGAGCTGGACACAACTGAGGAACTGAACTGCACTATGAGCTAAGCGAAATAATCTTGTCATTATTTTCCATCTTCATTTTAAGAGATGAGGCAACTAAAGTTCAGAGGGACCAAAAAATGATACAAATGAACTCACATACAGAATAGAAAGACTCACAGACATAGGAAACAAATTTAAGATTACCAAAGGGGAAAGGGTTAAAGAAGGGATACATTAAGGGTTTGGGATTAACAGATATACACTACCATATGTAAAATAGATAAACGATAAGGACCTACAGTATAGCACATGAAAACTGTAGTCAATATTTTGTAATAAGCTATAAGGGAAAAGACTCTGAAAAAAGATATATATATATGTATATATAACTGAATCACTTTCCTGTATACCTGAAACTAACACAACATTATAAAGCAACCCTATATTTTTTTTTAATTTATTTATTTATTTTTAAATTTAACTTTACAACACTCCATTGGGTCTGCCATACATCGACATGAACCCTATATTTTTAAAGAAGTTCAGAGGGACCAAGTAATTTGCCTAAATTACTTTGTTATATCTCCCAATTTAAATGCATTTCAAATTGTTATTTTAGCCATACCTGGATAATATAAATTTACAAAAAAGAAATATCATGGAAATTTTATATGTCTATAGCAGAAGTCCCTAGATATACACCAGGGTAGTGCTTTCTTTCTTTTAGGACCTGCTGAGATACTTTTTTCCTCCTAGAACAATTGTATACCTAACACTACTTCCCCTGAAGCCATCCCCCAACCCGAGATGACACTTGAGTGAAAAGCTGTGTAAGATTCCCCTTGACTTCCTGACATACAGTCTATAAACACACTTATCCTTCACTGATTATGATTTAACTGGTGCCGCAGCTTTGCTGTCACAGCTGATGAGAACCTAAAATTAGTTTTGCCAGGTGTGTTGTGGTAGGCACAGAGGGTGGGCACCTTCTGGGAGCCCTTTGGATTTCCTGGCTGCACCGTCTTGAGGTGAGAAAATAGACAGCAGTGGGTGATGCCGGTCAAGTCATCTATCAGGCAGGCTTGATAGATGAAGGCCAGTCTGCAAGCTGTGCACATGCTGTCCTTGGTTCAGAGGATTCAGGTCTAGTGTTTCATCAAGCCAGTCTTTCTGGGAATCCATTGTCCCCCGTCTAGGGCCGGCATTAGACTCATTTTGGATGGTGTATTGATAGATTTCATGGGACCAACTGTGAGACCTTGAACATGGAGGAAACACTCTCTGACTCTGAAAGTTTCTCAAATGTGAGCAATACGAGATCCATTTTTACATGGTACATCATGTTGATAAGTTTAGTGTAGGAGTCACTGGGTAACAAGCCTTTCTTTATTCAGAGTTATCCACATGTCTCAGTGAAATGAAAGTGTTTGTCTTGTTCACCTCATTGGTCTCAGCCTTTACACAGAGGATTCAGTGGATTTCCCAAGATCTGGAGAACAAGCAGAAGGAAATGCTGTTAAAAAAGAGATTGGCTATGGTGCTTGTCTTTACTGACAGTGACATTCTCGCTTTGTTGGAGGAATAGGATTATTCTGGAATGTCTTTGTGTCTATTTTTCTGTTCCTTGAAATGCCCAGGAAGACAAGTAAATATGTATTTACTCAAATTATATAAATTGCTATTATTTCATCAACAGTTTTTCCTCTTGACATTTGTAGAGTGGCTGTTAGTAGTTGTTATTAGATGCAATGCTTGTGAGTCCCTAGTAAATAAGAGGAGAATTGTATACCCTCTTCACAAGTAAGATCTTTGAAGTACAGGGTGATTAAATATGCATAGGTAGGATAATGAGACACCTGGCTAATATTATCCATGTGAAGCAATTTAAAAGATTGAATTATTCTTTCCTCCAACATATGTTTATTAAGTGTCCAAGATATGCCAGATAGTGTTCAGGTGTGCTGGAAAAAAAAAGATACCCTGCTCTCATGGGCCTCAAAAGAAGCAAGAATATGTAAACAAGAATTGTAAACAATTCTTAATAGCAAGAATTATGTAAATAATTAACAGTAAAGTGATCCAAGTATTTTAACAAATGACTAATCTGGGTGATGATTCACTGTCATGACTGTGCTTACGAGTTAAGCTGTGAACTCCATTCTATGCAAAACTTTGCAAGTGCATGTGTGTGAGTGTGTTACCTTTTTCCTTGTTAAAAAAAAAAGTCTAATTTAAATTCTATTTTAAAGAAATATGACACACATCAAGTTAAGCACCATTGTTAGGGATTGTGGTGATGTAAGAAGAGGTCTTCTCCTGGGGGCTCAGATGATAAGGAATTCTCCTGTAATGCAGGAGACCCAGGTTTGATTCCTGGGTTGAGAAGATCCCCTGGAGAAGGAAATAGCTACCCACTCCAGTATTCTTACCTGGAGAATTCCACGGACAGAGGAACCTAGAGGGCAATAGTCCATGGGGTTGCAAAGAGTCAGACACAACTGAATGACTAACACTTTCACTTTCAAGAAGATCTTATAGATAAAGGTCCAGAAATTCATAAATGCTTCCTTGTCCTAGTTGCTTCTCTTGTCTGAAGTTGCCAAGAGAGCTGTATGTGCAAAGGACAAAAGTAAATTGTAGGCCCTAATGTCTTGTGCAAATCTTGCTATTAAAGCTGCCCAGACACTTGACTTAGGACCAGATTCAAACCAAGATCTTTCCTCCTTGAAGCCCAGTCTTAGCAGCAGCCATCTGATGAGTAAATTTGACCAAACAATGAGCTGATTTGTTTTGTCCTTGTTTTAAATCCGAGTAGCCACTCTTATTCCCTTTTTGCTGGAGACGTTTACTGGGGCGGTAGTGAAGGGTAGCAGCCCCTTTAATTTTGGTGATAGAATGTAGGTAAGAGTGGTGCACAGGAAACTTGAACAAGCTAAGATTTAAACCATAAATTAATTTTCACTGAAGAAACAGTGACAAAGGATGGTTTTGGGAAAAGGCTGGTGGTAAAAGTTTTTCTGCCTCAAAAGTAACTCTGATTCAAGTAGTGTCTAAAAATTTGCCTCTATTTACCTTGGCATACAGAATGAAGTTTTAATGCCAAACATGATGAGATTGATATATGGCTTCTTTTTCCAGACTGTTGATTCTTTATTTTGAATCTGGCCATTATGTTAGGAAGCCAATCATGAAACTGGTTTCTGAGGTAACATGATGTAGAAAAGATAGATTTAGGTGTGGGGAGGGGACCAGCATCAGCACTGGTGAGTCAGTGAATAACACTGAAGAATGGTTTGGAGGTCATCGATGAGTCAGTCAGTGCTTTAAGTGCAAATGAAAGAAAACTCTGGCTAATTTAAGCAGAATTAGGAGACAACCAACCCAGCTAGGAACGAAGGGAGCTTGTTAAGCAGAGGGCCAGGTTATCAGGCCACACAAGTCGACCTAGAATGCTGTCTCTAACCCCTCATCACTGAAAAGGCATCACTAAAGTGTATACCCATCTGCCCCTTTCCTACGTTGTGTCTACCACCAGCACTATGAATTCTTGTTTTTTTGAGAATCCCATGTCCTTATGTTCCGATGTTCAGATTCAGAGGCCTGGGTAGGGACTGCTAGTTGATAGACTAAGCTGGCTGCTGGAGGAAAAGAGAAGGGGATGTTTGAACCTTCATAGCTTTTGTAGCATGAAGAAGAGTCTCCTGTCCTGACCAAAGTTTGTGCATTCTAGGCACATCCTTGAGAAAGAGAATTCAGGTACTGGTGAGTCAGAAAAACATCGTAGATATCTAGTACTGTTGGGAAGCTTTTGGTTCTTCTGAAATCTCAATTGTCTTCCTCTCTTGCATGTTGAACAAACTCAGGAACAGCAGAGGAATCTTTTCAACAGAGCCATGGAACCTTGAGGAATCTTTAACAGGCTTGAAATATGGGAACAAGTGCTATTGATAGCAAGTGAAACTGTTTGATTTGATTAGAGTGAGTAGCCAAGTCTGCCCCTGATAGTGCCATGACCTCAGAAAATTCACTTCATTTAAATTGGCCTCAGTATCTTCATCAATAAAATGAAGTGGTGGATTTTTAACTGCCTTTTAGATATCCTCATGTAAGGATTGATTTATTAAGTATTTATTATGTACCTTCTTCATGGTAGTTAATATTCTAGTCTGTAGGTAACGGTAGTAAACCAGGTTTTAGGACTCTGGTTTCCTAGAGCTTGCATTGGACTACATAGAGAGAGTATCAATAATTTGATTTTAAATATACTGAATTTGAAATGATTATTAAGCAGTCACATAGAAATGCTTGGATTTCAGAGGGAAAGAAAGAAAAAAAATACAATTTGGGGCTTTATAATCATGTAGTGAGGATTCGAAAGTCATAAAATAAAATGACATTTTGCAAGTTGTAAAAACAAATTGAGAAGGGAAGATAATTGAGGGACTTAATCCCTATTGGCAGAAAGTGAAGAGTAACTAGAGTCTCTTGATGAAGATGAAAGAGGAGAGTTTTTTTAAGCCAGGAAAAGCTGGCTTAAAACTCAGCATTCAGAAAACTAAGATCATGGCATCTGGTCCCATCACTTCATGACAAATAGATGGGGAAACAATTGCTACAGTAACAGACTGTATTTTCATGGGCTCCAAAATTACTGTGGACAGTGACTGCAGCCATGCAATTTAAAACACTGGTTCCTTGGAATAAAAGCTACGACAAACCTGTGCTGTGCTGTGATTACTGGCTCAGTCATGTCCGACTCTTTGCAACCTGTGGACTGTAGCCCACCAGGCTCCTTTGTCCATGGGGATTCTCCAGGCAAGAATGCTGGAGTAGGTTGCCATACATGCCTCCATGGGATCTTCCCAACCCAAGGACTGAACCCTGATCTCCCAAATTTCAGGTGGATTCTTTACTGTTTAAGCCACTAGGGAAGCCCATGACAAACCTAGACAGTGTATTGAGAAGCAGAGACATCACTTTGCCAGCAAATGTCTGTATAGTCAAAGCTATGATTTTTCCAGTAGTCAGGTACGGATGTGAGAGTTGGACCAGAATGAAGGTTGAGTGCTGAAAAATTGATGCTTTCAATTTCTGGTGTTGGAGAAGATTCTTGAGAGTTCCTTGGACAGTAAGGAGATCAAACCAGTCAATCCTAAATGAAATCAATCCTCAATATTCATTGGAAAGACTGATGTTGAAGCTAAAGCTCTAGTATTTTGTCCACCTGTTGCAAAGAGCGAACTCATTAGAAAAGACCCTGATGCTGGGAAAGACTGAAGGCAGGAGGCGAAGGGGACAACACAGGATGAGATAGTTGGATGGCATCTCTGATTCAATGGACTGAGTTTTAGCAAACTTCCAGAGATGGCGAAGGACCCGGAATCCTTATATCTGTAGTCCATAAGGTCACAAAGAGTGGGACATGACTGAGCAATTGAACAACAAGTACTCTAAGAGAGCTCTCGTAAGAGAAACCATTGAAATAAGCAAAGAATGAGACTCCAGTGATATAGGAGGAAATCTGGGAATTTATGAAGAAGGTGATTCATGAATTAAGGAGCAGCCAACCTTGGCAAATCTGGCTGATCTATCAAGTAAACCATTGTCTTCAGCAAGATGTGAGCCACTGGGGATTCAATAAGTGCTCTTGCAGTCAAGCAATAATGATGAGAACGCAATTGAAGAAGATTGAGAAGAAAATGGGAGCTGAGAATGTGGAGACACAAAATACACACAACTCTTTCAGAAAATATTATTAAAACACTGACGCTAGATGATGTTGCCACTGTCTCAGATCTCATCATTATCTTTGAATTGCACAATCCAGATTTAAAGTACTGAGAGAAAACAACATGTTAGTGGAACCTAACTTCCATGTTTTTGCCCTGAAGTAGGCACAGGGAGGATGAAGTTCCAAAGTGGGAGATGGAGTCCTAGTCCCAGCAGTACTCAAACAGTGGGAAATTCTCCACATTAGAAGAGGTTATTCAGATGTGAATTGCAAAAACTTAACAGATGTCCTCTGTCCTTTATGCCTGTTCTTCACACAAGCAACTTAAGAGTGTTATGTTCCTTCATAGGTGGGCTGGATCTGGTTATCTCCAGTGAACTAAACAAAGGCACTTTAAGGGTCAGACAGAGGAGGAGCAGAGTTCCCTGAGGCAGGTCATTATGTATGCTGTAGTACCAAAAGTAGCATAAAACAAGGATTAAAGTCACAGAAGCAGATCCAGTATGGAGTCAAAATCAACCCTTCTGGGTTACACTTGTTAGATTAGTTTTTATCTACAACTCTGATCAGATCACCATCTTCTGGAAAAAAATTCACTTTCTCTTCCTTGTCTATAGAATAAAATCAAGCTCTATAGTCTAGAATCTAAGGATTTTAGTTGAAGATTATGTCAAAACCATTTCTTTCTAGTCTTTTCTGGTATCTTTTTAAGGATTGCTTGAGCCAACAATTACTGTTTAATGTGCATTTTGGTCTTGTATACTGCTCTTCATTGTCCTTCTTGAGATGGTCTCTATATCACTACATTCTACTTAGCCCTCTAGAATTCTATTCCAGGTGAAAATAATCCATTATTTTTCATAATGTATTTAAAATATTATCTAGCAATTTTTTATATTAGTACACATGTGTGTGGTATGGAAGAGTCATTGGTTTCTAAGTTGTATTTCAGTTTTTGTACTGTACAATTAAATAACATATTACATACATTAGTAAGGAATTAAATAAGGTCTTTTGACTTGAACTTTCCATGTCTAATAGTTTTCTGTAGAAAACTAAAACCCTTCTCAAACTCCCTACAATTTCTGTGAATATCCAGGGATCTTACGCTTCTTAGTCATTTCTGCCCCCGGACTACTGAAAACTGCCTTTTCTGAACAACATTTAGTCAAATATGAAACTTAGACCCTTCTTATTTACCATAAGATTGGTCATTTAATTCCTCAAACATTCAAAGTAAAAGTGAACTAAACAAAACCAAGCACCTGCGACACACACACATGTGAAAAGTCAAAAGGGGGCTTCTGATTTTCCCAGCACACAGACTCAGTTTAAGTTTTTATATTAGACTTTTCTATCCTTAAATATTCTTTTAGCTGTCCAACATCTAAAGATTCTCAACCCATTACACCCCCTACTTAGCAACTACCTTTCTACTGCTTTCTGAATGAGCTCCTTTCTTTCATTATTTTACTTTTTGAAGGCATTTTATCTCTATACTCAGTTACCAAGTATTTGAAACCACTTATGATTTGGGGCTCATCCTCTATACTAAATGGCTTATCCACGCACATTTTCAAAACTAGTTCTTTTCCCAAAAGTACCTATTAAGTGTTAGCAGTTAAGATTTTCTTTTTCACCTTGTTATGTTTTTGTAACACCTTTGTCCCTTTTGCTGCTGCTGCTAAGTCGCTTCAGTCGTGTCCAACTCTGTGCGACCCCATAGACGGCAGCCCAACAGGCTCCCCTGTCCCTGGGATTCTCCAGGCAAGAACACTGGAGTGGGCTGCCATTTCCTTCTCCAATGCATGAAAGTGAAAAGTGAAAATGAANTCTTAGAGTAATTAACATTAAGTAGAATATTTTCCAGAGAAGGCAATGGTACCCCACTCCAGTACTCTTGACTGGAAAATCCCATGGACAGTGGAGCCTGATAGGCTGCATTCCATGGGGTCACTAAGAGTCGGACATGACAGAGTGACTTCACTTTCACTTTTTATAGGCTTCCCCAGTGGTTTTGAAGTAAAGAATTCCCCTTCAATCCAGGAGACTCAAGAGACAGAGGTTTGATCCCAGGGTCAGGAAGATCTCCTGGAGGAAGACGTGGCATACCACTCCAGTATTCTTACCTGGAGAAGCCTATGGATGAAGGAACATGGTAGGGTACAGTCCATGGGGTCTCAAAAAGTCAGAAGTGAATTAGCACACATATGCTTTACAGTTCATTTGTTGATATCAGCAAAATAACTTGCTGGGGTTTTAACTAGAATTGTACTGAATTTATGTATCGAGTTAAAAACTTATACCTTAACAATTTTGACTCTTTCTATCCATGAACATAAAATATCTCTCTGATTATTGTTCTTGTTTTATTTCCTTCATCAGAGTTTTGTAGCTTTCGTTATATTAACCATGTACATGTCTTATTAGATTTATACCTTTGTGAGGGTACCAATTTAAACAGTATTCTGTTTTTGGTTTCAAATTAACATGTTCATGGGCTTCCCTGGTAGCTCAGCTAGTAAAGAATCTGCCTGCAATGCAGGAGACCCCGGTTTTATTCCTGGGTTGGGAAGATCCCCTGAAGAAGGGGTAGGCTACCTGCTCCAGTATTCTTGGACTTCCCCGGTGGCTCAGATGGTAAAGAATCTGCTTGCATTGTAAGAGACCTGGGTTCAATCCCTGGGTTGGGAAGTTCTGCTGGAGGAGGGCATGGCAACCTACTCCAGTATTCTTGCCTGGAGAATCCCCAAGGACAAAGGAATTTGGCGGGCTACAGTCCATGGGGTTGCAAAGAATCGGACACAACTGAGTGACTAAGAACTGCACAGAGGGTAAAATGTAAATGATATTGTGTTTTTAATTTCAAATTAACTTGTTCATTGCTGATATATAGGAAAGAAATTGATGTTTCTATATCAACCTTACATCCTGAAACATTTCTGTAATTGCTTACTAGTTCCAGAGTTTTAAAAATAAATTGTTTTGGACTTTTTACATGTATGATAATATCATACGCACACAAAGACAATTTTATTTCTTCTTCCCAATCTGTTTACTTTCATTTTTTTATTTTATAGAATTCACTAGTACTTCTAGTATGATGTTGAAAAATGACAGAAAAAGGGAACATCCTGCTGTGTTCTTTATTTTAGTGAAAAAGCTGATAGTTTCTCAACATTTAAGTGTGATGTCAGGTGTATATTATCATAGATATTCTTTATCATGTGGAAAAAGTTTCCTCTATTCCTAGGTTACTGAGATTTGTTATTGTGAATAAATATTGGATTTTGACAAATACTTTTTCTGTGTCTACTGATATAATCATGTACTTTTTTTCTTTAATCTGTTGTGATACATTAAATTGGCTAGTTGGCCAATCTGATCACATGGACCACAGCTTGTCTAACTCAATGAAACTAAGCCATGCCCACAGGGCAACCCAAGAAAGACAGGTCATGATGGAAAGGTCTGACAGAATGTGGTCCACTGGAAAAGGGAATGGCAAACCACTTCAGTATTCTTGCCTTGAGAATCCCATGAACAGNATAGGAGATTTCTGAAATAGATTTTACTTTGGTTACTCTAAAAGTAACAGAGATGTTTTGGAAATGTTTTAATTACCCAAAGAAATAAATGTGCTTAGTACCATTATGTTGCCTGGAATGTAGAAAAAAGTTCTTAGAATTTGTTGTCAGTCATGTGTATTTGAATCTGGATTTACTGCTTACTCTGGAGTAGGAAATGGCAACAGACTCCAGTATTCTTTCCTGGAGAATCCTACAGACAGAGGAGCTTGGTGGGCTGTAGTCCATAGGGTTGCAAGGAGCCGGACATGACTGAAGAGACTTAGCATGCATGTGTACGTTATTGCGTACTACCTGAGTGATGATCTTCCCTGGTAGCTCAGCTGGTAAACAATCTGCCTGCAATGTAGGAGACCACGGTTTGATCCCTGGGTTGGGAAGATACCCTGGAGAAGGAAATAGCTACCCACTTTAGTATTCTTGCCTAGAGAATTCTACGGACAGAGGAGCCTGGCAGGCTATAGTCCATGGGGTGGCAAAGAGTCAGACACGACCTGAGTAACACAGGGCAAATGGCTCCTGCTAGCCTGAAATTTAACTTCCTAATTTATGAAATGAGGAAAACTGTACATTCTTCGTAGATTTGTTTTAGGTATTATATGGCATAACATGAAGATGATCTAGGACAGGAGTCAGTGAACTTTTTCTCTAAAGGGCCAGGTAGTAAATATTTTAGCCTTTGTTACTAGACAGTCTCTTTTGCAATTGCTCAACTTTGCCTTTGCAGTGTAAAAGCAGTCATGCTTGCGTGCATGCTAAGTCACTCCAGTCCTATCTGACTCTGTGTGACCCTATTGACTGTAGCTTGATAGGCCCCTCTGCATGTGGAATTCTCCAGGCAAGAATACTAGAATGGGTTACCATGCCCTCCTCCAGGAGATCTTCCTGACTCAGGGATTGAACCTGTGTCTCTTGTGGCTCCTGCATTGCCAGATGATTCTTTCACAACTCACCTACTAGGGAAGGCCTGCCAAAGCAGCAATATGTAAACAAATCCTGTGGATATGTTTCAATAAAACTTTATTTGTAAAAACAGGCATTGGCCCAGGTTTGCCTTATAGATCACACTTAGTCGATCATGACATCAGATGATGATGGCTGGTATATTGGCAATCCTCATAAATAATCTGAGTATAAAAAGTGACCCAGCACAGTTACTGCCACATATCAATAGAATATGTTGAATAAATCTACTGAGTCAATCAATGAAGAAATCAGGGAATGAATATGGCCTAGTGAGTGGAATTACCATCCCCAACGTCACCACTTAATATTTTATTACTTCACAAATTGTTATTTTTTGTTGTTTTTATGAGATCATTTGATGGCTTCTACTAGTGGAGAAGGAAATGGCACCCCACTCCAGTACTTTTGCCTGGAAAATCCCATGGACGGAGGAGCCGGTAGGCTATAGTCCAAGGGGTCGCAAACAGTCGGACACGACTGAGCGACTTCACTTTACTAGTGTCCTAGATATAAAAAGGCAACAGTCCTTTAGTTAGAAATTTTCTTAAAATGACTTTTCTAAACATTCTTAAAATAATTGGCTTAAGATACAGTGTTTCAAAATCTCAGTGCTTAAAATAGGAGGAAATTTCATGTAGTATTTTTGTCCTAAAACAGTGTTCTCAGGATGACTATGTAGTTGGAAAAATGAATAGCGTTCTATAGTGAAATATTTTTGAGAAATACCATGTTAAACAAAATTAAACAGATTTATTTATTACAGAAATTCTCATAGGCTTTGATATTAAAGGGGGTGGAGAAATACATTCTGCACAGCTTTCCAGATATTATTTAACTCAAAAACTTTTTGCACATACCTATTATCATCTTCCAGAATACAGTCTTCAGAGAATAGTATTTGGGAAGTACTGCTTTACAACATAAATTATATCTGAGTACATTTGAAATAAATTACATGAATAGATGCCTGAGATAAGAAACTTAGCAAACCAAAGGGGAAAATATCCTAACACTAAACTTAAAATTTCTTCATTTTTTCATTCCATTGTTTTTTTTAGTAATCACTTAGTGTTTATTCAGTTTAATATAGAACTTTTTTCTTATTCCTATTCAAAAGTTAGGGGTAGATTTATGAATAGACAAGTTTAGATATTCTGAAATAAATGGCTGAAATTTCAAATTCTTTGTTTCACATCTATAAAATCTTTCTGAGTTTCATGGGAAGATAAACTTTTATTTCCAAAAGGAACTTCAAAGTTATATGAAGATAAAAGAAGAGCTCCAGTGAGTGAACTGGAGTAATATTTGGTAATAACCTGCCGGAGAGCTCATCTGAATTAGAAAGAACTGTGGTAATAGATCTCTTATAGTTTAGATCCATAGAGGCTTGAAATAAGGTTGAAGCAGCCTAGTTGAAACTAATACTCTTGCATTAGGATCACTTACAAAAATTGATAATGAAATTTTTTTTTTTAATGAAGAAAATGATCATTTTCAGGCAACTCTTTGTATCTAAGGACACTATGGTTGTTTTGTTTTTGGTTTTTTTTTTTTTTTTTTTTGGACTGGTCTCAGAAATACTAGAAAACACAAAAGTATTCCAACTAAACAGCAGCTATAAATTCAGCATCACTAATCACCAGTACATCTATCATAGGGTTTTCCTGTGATTTTGGTAGCACAAAGGAACACAAATTGTTTTATAGGTGTTATGAGGCAGAAAATAACTACATTCTACTTCCTTCTCACCCCCAACACACACACACAGAGAGTTAATGTCTCAGGATTTTCTCTACAACATATTTATTTCTTCTTATGCAAGATAATCCTAAAGCAGTATTTTCTATAGAGCAGTGGGATAAGAATTTGGATCTGTAAAATCTTCTGGTAAATCATATATATTTAGTGATTACGTTAAATTATTACATATGGTGTGTTTTTAGTAATCTTTACTTCTAAAGTTCTTGGTACTAACTGTATTCAAGGCATTCAATTAACATCTACTTTTTGTATAAACAGTTATTGACTTAGATGACTCAATCCAAACTTAACAGTGTTGAACCATTCTTTGAAAATGTGTATTACAGAAAAGGAATATGGAATAAAATGTACCTGCTCCAAAATACTTATGGGAGGTCTGAGTTAATTAGATGGTTATAAGTCAGGCATGGTTAATATATATAATTGCCTAATGTTGCCTAACATAATTTCCAGAGACATAGGGAAAATATATTGGCCTCTCTTAATTTCAAATCTTAGATACAAACTCAAAATCTTTCTAGGAATATAATTGAACAGGGCTGGATGGAGAGTGAGACTTGACATCCACATTTAAGATCTGTGACCTGGACTTTGTGGGGTATGGAAAGGAGCTTCCTATCCAACTCAGTGGTTATCACAAAGTGATTTAAATGCAGGCAAGAGAAGGGTTATGTCAAAGAATAACTGGCCTAATCTATATAGGGACTACTTTTGCTCTTTGTGAATTTGGTAAATAATTAGTGCCATTCTAGAATTTATCATTATCAGTATAGATATTAAATGCAAATGGTTCAAGTCAGATCACACATTTCTCATTATTTTTTCAGTCCATAACCCTTGAAAACTAGATAGTTGTTTTGGTCAGATGCTTTCTTTAATGGGGTATGGAGAAAAGGAGAGGGCAAAACATTGAGAAAGATCTATGAAAGAACCTGAAATGAATTGATGAAATTAATGACAGAAACATGAAATGAATGGTGAAAAAGAACAGTAACTTAATTTTAAAAATACCCAGCAGAGCTAGAAGAATTAAATAGCAACTATGGTATCATTTAATTATTATTCCAAACAGCACCATCATTATATATGACCAAGACATCATTTTTCTGTATTTATTTGGTAAAGCGGCAAAAAATGAATTGAAACTTACATTATCAATTACAAAAATGGCATTACACTGGATTGGAAGTAATTTGAAATTGCACCTAATAGAACAAAGCACAGTCCAAATTAATGTATAGTGCTACTAAGAAATAAATGAATTCTTTACTCTCAAGTCTTTTGTTTTCAAGAGAACCTTTAGCAATGAAAGCCGCATAATTGTCCTTAAGACCATGAAATGAATCAAAGCAGCCATAAATGGCATTTGTGATTACAAGAAAAAGATTTTCTTCTGAGTCTCTCTCCTTTTATGCAGTGCGGGCAGAGTCCGATTGTATGACATAGAGCCTCTTAGGTGGTTTTCTTGCCATAACTTTGACATAACTATTCTCCTTTGTCTGGTTTCATCTTTCACACTGCATTCCACACTCCTTCCTCTTTACACCCACCTCCTAAGGCAGCTCCTTGCATGGCTGCTTCCCACTGTTCATAAGTGTGTGTAGGCTTTGAGTTACAAACAAGGAACTGCTATTAAGCCAATTCATTAATTAGGGTTCTGTCTGGAGTTCTCCTGTGAAGGATAATAATTTGTTAGCTTAACTGAGATCTTCTTCCTTCCTGAGAAATGTCATTCTGAGAAAATATCGATTGAGAGTGGACCCCTGCTAGGTAATGTATATACAATTTATACACACTTGAGGATATCCAAATGCATTATCTCTTTTTTGATAGCTAGTAATGATTTTAATAAACTAAACCCACCTCATTTTAAATAGACAAATGTTTTCAGCTGACAGTGGAGGCATAATTCACAAATACGCTAATAATTATTTCTGAATTAGGAGATTTTAATCCCAACTGAAATGGGAACCTACATATTTACTTTATATTCTGTTTTATTTAACTGATCCAAAGCAAGTGCCTTTATTCATGCAGTCTCAGTATGAAATGCTATCCTTTCTGCTTCTTCAAATTGAAGTAATAATTCAAAACAGTCTTAAGTTCTGTCCTCTCATGTCTTCCCTAAAAGTTCTAATAGCTATGTATCTTGACCACCTTTAGTCATGAATGAGTAAGTAGAAAACCTGACGTGCTATCCCTGCCATATCTGATTTTGCTGTTGCTTTTCTTTTTTTATATATATAATTTTATTTATTTATTTTTGGCTGTGCTGGATCTTCATTGCTATGCAGGCTTTTCTCTAGTTTCGGTGAGTAGGGGATACTCTCTAATTGTGTGTGGGCTTCTCAGTGTGGTGGTTTCTCTTGTTGCAGAGCACAGGCTCTAGGGTTCTCAGGTTTCATTAGCTGCAGCTCCTGAGCTCTAGAGCACAGGCTCGGTGGCAGTGGTGCACTGGGCTTAGTTTTTCCGAGGCATGTATTATCTTCCTGAATCAGGGATTAGACCTGTGTCTACTGTGTTGGCAGGTGGATGTCCAAACATGGCTTAGTGTTTGGAACCTTAAGGTAGGACCATAAGCGATCTTCCAGGCTGTCTCAATCCTTCAGCCTTCAATGGATGTTATACTATTTTTTTAAATTTATTTAATTGGAGACTAATTACTTTATTGTAGTGGTTTTTGCCATACATTGACATGAATCAGTCACGGGTATACATGTTTTCCTCATCCTGAACCGCCCCCCTACCCCCCACCACATCCCTCCCTATCCCATCCCTCAGGGGCATCCCAGTGCACAGGCCCTGAGCATTCTGTCTCATGCATCGAACCTGGACTGGTGGTCTATTTCACATATGATAATATACATGTTTCAATGCTATTCTCTCAAACCATTCCACCCTCACCTTCTCCCACAAAGTCCAAAAGTCTGTTCTTTATATTTGTGTCTCTTTTGCTGTCTTGCATCTAGGGTCATCGTTACCATCTTTCTAAATTCCGTATATATATGTTAATATACTGTATTGGCGATTTTCTTTCTGACTTACTTCACTCTGTATGAAAGGATCCAGTTTCATCCACCTCATTAGAACTGATTCAAATGCATTCTTTTTAATAGCTGAGTAATATCCCATTGTGTATATGTACCACAGCTTTCTTATCCATTCATCTGCTGATGGACATCTAGGTTTCTTCTATGTCCTAGCTATTGTAAACAGTGCTGCGATGAACATTGGAGTACACGTGTCTCTTTCAATCTGGTTTCCTCAGTATGTATGCCCAGCAGTGGGATTGCTGGGTCATTTGGCAGTTCTATTTCCAGTTTTTTAAGGAGTCTCCACACTGTTCTCCATCATGGCTGCCCTAGTTTGCATTCCCACCAACAGTGTAAGAGGGTTTCCTTTTCTCCACACCCTCTCCAGCATTTATTGTTTGTAGACTTTTTGATAGCAGCCTTCTGACCTGCATGAATTGGTACCTCATTGGGGTTTTGATTTGCATTTCTCTGATAATGCGTGAAGTTGAGTATCTTTTCATGTGTTTGTTAGCCATCTGTATGTCTTCTTTGGAGAAATGTCTGTTTAGTTCTTTGGCCTATTTTTTGATTGGGTCGTTTATTTTTCTGGAATTGAGCTGCAGGAGCTGCTTGTATATTTTTGAGATTAATTCTTTGTCAGTTGCTTTGTTTGCTATTGTTT
>SJYV01009037.1:2032551-2045368 GCA_006410875.1 Neotragus pygmaeus | reverse complement strand
TTTTTTTTTTTTTTTCCTGTAGTTAATATCTAATTTGACCTCATTGTGATCAGAAAAGGTGCTTGGAATGACTTCAAAAAAATTTTTTTTAATTTACCATGGCTAGATTTATGACCCAGGATGTGATCTATCCTGGAGAATGTTCCATGTGCACTTGAGAAAAAGGTGAAATTCATTGTTTTGGGGTGAAATATCCTATAGACATCAATTAGGTCTAACTGGTCCATTGCATCATTTAAAGTTTGTGTTTCCTTGCTAATTTTCTTTTTAGTTGATCTATCCATAGGTGTGAGTGTGGTATAAAGTCTCCCACTATTATTGTGTTACTGTTAATTTCCCCTTTCATACTTGTTAGCATTTGCCTTACATATTGTGGTGCTCCTATGTTGCGTGCATATATATTTATATTTGTTATATCTTCTTCTTGGATTGATCCTTTGATCATTATGTAGTGTCCTTCTTGTCTCTTTTCACAGCATTTATTTCAAAGTCTATTTTATCTGACATGAGTATTGCTACTCCTGTTTTCTTTTGGTCTCCATTTGCATAAAATATCTTTTTTCAGACCTTCACTTTCAGTCTGTATATGTCCCTTGTGTTGAGGTGGGTCTCTTGTAGACAACATATATAGGATTCTTGTTTTTGTATCCATTCAGCCAGTCTTTGTCTTTTGGTTGGGTCATTCAACCCATTTACATTTAAGGTAATTATTGATAAATATGATCCTCTTGCTATTTACTTTGTTGTTTTGGGTTCAAGTTTATAAACCTTTTCTATGTTTCCTAACTAGAGAAGATCCTTTAGCATTTGTTGAAGAGCTGGTTTGGTGGTGCTGAATTCTCTCAGCTTTTGTCTGTAAAGCTTTTGATTTCTCCTTCATATTTGAATGAGATCTTTGCTGGGTATAGTAACCTGGGTTGTAAGTTTTTCTCTTTCATCATGTAAAGAATGTCCAGTCATTTCCTTCTGGCCTGAAGAGTTTCTATTGAAAGATCAGCTGTTATCCTTATGGGAATCCCCTTGTGTGTTATTCGTTGCTTTTCCCTTGCTGCTTTTAATATTTGCTCTTTGTGTTTGATCTTCATTAATTTGATTAATAAGTGCCTTGGGGTGTTTCACCTTGGGTTTATTCTGTTTGGGACTCTCCGGGTTTCTTGGACTTGGGTGGCTATTTCCTTCCACATTTTAGGGAAGTTTTCAACTATTATCTTCTCAGGTATTTTCTCATGGCCTTTCTTTTCGTCGTCTTCTGGGACTTCTGTGATTTTAAGTTGGGGTGTTTAACATTGTCCCAGAGGTCTCTGAGGTTGTCCTCATTTCTTTTAGTTCTTTTTTCCTCTGTGCTTCTTTTATTTCCATCATTCTCTCTTCTACCTCACATATCCTATCTTCTGTCTCAGTTATTCTACCGTTGGTTCCCTCCACAGTGCTTTTGATCTCAGTTATTGCATTATTCATTATTGATTGACTCTTTTTTATTTCTTCTAGGTCCGTGTTAAACACTTCATGCGTCTTCTCAATCCTTTTCTCCTGTCTATTTATCTGTAACTCCATTTTGTTTTCAAGATTTTGGATCATCTTTACTATCATTATTCTGAATTCTTTTTCAGGTAGACTCCCTATTGCCTCCTCTTTGGTTTGGTGGGCATTTATCATGTTCCTTTACCTGCTGAATATTT
Organism: Neotragus pygmaeus; assembly: GCA_006410875.1. Lineage (NCBI taxonomy): Eukaryota > Metazoa > Chordata > Mammalia > Artiodactyla > Bovidae > Neotragus > Neotragus pygmaeus. The sequence continues at coordinate 2,043,689 of SJYV01009037.1, read as the reverse complement.
CTCTGCCTTTTCATTTTTCTTAGATTGCTGTGTTTGGGGTGGCCTTTCTGTAGGCTGGAGGTTTGTGGTTCCTCTTTATTGTGGAGGTTTCTCCCTGTGGGTGGGGTTGGACTAGTAGCTTGTCAAAGTTTCCTGGTTAGGGAAGCTTGCATTGTTGATCTTGTGGGTGGAGCCATATCTTTTCTCTCTGGAGTGCAACAAAGTGTCCAGTAGTGAGTTTTGAGGTGTCTATGGTTCTGCTAAACAGACTTTTAGCAGCCTGTTTGTTAATGCTCTGCATTATGTTCTTGCTGGAGAATTAGAGTGGTATGTCTTGCTCTGGAACTCATTGGCTCTTGGGTGGAGCTTGGTTACAGTGTAGGTATGGAGGCTTTTGGATGAGCTTTTGTCAACTATCGTTCCCTGGTGTCAGGAGTTTTCTGGTGTTCTCAGTTTTGGATTTAAGCCTCCTACCTCTGGCTTTTAGTCTTATTCTTACAGTAAACTCAAGACCTCTATCCATATAGCACAGATGATAAAACATCTAGGTTAATTGTGAAAAGATTCTCCACAGTGAGGGACACCCAGAGAGGTTCACAGAGTTACATGGAGAGGAGAAGAGGGAGGAGGGAGATAGAGGTGACCAGGAGGAGAAGAGGGAGAGTAAGGAGGGGAGAGACCAGCCTAGCCAGTAATCAGTTCCTTAAGTGTTCTCCACAGCCTGGAATACCCCGAAAGATTCACAGAGTTAAGTACAGCAGAGAAGGGGAGGGAGGAGATAGAGCTGACCTGGCAGAGAAGAAGGAGAGTTAAAAGGGAAGAGAGCAGTCAAGCCAGTAATCACACCCCTAAGTAAAAATGGGTACTGAAGATTAGATTCTTACAGGTACAAAAATGATAGCAAATACCCATAAGCAAAGATTAAAAATCTGGAGTAGGGGTTAGGCTCTCAAAAATACAATATTAAATATACAAAACAAAATCAATCACAAAAATTATAAAAAATATATATAGGAAGTTTGCTTTAAAAATAGGATCTTTTTTGCAAGGTAATAGTAGGTTATAAAAATGAAAATTAAAGGAGTAATAAAGAACTTAAAATTTTAAAAATTAAAAAAATAATAGTAAAATATATCTAAGAATTTCTCTGCAGCTGGTGTGGGCAATGTGGGATCAGTTCAGTTTCAGATAGTTCCTTGTTCCAGCTTATACTACTTCTCAAGGTCTATAGGCTCTTCCTAATGCTTAGTCAATGCTAACCACAGGGTTTTAATCTGTTCCACCTGTCACTTCCAGAACGGTTCCCTCTTCTTTGTTTATTTTGGCTTCCTCTGTTTGCAAGTCTCTTCAGTGTCTAATTTCTGCCCTGACACAAGGGGGTGAAGGTGGTCACTTATTTAGGCTCACTTGTTCAGATGTGCTGTGGGGAGGGAGGAACACTGGAAACAAATATCACTGGGGTGTGTGGGGAGAGTCTGCAGTGTGTGGACCACCCTGGGTTTGCCCCAGCTCATGGCACATGTGCTTTCCTGCTCTACACTGCTCAGGCTTCAGGTTGCTTTGCAGGGGAACTGTCCAAATTGGGCCCTGGGTTCGTGTACTTCCCAGCTCTAAGCTGCTCAGGTTCAGGTTCTCAGGTACTCCACAAGGGCACAGACTCAGTTGGGCATGTGTTTTGTGCCCTTCCTAGGTCTAAGCAGCTCAGGCGACCAAGTGCTTGGTGAGCACACTGTCCTAGGTGGGCTGAGCATCTTACCTTCCTGGTCCCAGCCATTCGGTTTCCTGGGTGCACAGCAAGAGCGCCAACTCAGGTGTGCTGTGTCTCTCCTCTGGAGAGCTGATCTCAGGCTGCAACCCTCCTGGCAGATGTCAACTCTCTAGGATCCCAGAAAGACTTGGTTAGCAACTGGGAGCCTGCTCAGTTTGGTGGAGGATGCTGTCTCTGGGGCTGAGATTGCCCCTTGCCTTCTGCCTCTGGCTGTCACCCGCCTGCCTCTCTGCCTCTGGTGGGGGGATGAGCCAGTCCACAACTGGCTAGCTCTCCTTTGGCATTCACTGAATCCTTTGTTCTATGATCGGGCCAGGCTGTGACTTAGGTTAGAGCATTTTGTGGGACAGTTTTCTCTCTCTCTCTCTCTCTCTTTTTTTCTCTCTCTCTGGCTATCCCACAGTTTGGGTTGCTGTCTCATGTTAGCTCCCTCAGATTGTCCTCAGGGCATTCAGGCCCGGTTCTTACCCTAAGCATGCAACCTGAGTCTCCCTGTTCAGCACTCACTCACTGGTGGCAGATGCAAGAGTCTGGGCTACTTCTCTGTGGGAAGTTGTGGTTAGGTATATTCTGTGTTGTTGTTGTTTTTTTTCCCCCTCCCAGTTATGTTGCCCTCTGAGATTCCAAAACTCCCCACAGACCCACTGGTGAGAGGGTTTCCTGGTGTTTGAAAACTTCTCCTCCTTCACAGCTCCCTCTCTGGGATGGGTCTCCGTCCCTAACTCTTTTGTCTCTTTGTCTTTTATGTTTTGTCCTACCTCCTTTCAAAGAGAATGGGCTTCCTTTCTGGGTGTCTGGTGTCCTCCACCAGCATTCAGAAATTGTTTTGTGGGAGTTGCCTGGCATTCAAATGATCTTTTGATGAATTTGTGGGGGAGAAAGTGGTCTCCCTGTCCTATTCCTCTGCCATCTTAGGACCACCCCCTCTCTACTATCCTTAAATATGTTATGTACTGTTATGTTATAAGATGTTATCCTCATCTTTTGGCCTATTCTATGCTTTTGTTTTTGCTGTTTTTCAATTTAGATCTTGATTATTATGTTGCTTTCCAGTTGACTTTTTTTTTTCTTTAATCTAGGGTTATAACCTGAACATGATGAACTCCACTACACTTCTGGGGAGGGGCCAGACCTTTCTTCCTGGTCCAGTCTGTGTGGTCAGCAAGAGACAATGTAATTCAGAGTTAGAAAATATAGCTTTGAGGGTCAGTTTCTATTGATACTATGTGTGCAATCTTGGGCAAGGGATAACTGAGTCTCTATTGTTTTTCAGATCTGTGATGTACCTCAATATCCTATGCATGTGTTGGGTCCTGTATAAGTACCATTTGTTAAAAATGATGTGTTTTTAATCATTGTGGCATTGAGATGCTGGATGTCACAAGTGCAGCTACTATACAGGAATGAAGAATCTGAGACCATATGGTAGGAAGGGAGGCCTGAATAGAATACAGGAATGTTTCCAAGGTGAGGGTTAGGGTGGATAGTCACTTTATTATGTNTTAATCATTGTGGCATTGAGATGCTGGATGTCACAAGTGCAGCTACTATACAGGAATGAAGAATCTGAGACCATATGGTAGGAAGGGAGGCCTGAATAGAATACAGGAATGTTTCCAAGGTGAGGGTTAGGGTGGATAGTCACTTTATTATGTAGAACAAACAAACAAAAAAGAAATAATGATCTCAAGTCAGATTTTAACCAGTGTACATGCCATCATTTATTGATGATAGGAGAGTAGAGTGTATGTAAGAGCAAGAGAAGATGTCAGAGAGTCATGTGGTTCAACTGGGCTCCAGCCACATCTTTAGTTCCCTAGAAAGCCAAAGTAGAAGCCCAGTTGTATGGATTAGGCCAAATTGAGAGATGGTCTAGTATTTGACCAAATAAGCTTACTTGCCTCATCTGCATTTCTAAGCTAGAGTTTCTGGATCTGAAGCAAATATTAACTCCCAGTGAAACTATTAAGTGGCTTCTGAGTAAGTTAGTTTGTCCTCTGTGCTCTCTTAACACCATGTCAAAATATCTAAAATTGAGTTTAACATAATAGTCTTTCCATTTTTTATAAGTCTATTTTCCCTTTACATCATGGGCTGCTTAAAGTCAGGCATAAAATTGCTTTCAGCTTTATGTCTTAATGCTTAGGACAGTGCCTGGCATAGGTACATAAGAAAGTCTTATTAAAAAAGTGTTTGGTTGAGTGAACTAGCAAAGCTCTATTCCTAGGCCCTAAAATATACCTCTGAATACTGTTTAGCCATCCTAAAAATGCGTACTTTTGTCACATAGCTAATCAAGGTAGGGATGATTTGATGTCTGTGACAGATGATGAGATAAGAATGAGGGAGAAGTTGAGGATGTTTCTCCACCTTCCTTAGCTTTCTTCTAAAATATTTGAACCAAAGTCTCTATCCCAAATAAGGGCACAGTGCCCCACACTGATATGCCTCTGGTTCCTTCTAGTGCACTACAAGGAAAGCAATTTCAACTATTTATCCTACCAACTGAGAAATGGAATATTTGCTGCCATATCAGTAAATAAAGGATGCCACAGTCATCAGCCATTGCAGCCACCACAGATGGTAAGCAGGTGAGCCCAGAGGGAACTCAGGAAGGAAAGAATACCTGCCATCTAGGAGCCATCGACTTGCAGCCACTCCCTATGGTGAGCCCTAAGGAAACTTAGGATGTGGGGAAAACACAAGATAGTGACCCCAGATAGGTGATGTGCATATCAAAGGAATGACTTCAGGGAACCAAGACTCTTATATCTTCCCACTCATAGAAAAGTACTGAATTCTTTAACTTGATATATCTGGTTTTTATTAACAATAATCTTTTGATGTTCAGACTGCCTGCGCTTTCTTTTAAAATTTCCACATGATCTGGCTTCTCCTCTTGCCTCCTGGGAGCAGTTCTCTTTGGGTTATTGGAGATGCTGCCCTATGGACTTGAAGTCCTAATAATTCCCACCAAATAAACTGTAACTCTCAACTTTTAGGTTGGGAGTGTTCTTTAAGGCCACACAGTTAAGGGCACATCTTGCTCTTAAAGTTGATTCATAATTATTTATGTTAATATCACATTGTAAGACTCAGTAAAATAGACCAGGAAGAAAAGAAAGTACTTGAAATCTTTTCTTAGCATCATGTTTTCCATTGAGAACATTAATGAAGAAATTGTCTAAAATTACTTTGCTGCTCAGTGATTCTATCAGTTTTCTTAGAAAGCACTTTGCTTGGGAAAATGTTATGTCTGCATTACTTTGGAGGCATTTTGGATTAATCAGACAGTTGATGATCCAGAAGTGTTCAGCAGGCCCAGATTTCACTGCCAGTAAACACAGAGAAGTACTTTCCCCCAAACTTAACTTGTAACAAAGAGTAAGATTTATCAGACTTTTTTCTAAAATCCAAAGTTAGGGACTTTGCTCAAGTAGGACATTTTTCCTTAATCTTCACACCCTCCTATTTCAGAGTGCTGAATAACCAAGTAAGCCAAGAGAAGATTATACTAAAAATGGTGCTCTCAGAATTGTGAACTTATTCAGTGGAGATTTTACAGGAACCTCAGGGGATTTTATTCAAAATTGAACTTGAATAATTTTCAATAATACTTTCTGGTTTTGGAAAACTGCCTCTCAAAGTTTCTTTCTTCTTTTTCAATGTGAATAAAGAAAAGTAACTTATATATTAGAAAAAATACAGAATTAAAAGACTTGGGAATTTAAATCCTTAAGCTGTTTGAGTTGATGACAAGATTTTTGATGATGGTTGTTTTGGGAAAAGTATATTCAAATATAGGATTCTGAAAAATCCATTCATGTGACAAAACTATGTTTGACAGAAGTGTATGGAGTGCCTGGTCTGTACCAGGCTTTGTCAGTTTCCAGGCACCCTTGGTAATAATTTGCAGTAGGACCAATCAGTTCATCTTTGTGGTTTATCTTAGGTAGAATTTAGAAGCCCGGATGTAGAGAAAGAAACCTGTGACGTTACCCAAGATGTGTAGAAGAATGATGTAGTAATGGATTCAAAATGGAGAGTGTGCATGGTGGATGTGGTTAGTCTCATTTTGAAATAAATGCTTCTGCATATTTAGCAGATAAACACTTCCAAAAATTTAGCATTTAGCAGATATTTAGTGGCTCCATTTACCTGCCCATCAGTGATTCAAGCATAAGAAATATAAAGATGGACCATCTGATCAAAAAACTGCCCTCAAAAAGCTTTACTTACATTTTGGTGGTGAAAGATATGTGAAAACATAATTAAAAATTTATTGTTAAGTGGTAATGGAGAAAAATCACTGTCCTGGGATGCTCTTCCTCCATGGATCTACGTTATCCATCCACCCAGAGAGTCTGTCTCAGAAACCCAATCTAAAACAGTGCCACCCACATATTTTGTCCCCCTGTGCAACTTCTTAATCACTACTTAGCAATATATTTGTAGTCATATTTCCCTTTATCTTTTACCACTAAAATGTAAGCAAAGCTACTTGAAGGCAGAGTCTCGATCATTTTGTTCATCTTTATATTTCTGTGTTGGATCACTGATGTGGCAGGTAATAGGAGCCACTAAATATTTGCTGAATGGAAGTATGTGTTGCAAAACAAGAGATAAATAGTCCCAGAATGCTGGCCTTACTACTGTGGAAGAGTTGAAATCTGACTAGATGTAACAGTGAGAAAATGACAAATAACATAGAAGGGTATGGAGAGCTAAATAGCAGACGTACATTTAGAATTAAAGAGGTGAGGATTATGGATTTAGAGAGCTAAGAGAGAGAATATGGAGGCTAAAGTAAGGCTGCTTGAAGTAGCAGATCATTGGCATTTTATGAAGTTCAGAGACTATGAGACAAAGATGACTGGGGAGAAATCAACATATGGCTAATAAATAACTTAGGATTACTATGGTGGATGGTGGGAGGGGAAAACTGTTGAAGAAGGCAAGAGTAAATCCACACAAAGGACTGAAAGAGTGGAATAAACATCTGCTGAGTTCCTCTTGTTGTTGTTGTTGTTGTTTTATTCACTCAGTCGTATCCAACTCTTTTTGCAAGCCCATGGACTATAGCCTGCCAGGTTGCTCTGTCCATGGGATTCTCCAGGCAAGAATACTGGAGGGGGTAGTCATTCCCTTCTCCAGGTGATCTTCCCAACCCAGAGATCAAACCCGTGTCTCTTGCGTTAGCAAGTGGATACTTTATCACTGAGTCACCCTTCCTATGCAAAGAACAGACTCATTTGAAAAGACCCTGATGCTGAGAAAGATTGAGGGCAGGAGGAGAAGTGGACTACAGAGGATAAGATGGTTGGATGACCTCACTGGCTCAATGGACATGGGTTCAGGTGGACTCTGGAAGTTGATGATAGACAGGGAGGCCTGGCATGCTGCGGTTTATGGGGTTGCAAAGAGTCAGAAACGACTGAGTGACTGAGGTGAACACCCTCCCTATTTTATTCCTCCAATTATTAATTCCTCTAATTATTATTCAGTTTTTTCAGAGAAGAAGTCTGCCACTCACAGGGCCAAATGCCTAGAGTTCCATAACTAATAGGCAGCACAGCCAGGATTAAAATGCCCCCAGTATGGCTTTAAGTGCTATGCTTACTTTAAAAGATCATGTCCCCTTCCCACTGCTTTCCTCTTGGTGCTACTTCTTCCACTTTTTTTTTTTTTTATTTTCTTTCTGCTGTTTAACTTATTCCCATTGTCCTAAACATGAGAAAGCTTAAATTTTTAAAAAAGCCACTCCAAGCATTTTTCTCCCTTTTCCTCTACTGTGGAGGGAAGAGTTAAGAAATCTAAGAGGAACATAAGGCAAACTCCTTAGCAAGATCAGCAGGATATTTAGCTAGTATTTTCTGTGCACAAAGGAGAAAAAAATCATCTGAGAACAAATCATAATAATAAAGAGAAAAAGGTGTCAACATTTGTTTTTAAAAATAAGTGCACTATAACTTGAATTTCTAGAATTTAGCCTAGTAAAATTACATCTCCATTAAACTTAAAATGCCCTGGTTCTTAAAGATTTAGCTACTGCCTGATAAATGCCCCATGTGACATATTTAGGAGTTATGAGGATAATAGTTGTTAAGAAAATCTCTAGGAGGTTCCAAAAGAATTGAAGTGATTTAGGCATAAAATAAAATGTTAGCCAAGTATGTGGCAACAGTGTAATATGTACTTTTAAGTATTTTTTTTTTTTTTGGACTAACTAAAGGACAAAATAAAAGAATTCAAGGCATACGGAGCCCATTTTTTAAAGGGAAAAAATGAAGCAGAGTATTCTATTATGCTGATGATCACAGGTTTGAAGTAATACTCACAAGCTGACATGTGGGCATTCATCAAACTTTACTATAGTGTGATTTTTGCATAGATATGCTTATAGATGGCTATTTGTTAGATCTGTAGTTGAGATTATGTATAATGGAGACATAGTTATGAGTTTTTAATTACCTTTGTAATGCCTGTTGGTTTCATTTACTTTTATAAAGTTGTGTTTCCACTGTTCATTTCTGGGCTTAGTTCTATAATAACACAATGGCAGCTTTCAATTAAAGCTTTCAAGTTATTAAATCAGGTCTCCACAGAAAAGCAAAGTGGGCTATGAGCAACTAGCTGAGAAAAAAAATCTACCTACTCAAAAACATTGTCCAATCAACTTATCTGTGTGCAGTACTATGCTCTAAGGTACAAAATTAAAAATGATGGACATGTCCTTGCCCTCGTGGTGGTGGTGGGCAGCGCAGACCGTGAACACACATATACATGTGTTTTCCTCAGTGGCTCAGCAGTAAAGAATCTGCCTGCAATGCAGGAGTAGTCACAGGAGTTCGATCCTCAGGTCGGGAAGATCCCCTGGAGGGGAGCACGGCAAATCACTCCAGTATTCTTGCCTGGAGAATCCCATGCACAGCGGAGCCCGGAGGGCTACCATCCACTGGGTTGCAACAAGATGTTCATGACTGAAGCACACTATCTGTATCTGTATACTATGCTATTGAAATTAGGGCTATGAAGAAACTAAAACAGGCTAAGAGATGAGAAGGTAACAGGGGGATGAAGATTCAGAATGATGCTAATTGAGGTAGGTTAGTCAGAACTGTTTCTCTACAAACGTAATTGAATAGAATTGATTTAGTCAGTTAATTGGAAGTGAGAGGAAAGGAATAAGTTATTAGGCACTTATTAGACACCAGGCATTTTGCAAAGCATTGTTCTTCATTGGATATTTCAAGCAGTACATATAACAAAGCAATATAAGGATTGAAAAGTTAGTCGCACAGTCATGTCTGACTCTTCACTATCCCAAGGACTGTAGCCCGCTAGGCTCCTCTGTCCTTGAAATTCTCCAGGCAAGAGTACTGGAGTGGGTGGCCATTTCCTTCTCCAGGGAGTATAAGGATCGCTGCACTCATTTTTAAAAATAATTTATTGGAGTAGAGTTTCTTTACTATGCTGTTTTAGTTTCTGCGTACAGCAAACTGAATCAGCTAAACAAATATCCCCTCTTTTTTGGGCTCCCTTCCCAATTTTTCAGCACAAAGCATTTGAATAGATTTCCCTGTGCTATGTGGTAGGTCTTCATTAGTTAGCTATTTTATAGGTAAAATCAGTAGTGTATATGTGTCCGTCCCATTCTCCCAAGGGTGGAGAGTAGTTACTAGTGGAGGGGTTCCTTGTGTGAGTCTTGGAAGAGTTACCCAGAATCTGACAGTTCCTGGGAGGAATGGGTGACTAAAGGCTGCTGTAACAAATTAGCCACAAATTAGGTGTCTTAAAACAAATGGAAATATGCTCTCTCACAGTTCTGGAGGCTAGAAGTCTGAAGTCAGTGTCATTGGAAATCAAGGTGTCTGTGGAGCCTCTGGAGGCTTTGAGGAGAGTCTGTTTCCTGACTCTTCCAGCCTCTGGTGGCTGCTGACACTCTTTGACTTGTGGCTGCTTTGCTGCAGTCTCTGCCTCCCTGTTCACGTGTGTGTGTGTGTGTGTGTGTGTGTGTGTGTGTGTGTGTGAAGTTTTCCTCTGCCTCTCCAAGGACATATGTGATTACACTTAGGGCCTACCTGGAGAAACCAGAATAATCTTGTCATCTCAATATCCTTGATTTATATCTGTGAAGGCTTTTTTCCCCCCACATATCAGTTCAGTTCAGTCACTCAGTCATGGCCGACTCTGCGACCCCCATGAACTGCAGTGCATATAAAGTAACATTTACAGGTTCTATGGATTAGGATGTGGTTATTTGTCAGAGGGTCATTTTTCAGCCTGCAATAAAGGTTAAAATCTATGATACAGAAGATGGGANTCAGTCACTCAGTCATGGCCGACTCTGCGACCCCCATGAACTGCAGTGCATATAAAGTAACATTTACAGGTTCTATGGATTAGGATGTGGTTATTTGTCAGAGGGTCATTTTTCAGCCTGCAACAAAGGTTAAAATCTATGATACAGAAGATGGGACAAGCAGATGTTTGGAGGCCTTAAACAACAGGATTTGGATTCAGATTGAGAAAGTGAAAGAGTCTGAAGGAAGTCATTGAATAAATAGTATTGGATTTGCACTGCTTTTTGACAATATTACTGCTCATCCATCCATTCCTTGTTCATTATGTATTTGGTTAATCTCTGTGCTAGAAGCTGGCAGAATGTAATGGTGGAATGATAGCTATGATTTCTGACCTTGTGAAGCTTGAAATCTACTGGTGCATGTGTGCATGCTAAGTTGCTTCAGTGTCTGACTCTCTGTGATACTATAGACTGGTAGCCCACAAGGCTCCTCTGTCCATGGGATTCTCCAGGCAAGAATACTGGAGTGGGTTGCTCTGCCTTCCTTTAGGGGATCTTCCCAACCAAGGGATCAAACCCACTGTCACTGTCTGTCTCCTGCAGATTCTTTACCATCAGTGCCACCTGAAAAGTCTAATATACTGGTGGAGTCCTGCTTAATAAAATAAAAATAAATCACACAGATCAACCATGTGAACTGATACTGTAATAATGCTCTGAAGATATATATAGATGCCCATAGAACTGACAAACGTACATGAAATGTTCTAACAGTGCTGAATTTCTGTACATATTCTGTAAAGTAACTAGGCTGTCCTTTCTGTAATGTTGCAAAGGTGGTGGTGGTACTGGTGATTTTAATTTTCACTGACAAAAAAACCTACTCTTTATGCCTTGGGTGGACATAGAGAATAGAATGAGAAAGACTAGAGATCTCTTTAAGAAAATTAGAGATAACAAGGGAACATTTCATGTAAAGATGGGCTCAATAGACATGGGCTCAATAAAGGACAGAAGTGGTATGGATCTAACAGAAGAGGAAGATATTAAGAGGTGGCAAGAATACACAGAAGAACTGTACAAAAA
>SJYV01009037.1:1998449-2030029 GCA_006410875.1 Neotragus pygmaeus | reverse complement strand
ATGCTATCTTTGAGAATGTAATGTCTGAACTGAGATCTCATGGATATATAGTTAACTTGCCAAAAGATGGAAGGGACCAGAGAAGAACATTGTTTAAAGACAGGAAATTCTAGAGTGAAAAGAACAGTGCTTTGAGGGGATGTAACAAGGACCAATGCAGCTAGTTTGGAGAGAGCTCAAGGGAGACAAGGAGGAGAAGGACCTGGAGATGTGGGCAGAGGATACTGAGGGCTCTCCAGACTGCACTAAGATGTTGCTTCTTATTATAAAGGCATTGAAAAGTAAAGGAAGAGTATTTGGGGGGTGGTTTGTGTGCATTTTGTAGATTCTGCTTTTTAAACTTTACCTAAAGTAAAATTCCTTATTTCTATTATACAGTTTGAAAAATGCATACAGTCATGGAAATTATACCCATGGTCAAAAATACACATCGGTTCCAACAACCCCTACACCCCAGTTCCTTCTCATACTATGCCTGTTTAGTCAACCCCTTTCCCTGGCCTGTGACAAGTACTGGTTAAACAGAGAAGTGTTATTCAACTGAGAAATATGATAGCCTAACATTGTGGTAGCATAAAAATTGGAGAGGACATATATTCAAGAGATATTTGGGCGCCAGAATCAAGAGAATGTGGTGACATTAAGTATTTTAATTTTGGAAGGAGAGGGTAAGAAGTGTTCAGAAGCTTCTTAGGTCTCTGTCTTTGATAACTAGAAGACTGGGGACCCCTTTAAGAAGTGGAAGGACAACTATTGTATTAACAATTAAGAGTACACAGAGGTTAAGTTCAGTTTATGGGGCCATTGAAATATCCAAGACTGATGGGTACTTGGGAGGATTTGGGATCTCAAGCTCATTAGAGTTATTTNGAGGACCCCTTTAAGAAGTGGAAGGACAACTATTTTATTAACAATTAAGAGTAGACAGAGGTTAAGTTCAATTTATAAGGCCATTGAAATATCCAAGACTGATGGGTACTTGGGAGAATTTGGGATCTCAAGCTCATTAGAGTTATTTAAGGAGAAGATTTATGTTTGAGGGAGGGAAGATTTTGAAAGGAATTTTAGCCCTTTGTTTCATAGCATAATAACATTTTATGTGAAGATAANGGTACTTGGGAGGATTTGGGATCTCAAGCTCATTAGAGTTATTTAAGGAGAAGATTTATGTTTGAAGGAGGGAAGATTTTGAAAGGAATTTTAGCCCTTTGTTTCATAGCATAATAACATTTTATGTGAAGATAAAATTCACTGGGTGCGAACTCTGTATTAGGCATTGTTTCAGGTATACACATATTTAATCACGTAAGCAACCTAAAGTGTAAAGTACTTTTATTTTACCAGTGAGAAACTAAGACATAGAGCAATTAAGATACATGACCAAGGTTTCAAAACTCGTTAGAGTTGGTAATGAAAAAGCCATATCTTAAACTCAGTTACTAAAGGCTCATTCACGTGCATTTTATTTGATGGTTAAGGCACTGGTACATGCTGTAGGAAGATAATCATAATTGTCTCTGAAACTTTTAACAATGTAAACATGTGTATTCATTTCTCCTTCCATCTTGCCTGATTTCAAAGCAGGGGAGCAGGGCCTGGAGACTTTTTTAGGTATTTCTAGCTAATTTTGATATGTCTCTCCTTTCCTCCTTCAACATCACACACCACCACTTTGAAACACACGAAAATCGACATCTCCCAGGTTGGTGATTGGTGCTGAGATTATTTATTTATTGTAGATATTAATGAATCATAGGAGTAAGCTGCCAACACAAGTTGATGAACAGCTATTTTGAGCTAGAGTAGGTATCTTTTACATCAGGCTGCATTAGATCAAGTATTGGCCAGTAATGTTATATACATTGAATTTATAGGGATAAATTTTGAATGAAGAGGTAAAATTAGGGTTGATAACAGTATAGGCACTGGGTCATTTAGATAGAATTCTACAAATCTATCCTGACAATAGCAGATTACATAGACTGTGTGTGTAGCCTGCTTTTTTCTTATATATTCTTGAAATTCACACTATCTATATATTATGTTTACATTTTTCTGTGGAGAATGTATTTAAAGAAATATTATCTTTAAAAAAAGATTTTCACAAAAAGAGTAGCTTTTCTAAGTCATCTTCTTTGTAAATCTCCATGTTTATATAATGCATTTGGATAGTGTTATGCTATCTTCCATTCATGTTGATAGGGATGGACTTTCAAATCTTAGTTCACAGAAAACTGATAATTTTTCTTCTCCCATAATTTGAATGGTTAAGGGTCTCTCACATATATCATCAAGAGACAAGAGTGAATCCTAAATACTTATTTGCATTGATTTTTTTTTTCTTTTGTCACCATCAAAAGGGAAAACTAAAAATAAAACCCACAGCAAATAATGATGAAAACAAAGCATGTCAACAATGTTGGTTTCTGTTGCAAGACCCGATAGTAAATTTAAGATAAATCTGTAATTTTAACCTATGAAATATGCTTCTTTTTCAGTATTAAAAATCACCCTTTTCAGTGTGTCAGAAGCAGCAGAGTTCTTCATATTGTACTCTGCCTATTTGTTTGTTCAGTATTCACTCGTGATGAGAAACATAGATTGAATTGGTAAATAGATCATTGGAGGTGACTTTTGCAACACAGCATTAATATAAAAATGGATTCATAATCCACTCTTATTGCAAAGATTGAATAATGATTGAGCCAAAACATTAAGACCCGCTGTTTACATTCCAGGGGATTTTGGCCCAGATATCCCAAGTGGTTTCAGTAGCATGGATAATGTACCACCTCCCTAGAGGAAGCTCACTGCAAGAGGTCAGCTGCATGACCTCAGAATGTTTCAGTTTATGATACTCTTCCTTTTTGGCTCATTACCTTTTTAGTCTTTAGAAGAGGAAGGTAAAGGAAAATGGGCAGTTAGTCCAAAGTGACCTCTGACACAAGACAGCCATGGTTTGTGAGATTGTGGTTCAGCTCCTAGTACCCTTGTGATGTTGGGTCTGCCCTTTCCAGTAATTTGCAATGTTCTAACTGCTGCTTTGTCAGGGATGGGCTGGGTGAGAGGGCAGCAGAGAATAAGTGAAAAAGAGAGGAGCGACTTATGTTGGGGGGGAAGCAACTTGGTTGTGACTTCAGACTGTGAAATCCTATGGAAAAATAACGGGAAATGCTTACACCGTAACATAAAACAAGATTCAAATGTGTGCAAGTATTATCATCTTAACTGTTTTTCAAAACTCCCAAATTATAGGCAGAAGGAGGGGAAAAAAAGCTGGAAGGAAATAGAAATGTTAACAGTTGTCATACTTTGGCAGATATTTTTTCATGTTTGTCTAAATGCTGCATTTTTAAAAATTTTAAGTGAGTTTGGCCAAATTTTACATTATAAAAAGATACAATTCAGGGAAAGTCTCTGTGATCTGATTGGTGATCCAGAAGTCCCGTCAAGTTTCAGGGTAGAAAATAAAGAAAGCGAGCAACAATTCAACACTGTCTTTGGAGTACATTGTATTCTTGGTCACTTCCTGAATTTCCATCTCCACCACCGCCAGTTGTCTGCTCACCCAGTAGTCTATCCTAAAACCTCCAAGACCTCCTCCTTCAAAAACCTTCCTAATATTTCCATCCTTATGAATGTTGAGGGGCTTTTGAAATTTCTACTCAGGATCAATACTTACCGTCTCCACGGAGCAGGGTATTCATGGCTGGTAAAGTAAGCACCTAGTAGATGCTATTGTAGTGTCCTTTCATCCTGGTGGGAATTTAGGGCACTATATGATATCTGTGGCAATTTTTTTTTTTTTTGATAAATGGAGAACTTAGACCTAAACTCGAATCCATAGAGATCTGGATTTTAATCTTACTTCTATCACTTTGTGCTTCTATAACCTTGAACAAGTTGCTTAACATATCTTCTCAAGATTCAATGTCCTCATGATCACAAATACTACTTGCAAAAATACTACTTGTTTATTGTGAGAATTAGTAGGTGTAATTCATATGAACTAAATGAATATGTTGACTATCCCTGTTATTTCATAAAACAAACTGATTGGTCAGTTATTATGATAATGATGGTAGGAAATATTGTATTATGAGTTTGAGTAAACTCCGGGAGTTGGTGATGGACAACGAGGCCTGGAGTGCTGCAGTCCATGGGGTCGCAAAGAGTCAGACACGACTGAATGAACTGAACTGAACTGATTACCCAGCCTTTATCTCATGAATTAGCAGAGACCCATTGGCCTACTCTCTTCTCCAACTCAGGTTAAATGTAAATGAATTTAACCCTTATAGAACAGTTACTATATACTAGGTCATACTCATACATGTTTACTTTATAAAAAGTAGATTATCTGTTGCCTGGTGACCAGCCAATATCTGGTAGTCAGTGTTTATTCTAAAATTCACCCTGCAAAAGTACAGAGTGATGGCAAGGCCATGGCACGCTTCAAAAAAACTTTTAGATTATTCAGATCACCACTTTTGTGACTTTTTGTCCCCTCCTGAAGTGTGTATCACTGGCTTTGTGGCAAAGCTGTTACAAAACCAGAATTTGATTCCCTATTAGCAACCATGGAAAATATTACGTTTTTAGAAACAAGGAGAAATAAAAAGAATAAATTATTGTGAATCTTCACTGGCCTCTACATGTACTTCCAGAGCTCTCTACAACTTAGAGATTACACAGAGATGAGAGGGGAGGGCAGAAAAGTATTAATTTTCATTTTCAAATGTGTTTCTCTGAGCATCAGAGGATTTCTTATTATATCTATTTCATTTTCGAAATGGCATTGCTGAGTTCCCTGTAAAGGTTACTCATGAATCTAAGGATTTGCCTTCCTGACTCAGAGTTTACTGGCATTTGCTAAATGTTTGGCTTTGTATTCATATTTGTCTCTGACTATGATGAAAGTTAAGTCATTGTCTCATTTATGAGAGAGCTCTTGCTGTGCTGGATTAAGGTTGAATCATTTGACACTGGCCCACACAGTGGCTTGAGACTTCTGAAATATTTTGCAGCCACAATCCATTTCCATTAGATTTTATTTCTGCCTGTCTTCTCTCGAGCATCAAGTTGGCTAAGGCCATGCATTATAGTGAGTAAACTTTGCTTCTCTCCAGACCAACGCTTCGCAGGTAGCCTGAGGCATTCCCTCAACAAGATGGTTCCTGAAACATCGATTGTCTCCCGCATCCCTCTTTCTTGGCTCTGTTTCTCTAATTAAAACATTTGGGAAACACAGGGTATAAGTGGAGCTGCTCCCCCAGTTATGAGCACCAAAATATTTCCTTCTAGGTCCTCGTGGAAAAGGTCAAGAAATTAACTTTAGATGAATGTCTTCACCTTCTTAGCCAGTTCCAGTGTTAATGATCTCATGACAGATTGCTCCTTAAACTGGCCCTAGCACAGGTCACAGTGGAGTGAGAATATGCTCTATTTAATGAGTAAAAAATCAAAGCCCCTAATATTTTATCAGTGATATATAGATGGAAGAGATATCAAGGAGTCGAGAATGTGAAAGAAGTCTCAGACCATATGCAGGGCTCTGTGTTCTGTTGAGAAGATGAAAAGTCTCTGTGAATCTAACCATGTTTCTTTGTGCTTCAGACTTTTTAAATCTGCCTTAAGCTAACATTATATTGATTCCTTTTACTCTTTATTTTTAATTTTCCCCAAAACAGAATAGGTTAGAGAATTTAATAATGATCACTTGTGTACTCACCACTGAAATTTAGAAGTTGTTAATATTTGGACATAATTACCACTAATGCTACTCCTTCCCTGGTGGCTCAGAGGTTAAAGCGTCTGCCTGCAATGCAGGAGACCTAGGTTCGATCCCTGGGTCAGGAAGATCCTCTGGAGAGGAAAATGGCAACCCACTCCAGTATTCTTGCCTGGAGAATGCCATGGGCGGAGGAGCCTGGTGGGCTACAGTCCACGGGGTCGCAAAGAGTTGGACATGACTTAGCGACTTCACTTTCACTTTCACCACTAATGTTGCTTTTCCAAATAGATGGATACCACTAAATGCTTACTGCTGCTCCTGCTAAGTCACTTCAGTCGTGTCCGACTCTGTGTGACCCCATAGACTGCAGCCCACCAGGCTCCCTTGTCCCTGGGATTCTCCAGGCAAGAACACTGGAGTGGGTTGCCATTTCCTTTTCCAATGCATGAAAGTGAAATGTGAAAGTGAAGTAGCTCAGTCGTGTCCAACTCTACATGTACTGCAGCCTACCAGGCTCTTCCATCTAAGGGATTTTCCAGGCAAGAGTACTGGAGTGGGGTGCCATTGCCTTCTCCAAATGCTTACTAGACATCTCTCAATANAAATGTGAAAGTGAAGTAGCTCAGTCGTGTCCAACTCTACATGTACTGCAGCCTACCAGGCTCTTCCATCTAAGGGATTTTCCAGGCAAGAGTACTGGAGTGGGGTGCCATTGCCTTCTCCAAATGCTTACTAGACATCTCTCAATAATGGTAGATTCATATATATCCACAATAATTATTGCATCTCTGAAAAGAAATAGGAATTCTTCATAACATGATGGTATATATTTATTTATTCCCTCAATTGTGTTGCCAATATTTTGATAACTTTCTCAATTAATATCCAAACAACTTTCTTATATTTAATTTGTCTTGTTTAATTTGTAAAAATGCTCCAACTTTGTTTTTATTTTCTTTCTTGACTTTATTTTTAGGAAACTAGATGGATTTTGTTGTGACAGGCACCACGTTCTTCATTTGTTTGTTTTCTGGTGGTGATTTTTAACTTGTCCCTTTATCCTCTGTACTTCTTATAAACTGTATGTTTAATGTCAAAGCATAATTGAACTCAAGGTCCCTGATAGCTCAGTTGGTAAAGAATCTGCCTGCAATGCAGGAGACCCTGGTTTCATTATTGGGTCAGGAAGATCCCTGAAGAAGAGATGGGCTACCCACTCCAGTATTCTTGGGCTTCCCTTGTGGCTCGGTTGGTAAAGAATCCACCTGCAATGCGAGAGACGTGGGTTTGATCCCTAGGTTGGGATGATCCCTTGGAGAAGAAAAAGGCTACCCACTCTGGTATTCTGGCCTGGAGAATTCCATGGACTGTATAATCTGTGGGGTCACAAAGAGTCGGACACAACTGAGCTACTTTCACTTTCAAAACATTTTTGGCAACAATATTTTATAAATAATGCTGAGTACTTCATATTACATATATGTTTAAGAAATACATAATGTCAGGTTGCCCTAATTGTAGTGACACTGAATTTGTTCAGTTGATTGAGATAATGGCTAGGAAATCTCCAAGCAAGCTTTGGGGTAATACTTTAGCATTATCAAGTTTTGACATAATGGTTTTTATAGTCATTGATCATTCTGACTTTCTGAATCAGTTATTTCATTCATGATTGCTGAATGGTGATTTTCTCATTTTAGAATTTCTTCTGCATTGATGTCTGGAATTTATCTCTAATAATATTTTTCCCTCAACATGATAACGATGAACTCTGATCCTTACTATTATAAAAGCAGGATAGCTTTCCATTCAAATATCAATTTTCAGAGCATGAAGTTGGTGTAAAAGTCACCTCTAAGTAGAGCGTATATTTTATGTGTGTTAATTTTATGTTATTTCTTTATCTCTAGGATTAAAATGGAAACTTTCTAATTAGTGTCATATAATCAGTTATGGTCATTATTCTTTTGATGACCAAATTGAACAGTTGTGTGTATATAAATATACTTTTAAATTGTGAATTCATATTTAATACTTCTAATNAATCCCATGGACAGAGGAGCCTGGTAGGCTACAGTCCATGGGGTCACAAAGAGTTGGACACGACTGAGCGATTTCATTCACACACTCCAGTTAGCTATAGCCTCAGAATTGGTCTATATCCTTATCTGTCAAGATAGTTTTGAGTTAAGCCTTCAACCCAGTCTTTCTCTAAGGGTAATCAGAATACTTTAACTTTTTATTTTGCTTTCATTTGGTTTTTATCAGACTTGGCACTGTAAAGTTTAGGCAACTTGTTTTGTCTGTTTTAGTGTATAGAACCTACTGAAGGCCCTTGATCTAACTGGCTCTATCTAGATGCCAAGAATGGTCAGCGTCTACAAAGGATTCCTGTGCTTGGTCCCTATGTTCCCTTCATCCTCTTTCTTTTCTGCAGCTTGTTTTTCTGCCCTAGATACTTACCTGAATCTTTTTATGACTGGTTCATTCTTGTCATTTTGGTTTCAACTCAAATATCATCTTCCCAGCGGCCTTTTAAAACCAACTAATCAAAATAACTCCAGCACTTTTTATCCTATCATTCTTGTTTAGTGTCTTCATAGAATTTATTGCCATCTGACATTATTTTAATCTGACTCCTCCCATGGATCTTTGCCAGTCTTATTCAGTGGTGAATCCTCATCATCTAGAAAAACGGTGAACTAAAAAAGATACTCAACAACTAATACATAAATGAAAGAATGCCCACTTTTCTGCATCCTTTCTGCCACTATCCTCTACCAGCTACCTGAGAAGATATCTTCTTATTTTCCCTAAATGTTTTTCCCTTCCTAGCCTGGAACCTGCTTTATTCCATAAAGCACTCCATCTTTTCTTTTTTCGAGGCAGGGCGGGGTGTGTGTGTGGAACTGGGGGTCTCTTTTTTCCCAATCATTGACAATTAGTAATTTTATATATGGCTCGAAATATCAAAAAGGTCATTCACTTGGAATAAATAAAATTGAGATAATTTCTACTCTCAGAGAGTTTACAAAAAAGGTGATAGTTGGCTCCCAAGGAGGGGATGTAGAAATGGACTCAGAAATGCTTTGTGAGGAACAGGGGTAATGGCAGATATCTTATGCCTGGTGTTATGGTCAGGATGTGTAACTTCTTGAAATGAATGACTGATTTGACTGGGATTCCACTTTTTTTACCTTTAGAAGTATTTCAGGACTAGATAAGCTCAACTGAATATTTAGGAATAAAAATATACCTTGGTTTACTTTATCTTTTCTCCTCAGTTTTGAATAGGAATGAATAGAAATTTATAACAAGGAATAGAAAATACTTCNGGGATTCCACTTTTTTTACCTTTAGAAGTATTTCAGGACTAGATAAGCTCAACTGAATATTTAGGAATAAAAATATACCTTGGTTTACTTTATCTTTTCTCCTCAGTTTTGAATAGGAATGAATAGAAATTTATAACAAGGAATAGAAAATACTTCTTCCCATCTTTTGGCATCAGTCTTAAAAGTACTTCCTTTCTTTCCCTAACTTTGTATTAAATCAAAGCAGTAGAAAAGAGAATAAGCTGAAGATTGAATGTCTTTCTTTCTCTTTGAATATTATTTTACTTGGCACAGAAGTAACCAAATGTGGGTATACTAGGAGAGTAATAACTGATAACCTTTATTAAGAACATTGTTTATGAACATAAATACCTTTCAAAGCCATTGTTACATGCCACACAACTGTCAGCTTCACCCTCATTTAACTCATAGATTGTATCTGGTACTTAGCTGGACAGTAGTAAGAAAAATTATTTGTATTGTAGTTAAGTTTAACTACTTGATTAGAAAATATAGATTTATATCTGTTTATATAGTCTATAATTATTTGTATACTTTTTTGAAAGCATATTGGTCTAGGAATAGAGTATTAGGTACCAAACAGGGTAGGATAAGAACAAAATGCCCGTTTTTAGTTACTTTAGTGTTTGTTAGTGCCAAGCCTTCTCTGTGAACCCTTCTCTGTCTTTTATTTTGCCCTGGTTGTTTGGGAGTATGAGGAAGAACAGAGAAGCGACAATATCTAACATGAGATGAAAGAGTGGAGTAGCCAGGGAAGAAAATAGGCAGGGACTCTCTGGTTGTCAGAAGTGGTTTGAGATGTTGAGACACTTCCTCAAAATAACTCCCGTTTTTATGCAGGAGAGAACAAGAGGGTGGGGGAAGCATCCAATGACTACACATAACAACTAAATTTTTCTATTATTCACAGGTTGACTACTATAGAATTTTACTACTTTAAGTCAGAATCGATTTAATGAAAAATTAATATTAGGATTGTTTTAGAAGTTTGGCAGTTGAGAGACAAGTATAAAAAAGAACATACCTGAGAAGATAAAACAGTATCTGTTAAACCTTCTGAGTTCTGTAAAGAAAGTAGTAGATAAAACCAAATCATTATCATGGTTTCCTCTGCTTATGCAAAGTAAAATGAAAAATCCATATGTATTTTAATCTTACCAAAAAGTAACATTTACAGAGTCTGGCCTCAGTCCTCATGATGGTTCAGACATATGTTTTTGCTGTAGTATGTCTAGATTCTGTCTCATTCCTCTTCA
This sequence comes from Neotragus pygmaeus, assembly GCA_006410875.1. Classification (NCBI taxonomy): domain Eukaryota; kingdom Metazoa; phylum Chordata; class Mammalia; order Artiodactyla; family Bovidae; genus Neotragus; species Neotragus pygmaeus. The sequence goes on along the minus strand of SJYV01009037.1, from coordinate 2,019,683 downwards.
TTTTACATGTGTATACTCAGCCAACATGCATTTCGTGTGAACTCACCTTTCCCTTAAACATACACTGAGCACTTGGGCTCGGAATTAAACTTTTACTATTTTTGTAGGCCAACCTTAATTCAGTGATGGAGTGAAAAAGAGAACAGAGGGTCCATTGTATATTTCTCTCTGGGGGAACACACACACACACACACACACACACACACAATATAATGGCTTGAGAATCTATGGTTACTAAAGCTGCTCGAAGAGAAATCTGACAGTCACAGAGTATTCTTGAAGCATTGGACTAGAAGAACAGATTTCTGATTTATGCTTCAGATTCGGGAGGTTGTGAAAATCCATTTGAGAAAGTTAAATGTGAGGAATCCATATTCTGAAAAATTAAGTTTATAGAAATCACACTGCATATAACATAGTCATTTACACATGAATTGTGTTTAACTACTTAATTGATTAGAAAATATAGATTTATATCTGTTTATATAGTCTATAAACAAACACCCAGTTTATTAAAATGCCACATAAGTGATGCAATCACATTACTTTTGCTCTGTGGACTAGGTAAGCTTCTCTGCCATCCATGGAACACTTACATCTTCATATAAAAGAGAAATAAAACACCAATTTATAGCTCTGTGGATGGGTCAAAATGTTGCCCACTCCACCTTCTCTTCCTGCTAAAGGGAGAAACATCCCCTAACCATCTCAGCAATACTGATTGCTGGGAGATATATGCCCTTTTGCCTTTTTCTCCTTTCCAATCTTACAGTCACAGTTGCAGAAAGAAAATACTGCTTTCAGAGAAAGAGACTAAACAGCATACTCAGCGGACATGTATAGAGCACAAGATCTGGAAACGGAATAGGAAAAGATAAGAAAAGAAGACGAAACACAGGTTTCCAAAATAATTGAAAAGAGAATTGATGTAATGGTGGAGAAGATACTTTATTATCTAGAAAAAAATTAAAATATATTATAAATTATGAGTAGGAAATTGACCAGTAGCTTATAGAAAAGGAAAAACCTCAAAAATAACTGTACAAATAGAAGTATTTACTTCAGTATATGATACTGATGTTTAAAAATTAGTTTAATACATTACTTTTCTCTAAATGGCATAAAATAGCTGGATATTTCTGGATATTAAGATATTTCAGAATATCTACATGTTTAACAGTTGAATAGGTAATATGCTCACATATTTAAATTATCAGTTAATCTTCATTCAAATATCTGAGAATTACAGACACAGTGTAAAAGAATACCTAAAAGAATATTAGGAATATATAAATAAGATAAAATATGTGAATAAAAGCTTTTTATTTTTAAGACTTAAATTTGTGTATTACCAGTATTTTTTTTTTAAGTATTTGAATGTGACATTACTACTTTGGGATCTTAGCTCCACCCTCATTTTATGGTTTCTGACAGATTTGCTCATTTACTTACCTTTCCTAGCAAAACAAGCTGTGAAACATCACTGGGTAAATTACATGTGCTATTACCTTATTTTTTCAAACATTGGTAGTTGTACCATGGGAGAAAGCCAGAGAATTACAGTATATTCAGTTCTTAATATTTGACAAGTCTACTAATAATATTTTCTTTTGTATTGATTCTGTTTCTATTCTAAACTCGATTTAAAGATAAATGAGAGTATATTAAGTATTTCTAAACATCTTTATGCCATTTTGGCAAATTCTTTTTGCCAGTGTAATTTTCTATGTTTCTTCCTAAGGGAATCTATTCTTGATTTTTCTGAAATAAGAACTTACTGTGACCTTGTGTATCTCGGTGGGGGGTGTGGAGGGGGCTCTTAGCAAGCTTTGTGACATTGAATGAGTCTCGAGAAACCACTTTGTTGATTAAAGAAATTTACTGGACAGGAGGATTTGTTTCCCCTTTCTGACTTAAATTCAATTTTCCCCTTCATTTGCTAAAAGGTTGGCGGTCTTATAGCTAGGAATGGATCTTTGTCCTTCACCATGCTTGGACAGAACAGGCTTTGTAGGTCCATGCTTGACTCTGTGCTGTCCACAGAGGCACCATATAAACTTTTAAGACATAGCTAGATGTAACTTGAAGCTTTACTGTAATAACACATGCTTCTTAATTCAAAAAATGTAAATATACCTTAATATGTTTGGGATTGCTGTGCTATTCTGTTCAAAGGTCCAGAAGACTACAGAGAAATAGAAAGTTGCTTTCCATGGGGAAAATTAGGAGAAAAGACAAAGGCAACAGTTTATATAGTCAATGCTCTACTAAATATTTTACATACATATGATTCTGTTTATACCAAAGACCATCTTCTAGCACACAAGATATTCATGAAGAGGTTCAAAGTTAGGGTGGTAAAAATAACTCTTAAATTACCCAGATAGTAAGTAAAATAAGTATGATCCAAACTAGTGAAGGGAACAGATACAAGAGTAAGAAAAACAGATCCATGACAATAATGTTCAGAATAATCCTGATTTCCAAAATTCTGTCCCACTGTCAGAATGTATATTCAGTTATATTTTTAAAATATGTTCTATGTAAAAATTTACAGATGTAGTCTGGATATAATATCTCTTAAACCTTTTAATATAGTCTGTCCATAATATCTCTTAAACATTTTACCCAGCTTCGTTAAAGTGTAGTTGACAATTTAAAAAATCTATGTGTTTAATGAGTACAACTTAATGCTTTTATTTATATATATATATATATATGTATATATACATATACAGACACACATAGTGAAATAATCACCATATCAAGCTACTTTACATATGCACCACCTCACATACTTACCTTTCTCTTTTAGCAAGTTTCTCATATACAATACAGCATTAACTAGTCACAATGTTGTACATTAGATCTCCGGAACACCTTCATCTGGAGAATGTTGGTGGAGGAGAAATGGAGAGACATTGGACTTTTTAATTTGTGATAGGGAGAATCTGATTAACAAAATGCTATAAAAATTGGGACAAAATATGCTGTTTTGAATTACATTCTGATTTTAATATGGTCACATCATCTGATTGAGCATACAGGCAGCCTGATTATAGCATCTGTTACCACACTCATCACCCGAGTCAATTTAGCCATTCTGGCTGCTGGCACCATCTGACAGTAGTCTGTGACACTTAACCTTCAGGCTGAGATTCCAAGTAGATGGTGACATTTTCATGGATTAACTGAGCCTTTTACCCTTCATCTCAGTGCTTTTATACCCTCTGACAGAGCCTTGGTTGCTCTGCATTTTGAAGATTTTTACTGTGTTTCTTCTACAGTTGGGTCTTACTAGATACCACATCAACCCAGTGTTACTTTAAAAGCAAGCCATATCAGAATGATGGTAAGTGAACTGGAAATGAAGTTGCATAATCAATAAGTCAGATGATCATTTCAGATCTAGTCAGCATTGATCCTTGCTCTTTGATTTAAATAATACTAACTCAGAAATCAACACATTCTCACTGAAATGGGAAATCACAACTTTGGCAACAGTGTCGTGATAGGCAACATCAAGTCAGAAGACTTGATTTCAAGTTCCAGCTCTACAATTAGCTGGTCCCATGACTTCCAGCCTGTTATATAGCCATTTTGGAGCTTGGTCATTTTACTTGCAAAGTGATATGAAGAGGGGTTAGATCTGATCATGTCTAAGACGCATCTCTTCTACCTTGAAGTTCTGTGAACTCTTTAAGAGAATTTAAGTTTTGCCAACTCTGTTTAATATCTATTCAAAAATCTTAGGCAGTATGTTCTTTATGTAAAAAGTATGTTCTTCCTGTTGCCTAACATTTTGCTATACTTAATTATATTAGCTATCTTTAGTAATGTAATGAATCACCACAGATGTAGCAGCTTAGAACAACACATTATTTATGATCTTATGGTTTCTGTGGGTCAGAAAATTGGGCATTTTGGTTAGGATCCCTGTTTTATATCTCACAAGACTACAGTCACCTTGCCACATGGATTGTGCTCTCTCTGGAGGCTCAACTCTGAAAGAATCTCCCATGTTTCAGCTTTTTTAGGTTCTTGGTAGAATTAATTTCTTTACAACCTATGTAATTGAGAACCCCAGCTTATTGCTGACTAATGACTAGAGGCTGCCCTCTTTCCCCGAAGGCTGCCTACAGTTCTTTCTACGTGGGCGTTCCCAGTGTGACTGCTTACTTCATCACACTCCGGAGGAGTCTCTGGCATCAGTGTCAGCAAATGAGGTCTTCGATAATGTGACATAATCATGGAAGTGACGTTTCTCATCACCTTTGCTATGTAATAGAACCTAATCACAGGAAGGACATCGCATTATTTTTACCATATTTTGTCTATGAAAAAACAAGGCACAGGTCCTGCCCAAACTCAAGAAAAGAGGATTTACACGAAGGTGTGAACACCAGCAGGCAGGCTCACTGGGGCCACCTTTGGGTCTATTCACCACAATGGTATTAATAATGGATAATATTTATGAACCTTCACTTTGTGATAGCACTTTTTAATATTGATAAATGTGTATAATACTGTTAACATATTGATTTTGTCAATGCAAGACTGAGTCAAAAAGAGAATTGGTTAAGTTGTCCAAGGTTATGCAATATGAGAATATTTTTTTTTNCATCACCAACTCCCGGAGTTCACTCAGACTTGCGTCCATCGAGTCAGTGATGCCATCCGGGCATCTCATCCTCTGTCGTCCCCTTCTCCTCTTGCCGTCCATCCCTCCCAGCATCAGAGTCTTTTCCAATGAGTCAACTCTTCACATGAGGTGTCCACAGTACTGGAGTTTCAGATTTAGCATCAGTCCTTCCAAAGAAATCCCAGGGCTGATCTCCTTCAGAGTGGACTGGTTGAATCTCCTCGTAGTCCAAGGGACTCTCAAGAGTCTTCTCCAACACTACAGTTCAAAAGCATCAATTCTTCAACGCTCAGCTTTCTTCACAGTCCAACTCTCACATCCATACATGACCACAGGAAAAACCATAGCCTTGACTAGACGGACCTTAGTCAGCAAAGTAATGTCTCTGCTTTTGAATATAGTATCTAGGTTGGTCATAACTTTTCTTCCAAGGAGTAAGCATCTTTTAATTTCATGGCTGCAAGCACCATCTACAATGGCTAATAGTATTTTTTTTTCATCTTTGCAATATCTCTGTGAATTGGGCATTATTAGTTTTACCTTATACACATTGAAAAGTGACTCCTAGTCATGGTCTAAAAACATAGCAATGGCTTCTTCCAATCCTGGCTCACCTACTGACTCAGCTGTTATGCTATAATGCCTTTGCTGCCTGCCACTCCTTCAGCTTTTCAAGCATGGTATATCTACTCTGTAGTAATTTTGTAGTAATTATTAATACTGTAGTCATCATTATGAAATACTCTCAAAGGCCAATGTATTTTGTATTCACTTTCAGGAGTTATAGATTTAAATCTCAGGCTCTTCTCAAGACTATAAAATAGTGACATTAAGGCTTGAATAAGTAAATTAAAACATATATGTAGTAATGACTGTTGTAGATTTCCAGGTCACTATTCTAGACATGCTAATATTGCTTGTATTATGGAAATTCCTTTTGGGGAGCATAATTATATTAAAGATCACACAGAATATCAGTCTGATCATTTTAAAATCACCCTTTATTTTTGAATCAAATAGTGTTACACAGATTGAGCAAACAGTTTATTTACAGCTTGATTCAAGATTACCTTTTTCTGATAATAAGAACATTCCAGATAATGGAGGTCAGAGAGTTTTGACAACCACTTACCAGTTCTGTATCCTTAAGTCAGTAGGTTAATTGGTTATTATCTTTGATTCCTAGTTTTTTCATCTGTGGAATGGGAATAATGTTATCTATATTTTAGGTTGCTCAAGGATTAAATGATGTGATGTAATGTACCTTACAAACTTAGCATAGTGTTTGATATATAGTAGGAATTAATACCAGATTCCTTACTTGAAAAAAAAAAAAGACATATTTAATCACTAAACATTCTGAAGAATATATAATAGATTCTTTAAATCCATATTAGAAGAGAAATGTGAAATTATCAAGTTTTTTTTTATATGTGTATACAACATGCATAATATAAAGGGTTCTGATTTGACTAGAGAAATATCTACTTGGTTAAAAACTCAGTTCTATTGTTTAGAGCTAATTAGACTCATAAAGCATATGCTGGGGTATTATAGGTAAGTTTAGAGTAGGATAGGCTGGAAAATTTGTGAACACACATGCACAGAACATGAACATGAAAAGATAATCATTCATACTTATTTTTTATCATTTTGTACACTTTAATGTTTTCATCATCAGTGTGTCTGTTTTTCATCAAAAATTCACAAAGACAAGGACCGTCTGTTTCTACACATGGTACACAGTGTGAAATCCACTGAGATATTAATTACTTTATATTCTGCTTGCCTGCAGTCAGTTAAAGATATAGGGGTAAATCCATCTTTTGCCTACATATGCCTTAGAGGATTGACCCCACCTTAAGAAGATCCAGTATGTAACGCTTGACATTTAAAAGTATATCGGGCGTTAGTGTTTATATTTTAAAAGACACATCACAGTGTGTATCCATATGGTATATAAAGTAGACATGTCTAGGAATACAATTGCAGTGTTGAAATGAGAAATACTTGTTATTAATAAGCTACGTCATAGCAGCCATTGTTGCACAGCTTTGTGGCACTCATTCTTAAGCCTCAGTTCAGTTCAGTCGCTCAGTCGTGTCCAACTCCTTGCGACCCCATGAATCGCAGCACGCCAGGCCTCCCTGTTCATCACCTTCTCTCGGAGTTCACTCAGACTCACGTACATCGAGTTCATGATGCCATCCAGCCATCTCATCCTCAGTCGTCCCCTTCTCCTCCTTCCCCCAATCCCTCCCAGCATCAGAGTCTTTTCCAATGAGTCAACTCTTTGCATGAGGTGGCCAAAGTACTGGAGTTTCAGCTTTAGCATCATTCCTTCCAAAGAAATCCCAGGGCTGATCTCCTCTAGAATGGACTGGTTGGATCTCCTTGCAGTCCAAGGGACTCTCAAGAGTCTTCTCCAACACCACAGTTCAAAAGCATCAGTTCTTCGGTGCTCAGCCTTCTTCACAGCCCAACTCTCACATCCATACATGACCACAGGAAATACCATTCTTAAGCCTCACACTGTATTTTAAAGTCAGTGTAGTTGGCGTATGTGTACATTTTTCACTGCTTGTCACCTGGTTTCCCACAGGAATTTTATTTCTCTGATGGGAAGGTTCAAACAAAGGTATAATAAACTGGCAGGGAAATGGCTTCACATGTTTAGGCTGCTAAAGAGGAAGTCTGTGCCTTTGGGCGTTGCTGCTCTGCTTGTGACCATGCTGGGGTTGGAGCTGGGTGTGTATCTACAGAAAACATGGAGCAAAACTGAGAACTCATTCCCTACTCCATCAGGCCTCCTTACTTAGGGCGGTCATGGGGTTTCCCTGAGGTATCATATCCAGAGATACAGGAAAATAAAATTCTCAAAACTGGCCCAACCCGGGAAGCAAGAGAAGGCAATAGTTGACTGAGGTTGTGATGGCTGTGTGTACCAGGACCTGTTCATTTTTACTGTTTTAAATTATGGACACCTCATGCGAAGAGTTGACTCTTTGGAAAAGACTCTGATGCTGGGAGGGATTGGGGGCAGGAGGAGAAGGGGACGACAGAGGATGAGATGGCTGGATGGCATCACGGACTCGATGGACATGAGTCTGAGTGAACTCCGGGAGTTGGTGATGGATAGGGAGGCCTGGCGTGCTGCGATTCATGGGGTCGCAAAGAGTTGGATGCAACTGAGCAACTGAACTGAACTGAAATTATGGCCTCTAGAATATTTTACATGATATATATAACTCACACCTTGGCCTACATTATATTTCCTTTGAAGGGTCGTCTTCTAAGGTCAGACTAGGTTAGATTTAAATACTACTTTTGCCCTTTTCTAGTGAATTTAGTCAAAACTTCTTAATTACCCAGAGCTTCAGTTGCTTATATACACTAAAAAGACTGCTAAAATCGTATTAGACATTGTGAGAATTGAGATAAAATATGAACTCAACAGATGTCTTCAAAAGAGCCAGCATTTCATAAACTTTAGTTTCTCACATTTATTCCCTAAACATATAACGCATACATAGAAATAGCTATGTGTGTATCTGTATCTGTAAAATTTGTCTGTGCATGTGTGTGTGTCTTGGCCTTCAGGGACCACAAGAATACTGTTTTTTAAAAAACTCTGTTCTTTTCAAGCCCTCCTTTCAAACATAGCTCTTTCACACAAAGGCTGTATAATTTGGTGTAATTTATATGTATAAACTATTAAAGAGTGAATAATGTACCTACCTCCCAGATATGGTGTATGAATTAGAAATGATCTTTATAAAACACCAAACACATAGCTGAACACAACATTCATGTTGAGTAAGTGCATATATTGTCATCATCATAAACCATCACCATCACTCAACATAGCAGTTGGAAATCTCTGACAGTCTGTATAGTCCACTGTTCCTGTTGCAGCCTCCCTTACAAGGAAGCTAGTTTACTTTTGCCACAACCCTAATTTGTCTATATATAAGCTGACTGATACCTATAAGAGATAAAAAGAAGTGTGGGGCACTGAGTAACAGTCACTTCGTGGGCGTTTTAGTCCAAGTTGTTTCCTAGGACTCTGTATTTTTTCCTCTATCATTTGTAGCAAAACTGATGTTCAATCCTTCTATGCTGGTGTGTTATTCATCCAAGTGATTTTTTTCTCCCTTTCCTCTTCTTTTCTTCTCTTTGGTTTCCTTTGCTGAATTCTCAAAATTCCCATTTTTCTCAACTGTCACCTTTTCCCTTACTCTTTCAAGTTTTCTACTCTGCACATAGAACAGATTTGCCTCTAGTCCACTTATTAGTCAATTGTGATATGTTTTAAGGCTGTGTATGTGTGTTCTCCATATGACTTGTTATTATTTTTCCTGATTCTAACTTGACATTTGTATTTATTTGGCAAAAAAATGTGGTATAATTTGCTTTTCTAATTTTGAGAGAGTTTTCTCAGTTGCATGGGGGTTGAATTTTCAAATGATTATGTCAGTGAGCTGAGGTGGTGTGTGCACATTCACACACACACACCCTCCTGCTAGGCAAGGAAATACTTCATTAGAGTTGTATTCCACAAAGACACTTTTGCTTCTTAACGCCTGTGATTTTAATTAAAACCTGGAAAGTAAAGAATCCTCTGGTTGTATTAATGCTTCCATTTCCATTAGGACGATAGAGTTTATAAACACTATCCGGGTTTATAAATTAGTTCTCATGTGAATAATAAGTGTACAATGTCGCACAGAAAGCAGAACTCTGCTGGCCCATCTGTTCCTCTCCTGCTCTTTTCTCCCATGGTGGTTTTCCTTTTTGGAAACTCTTATAGGAGTGAGCCTCGATTTCTTTTACCTGTCTCTTTCACCCATGTCTTTTAATAGTGTCTCACTGGAATAAGTATGCTAAAGCCAGATTTTATGCTGGATTGATTGAAAGTGACATTAGTGGTTCATACAGATTCAAATCTAAAATAAAATTAAGTGAGATTTCAGCCATTCCGTGCACACAGGAAACATGAGTTTCTGTTTCTATGAATTTAAATTTCTAAGACTATTCAAATTTTCATAATAAAAATTATGTATGTACACAGACAAATATGGTGGTGCTAGTGGTAGAGAACCTGCTTGCCAATACATGAGACCTGAGAGCTGCAAGTTCAGTCCCTGGAATGGGAAGACCCCATGGAGAACAGCATGGCTTACCCACTGCAGTACTCTTACCTGGAGAATCCCATGGACAGAGCAGCCTGGCAGGCTACAGTCCATATGGTTGCAAAGAGTCGGGCATGACTGAATTGCATATCTACCTTCCAAGAAACAAGGTTACCAGACAATTTTACTTGTTTATAAACAATGTTTGATTAATGTCTCATTGTTTTCCTTCATGTGCATTAATAGATGTAACCAGATAAATACATAATTATTAATCTATTAATAGCTGAAAATGTGACAAAGATACATAGCCTTAGTATTATAAGAAATGGATATGCATGCAAAAGAAAATAATCAGTAGTATCATTCTCAGTGAAAACTTTCAATTAGGGAAAATGATATGGGGATTGAAATGAGTTAGCAACTGGACAGAAGTCAGTTCTATAGTCATTGGTCTCTCAAATCCATTTTGAATGTAAGGCAGTATAAATTATAAATGTAGACATATTTAAAGAAGCAAGTGTTCTTTGGGGAGGAATGACCCCCTGGAACTGCTTTGTATTGATTAGTCTTACAGGCTTCTATCCACGAGCTCTTCAGGAATATTGCTGCCTCTAGAGCACAGAGGACTTGATTATAAAATTGTGGGTACTTTTTTCATGAACTTGCTTAGAATTCCACCTAGGGTGGGCCATGGAATGTTCTGGTTGAGAGAGTTCTCAATTGCTATATGTATCTGCCTCCATTTGAAAAAAGTGAGCAACACAAAGAGGTGACCTTTTTTTTTTAATTTATTTTATTTTATTTTATTTTTTTACTTTATTTTACTTTACAATACTCTATTGGCTTTGCCGTACATCAACATGAATCCACCACAGGTGACCTTTTTATTGAAGTGCAGTTGATTTACAGTGTTGTGCTGATTTCTGCTGTACAACAAAGTGATTCAGTTTTGCATGCATATATGTGTTCTTTTCAATATTCTTTTGCATTATTATTTATCACGGGATATTGAATATAGTCCCCTGTGCTATACAGTAGGACCTTGTTGTTTGTTCATCCTATCTAGAATAGTTGGCATCTGCTAATCCCAAACTCCCACTCCATCCCTTCTGCACCTGCCCTCTAGTGCTATTGCAGGTATCAGGACATAGGAGTGTCTGCAGAGAGTAGCTGTGCCATATGTGGTACAGGACTCTTCTCTCTGAATAGGTTGTTGTATGCCCCCCTTTTTTCTCACAGGGAGTTAAGGTCCAGGCTAGTTATGTCTGTGTCTCACAAACATAGGAGGGCCATTGGTGCTCTCTGCATATACCTGGCACCAACAGACAGAAAAAAAATACTGCTAATAGGCACGCCTGCCATGAAATATGCCAAAAAATGAGCTTTTCCTCATAAAAAAATGTGAACAGCATGATAAATGTATGTATGACCGAGTGATTTAAAAACACTGCACATTACCATAATTATCAACTACCAGATTATCATAATATGTAAACTTTATTATCAAAAAAACTATGTGGGCCTTTTATTCACTGGAGAAGTAATGTCTTGTTGTTTAGTAGCTAAGTTGCCTCTAACTAGAACATTTATGATCTTTTTGCATATTTTCCATTCATTTTCCTCCACTGATCTCTGAATCTCTTATGAAGGTAGGCATCATTTGAAATAAACAAGGTAATAATATTGATATTCCATATTGGTTTTTTAATAGCACTTTACTATTTTCAAAGTTTTTTTTCCACACATATTATCTCTTTATTAATGATATTTCTTGGCTAGTGATCAAGTGAGCATGTGTGTGTGTGTGTGTGTGTGTAAATGAGAGATGAGAGTTTTTTCACTGGCACTAATGCCAAGTTGATGTAAAGGTCCTGAAAAAAATGAGTGTGTTGTGTGCTTCTGCCCCTCATTCTGTTTGCTTGTTTGAAAAGCACTGCTAGGTGTTGCCTTCTTTTTAGCATTTGTTACACGCTGACCCGGGGATTGTTTTCCTACTCTACTTCCACCTTACTGCTTATTAAGGTTTACGAGTTATCATTTTCCTCCCAATAGTCCAGAATCCATCGGCAGAGGATACTAAAGCCATTTTATTCACGTGATAACCAGGCTTTTGGCACTTTAATGATTTATGTTTCCAAGGAAGTCTGTCAGTAGGATCTCTCTTCTCTAGGATTCAGTGCAAGGTAAAAAGAAAATGAAGGGAAAACAGGTGCTATTATTTCACCGTAGTGCCAAATAATGTTGAAGTTAGTGGTCATGACCATGGACATGTTAGTCACATGGTTTACTGAGTCCCTGACACAGAGGATATACCCTTGCTGAGCATGGCAGGACTGGGCCCAGGAGGCCGACCCCATGGGGGTAGACCAACAGAAGAGAGGGTAAGAAGGCTTTGATCTTGGTGGGCAGGACCCTCCCCAAAAGAAGAGTGAAGCTGAGCCAACTGTGTGCTATTCTTTCAAAATTTAACCATCCTGAGAGCCACACCTGCTATCCAGAGTTAAGAAGTGAATGGATGGGGAGAACCGAGGGTTGTTCCTAGGAAGGATCCCTCACGAGGAGCAGAGAAAAGGCATTCCTCTCCAACTGTGTATTTACCCAACTACTCATATAATCATAAAGTCATCTGTAAGCTTTGGGCCAAGGAAATATGGCATGGCCTCATTTAAAACAAATCTTAGTAAATATTAAACAAGGTCTGTTTCACAGGGGATATGTAGTGTTTGGATTTTCAAAAGATAGGTTTGAATTGGAAATGGAGACAGGCCATAGATTTATTTTTTGGAGCGTATGTAGAATTTTTGGTTTATTATCAAGCCTTATTGTGATGAATGGATTTGAACTAATCATTTAAAATGCATACTCATACAGTGCTCCACAGCTGTCCATCCTGTTTGTTAACCTGATAAGTACCTGAAGACAGGCTTTTCTGTTGAAGGTCCTCAGCCCTTATAGGCTCTGTGAGATCAACCAGGGTTGAAGTTTGAATGCAAAGGAGCAGGCAGATGGAGTCTCATTTTCTATCTAATGGAGCTCAGCAAAGGATGTTATTGAGACATCCTTCCAAGTAGTTTAAATAGAAGTGTCTGGTGGCAAAATGAAAACAAATGGAGAAGCCGGCGAGACCCACACAGGGGGCTCAAGTTTCCTGTTGCCTGCAGCCCCTATGGGAGGGGCAAGCTGGCTCTTCTATCCTGAGGACAGCATCTCCATCAGGGCAGGAGCTGTCAGAATTAGCAAGGAGGAGGAAGTGGTGTTCCCTGATCATTTTCAAAGCTCCCCAGAATTTTCTGACATTGCTGAATTGTGAGAGGCTGATATTCAGGCAGCTTGAGGAGATGGACTTTTTGACTCCAAAGGCATCCAAACTCATCAATCAGTCTAACCGGGATTTCTCCCTTCAAAGCACCATTGCAGCCTCCACAGATACAATTGATCTCTCCTCATTGCTTTCTTGGACCATACACATCCAAGGCAAAGCTGAAGAGGATGCACTGCCTCCTGGTTCCTCGTAGGAGCTGTTCAGCGGTGCTTCCTCTCTTGTTCCTCTCAGCATGACTCTCTCTGACACCTCTTTCTCCTCCTCCTCTTCTGTCCCTTTCTCCACCTCTCTCATAGAAAGCAACACCAAAAGTTACCTGAGTAGCACCTTCTTAACATCTGAGGATTTTGAGACGAATGCCCAGCCCAGAACTTGACTTCTGCACTGATCCCTTGCCTACTGACCGCTGGTGCCTAAAACTAGGGTTAGTTTCTTGGTCCAAATGTTGTTTCAGCAGGGTTCTATCTATACCCCTGAAGGAGGTGTGGGGATCAAGGAAGCCTGGGTTGTTATCAAGGGTGCAAAACAGGAAGCCATGGTAGAAAATATTCTGCTGAGAATGTGGGTGTGTGAGAAAATTACTGGCAGCCTCTGTTTTGCAGAAGGAACAGAAAATGAGCATTTTAATCAGGGCAGACTCGAGCAGAGCAGGAAAAAGATTATTTTGACCATGCGCACTAAACACTACACATTTGGATGACAGGATTTTGGTTAAAATGCTGGAGAACTTAGGAAGAACATTAATAAAAGCAGAAAGACTCTTATTTCCTGTAGTTTTACCATCCTCAGTTGCTAGTAAATTGCACGCTATTAAACTGATTAGAAAGGTTAGGAGACTAAAACTCAGATTTTAAAGAGCAGAGTGCCATGTCAAGCATGTCATAGTGACCTGACACATATATCCACATTTTCCTCTTCTCTGTCCTCAAACAATAAAGGGTAAAGAGGGTCTGTGGGACAATGGATTTGATAAAGACAAATTCTTACTTTTTCAGGGCACTTTTGGAGGCTAAGTGAAGTTTTCTACCATAAGCAGGTGAAACTGGTAGAAAACCTAGAAAAAAATGAGCCATTTAAAACTATACTGAGGCACTTCCCTGGTTGCGCAATGGATAGGAATCCACCTGCCACTGCAGGAGCCACAGGTTTGATCCCTGGTCTGGGAACTAAGATCCCACATGCTGCACGGTAACTAAACCCATGAACCACAGCTACTGAAGCTGGTGGGCCTAGGGCCCATAAGCCACAACCACTGAAGTGCACATGCCCTGGAGCCATACACTGCAATTACTGAGCCCATGTGCTTCAGCCACTGAAGCCCACATGCCTGGAGCCTGTGCTCTGCAACAAGAGAAGCTACCACAATGAGAAACCCACGTACTGCAAGGAAAAATGTCTTCTGCTTGCCACAACTAGAGAAAGCCGCACACAACAGAGACCTAGTGCAACCAAATATAAGTAAATAAAATAAAACTATGAGGGATATTCTTTTTGTGATTTTTTTTCCCTCTGCTCTGAAAAAATGTAAAGCCCTTTCACATATACTATCTCAATTAAACTTTCACAACAGCCTCGTGAAATAAAGGCTAGTTTATTTATAGCATAATCCCTCTCTGCACTTGTTTCCATATTTGTAAAATGAGGAAGTAACATTCATTTCATAGTCTCATGAGAATGAATTGAGATCATTTCATTCATTTGCCTGGTATGTTCTGGTTTGGGTCATCAACAAGCAGACACCAAGATGGGAGGAGAAAGGATAAAGAAGGAGAGACGATAGCAGGAGGTGGCAGACTGCAATGCAGGCTTGAAACCTGTGAACAGAGGAATGAATAGTTAGGGATGGTTTGGAAGAGCTTCAGACTGCAGTGTTATTCTGAGACTCAATCCAGGTCACAAGTTGCCTCAAGAGTAGTCTGGCTCTGGGTAGAAATAGCCACACGGTGGTACCCATATTAAGTCATTGTCTATGAACAGCATGGCCCTCGTACAAGTACTCATGGACCCCAAAATATGGCAGCTGGAACCTCCCAGTGAACTTGACCTACCTGCAGTGTATTCTTGTGAGTGTAGATCTTCCCAGAGTGTTACCCGTCCAGAACCCTCTTAGCACAGGTGCCTGGAATATATCTTAGTGCTAAAATCCCTTAGCTATTCTTGCTCCCATTTTATAGGTAAAGAAACTATGCTCCCAATGACAATGTGTGATTTGGCTAGCATCACTTGTAACAGAGTCGGGACTGAAACTGGCAATTCTTTCTGCCTCTAGATCTTATGCTCTGTCAAGCACATCATACAGCTGCTCTCTAACAGTCTGTGCTTACTACATTTCCTTTTGTGATAAAGTAGATACTAATTCCATTGGGAACAATAAAGCTCTGCCCTAAGCCCTTTGGGTGGTGGAGGCCTGCTGCCTCTAAGAAAGCCTTGGTTTATTCCTGTGGTGTCTCAGCCACAGCATCATGCCCTTCATGTCCAGAGAGCCCAGTTCCTGGGATCTGATCCAAGGCAAAATCTAGGGCTGCCTCCCAGCTCCCAGGAAGGCCATGCCACTCTCAGCTTCAGTGTTCCGAAGGACAACAGGCAGAGCTCCTTATTGCATGCATGGAGAGGGGTGTGGGTCTCTTCCAGTGCCATACTGTGTTGGGATTTCATTGCATATAATTTTCACTTAACTCTCCGAATGGTATGCCAAGTCCTTTTAAGCAGCTAAATAAAATCACCTTCTATGGCCTCTAATCTGTTTTTCCCAGAACAGATTTTAATTTTTTCCATTTTATCTAAAAATATCTTTTAAGAGATATGTGTTAACAAGTCCTTTTCAATGTCTGGAAAGAGTTTCACTAGATGCGATTATTTAGTTAATTTCTGAGAGAAAAGAATGTAGCATAGCCGGTCTCCAGTACATTGTGCTTAAATGACAGCAGGCTAGCTTCTCATTG
This sequence comes from Neotragus pygmaeus, assembly GCA_006410875.1. Classification (NCBI taxonomy): domain Eukaryota; kingdom Metazoa; phylum Chordata; class Mammalia; order Artiodactyla; family Bovidae; genus Neotragus; species Neotragus pygmaeus. The sequence continues at coordinate 2,003,642 of SJYV01009037.1, read as the reverse complement.
TCCTAGCACAGTAGTCCCCAACCTTTCTGGCACCAGGGACCAGTTTTAAAGAAGACAATTTTTCTGTGGATGCATGGAGGGGTGGGGTTAGAGGGGGTGGTTTTCTGATGTCTCAAGCCTATTAAATTTATTATGCTTATTATCTAACAGGAGGCAGAGCTTAGGTGGTAATGGAAGTGCTGGGAAGAGGCTATAGACACAGAGGAAGCTTCAGTTACTTGCCCACTGCTCACCTCCTGCTGTGCAGCCTGGTTCCTAACAGGCCACAAGCCAGTACTAGTCCATGGTTTGGGGTTTGGGGGCCCCTGACCTTGAAGACATCCTACTGCATGACTGGTTCTTAAGCCAAAAGCACAAAAGAGTAGAACTTCTGTGTGTTTTCATGTTTAAATAATTATCAGCTTTTTAAAAAATAGAGTGAAATATCCCTGAATTAAAGGATGAGAAGTTAAAGGTGCCCACACATATACATGGAGACACATGTATATACTTGACATTTTTGGTCAACTAGAAATTGAGGACAAGCTTGAAAGGAGTCTGGTGCCAGTGTAATTGACCTTTGGGTAGAGAACCACAGCACCCCTTTGTGTTGGAATTGAACTTTCCAGGATTATATTAGTAAAGACTGAAGGGCATGCCCTCCTTCTTGTGGAAAGTCTAGCATAAAAGCTTTAGTCCCACTATGACAGGTGTTCTCACAGGCCCCCAAAGCTGTTTGGAAACTTACAGTAATAATTCTTACCAGAATCACTGCAAGACACAAGATATTTTCCATTGAACTTATTGAGCCTACATTTTGGGTAGGCTTTTGGAGATAGGAGAATTGGCTTTCTTGTTTATTCCTTGCTTGTTAGGAAAAGGGTTTGACATGGCCAGGAGAAATAGGTTATGCTGTAAACATGGTAAGATATATCCAACCATCAAATCACTGAAATGTGGCTAGGGTGATAAGTGCATGGCTCCAGAAGATGACCCAAACGAACAAACTAAGCCAGCTGGAGATTGGACACTACCTGATGGTCCAATAAATGTGTATTCCGAAATCTTTTCCTTCAAGCTACTCAAAAGGCCTAAGGATGGAGACTGGGAATACTGGCCATTTTTAGACATTCTTGGATGAAGTATAAGTATCACTGACGGACCTGTAAACAAAGAACAGTGAAAAGACAACTGAGGCTGACCCAGCAGCAATGGCAGCTGTTGGGAGTGGGCTTGTCCCAAGGGATCTAATGATAGTGTATGGGATGGCTTGCTGGTAAGTTTTTCCTTGCATAGGTGTGGCCAGTCTTCATTCAGTGGACTGTGTCTTGTTTCACCTCTGCCCTGTGGCTTCACCCTGCTCCAGGCAACACTCCGAACAGTCTGAGGGATTTCTTTCCTTAACCTCTTGCTTTTTCCCTGGCATAGTTCCCTTACCACCTTCCATACAAAATGATATTTGAAACATGTGAACTGAAACCACAGGAAAATTCCAATGGCAACCAATCCCAGTACAACAAAAAATCCATCTGTATTCCATCCATGTGTCCAAATTTAAACAGCAATATTTAGTAATAATTAAGTAGATAGGGTAGTTCCTCGGAGTTCATTTATAAGGATTTAAACTATGTAATTTATTTATATGATTTGTGCTTACTAAATGATGTTTTAGATCACTGACTTCTGATTACCTAGTCTCTTTTCCCTACCATGTCCCTATATTTAGTCATCTAGCTTGAGAAGGCAATGGCACCCCACTCCAGCACTCTTGCCCAGAAAATCCCATGGACGGAGGAGCCTGGTGGGCTGCAGTCCATGGGGTCGCTGGGAGTCGGACACGACTGAGCGACTTCCCTTTCACTTTTCACTTTCATGCATTGAAGAAGGAAATGGCAACCCACTTCAGTGTTCTTGCCTGGAGAATCCCAGGGACGGGGGAGCCTGGTGGGCTGCCGTCTGTGAGGTTGCACAGAGTCGGACACGACTGAAGCGACTTAGCAGCAGCAGCAGCAGCTTGAGAATCACCAATACTTAACAAAAATGTGGATGGACTTAAAGTGCATTATGCTGAGTGAAATAAGTCAAAGGCAAATACTGTATGACATTGCTTACATGTGGAATCTAAAAAACAAAACAAACTAGTGAATATAACAAAAAAGAAACAGATGCAGATTTAGAGAACAAACTAGTGGTTATCAGTGGGGAGAGAGGAAGGAGGAGAGGCAAGACAGGGATAGAAGATTAAGAGGTACAAGCTATTAAGTAAGCTACAGGGATAAATGAGGTATAACCGTTCAAATTTGTGAATAACTGTTAACTGGTAACTTATATAATATTGTACATCAACTGTACTTCAATTTTAAAGAGAAAAAAGAGTAAACTGTATGAGGCTGTTTCCCTACTCAGAAACCTTCAGCAGACTTCCCTCTGTAGAGTAAAATCCAAATCCTTGCCATGACCTCATTTAACCATCATTGTGACCTCATCGAGTCCCACCCTCCTCTGCTCTTGACAAACTAAAGGCACAGGGGCCTCCTCTCTATTCCTTGAGCACGTCAAGTTCATCTCAGCTTTACAGTCCTTTCTACTTGCTATTCCCTCTGCCTGAAACCATCTGTTGTGGATTTTCTACATAGTTTGCTCCTTCTTGTCATTCAGGTCTCAGTTCAAATGTTGTATACCTTTAGAAGTTCGTTTGTCAAATCAAGTCTCTTTATGGTACACATTATCAGAAAATATTCCTTTATTTTATTTGCTTGCTTGCATGTCCATTTTATATCCCCTCAATAAACATACCCTCAAGTAGTAAACTCCACTAGTATTGACATTTNAGAAGTTCGTTTGTCAAATCAAGTCTCTTTATGGTACACATTATCAGAAAATATTCCTTTATTTTATTTGCTTGCTTGCATGTCCATTTTATATCCCCTCAATAAACATACCCTCAAGTAGTAAACTCCACTAGTATTGACATTTTGTCTCTCTTGTGCTTTGTAAAGACCCTAGGACAGTGCCTAAGAATTTGACATATTGTAGATGCTTCATTTTAAAAACTAACTTAAAAACTCATGTTTTGCACAAGTTCATAAAATCTTCATATTTGCATGAAAAGGTAAATATTAATTTATATAATAAAGCTTCATAATATAATGCTAAATGACTGTACAAAATTATAGTACAATTGTAAATGTATGCAAAAACTGTGATGAAACAGAGCCCGTACTAACAAAATAACATTATCTTCTTTTGTGTATTGCTGTATATTTTCTCAATTTTCTATCAGTGATATAACCATGCAAAATTACTTTTAAAGCAAAAAAAAAAAAAAAAATTTAAAGAAGCTATTTCTCAGTACCAAAAGAATTGTTTTCTAAATAGACTCAGCTTTTCAGTGAGTGCCAGTGTTAATCTTCACCTGTTCCGCAGGTCACATGGCCTCATTTTTCCAGTCTCTTCTGTGATGGATCTGAGTTTTCTCTCTTCAGAATGCATTTTGGTTTATTTATATCTCTATAGGACTCAGCATTGTGTATAATTCTTTAGGAATGATGTAAATACTTCAGAGTAAAGTGGAATTATCTTCTTCTACTTTCTAGATAATTCCTAGATGTTTATTGCTGCCTAAGTTTGCATCAGATATTTTTGGAAGCTCCAAGGAATTATAAACCTAGGCCATTTCCCTCAAGAGCATAGCTATTATTCCTGCACTCTTTCCCTTCATATTTACATGTTTATTTTGTTTGTAATTCACAAATAAGACCTGGCGTTGTATTTAAAATATTTCATTGATTTAAATTTGTCTTATTCTTTGACTTGTTGTTTTAAATGCCTAATTGTGCCACCCAGGTGATTTCTTCTTCCTGTCCCCCCCCCATATTCATCTTACTTCAAAGTGTGATCGTCACTGAACTGATTTTTTTTTTAGATGTTGAATAGATTAGGGTCCAGAACAGAGCTCACTGTCAGTCATTTAGATTCTGCTTAGTTAATACCAATCCATTCATCAGATATACCCTAATGTCACTGCTCAGTAAGTTACAAATCTGGCTATTATTACAATCCAATCCTATCTTGAATTTTAAAAGTAAGGATATTGTGAGGATGTGGACAAGCACTTTACTAAAATTCAGATAAATCCTACCTACTGCTTTTCTCATGTGTCTAAATTCTTAATAATTATGTAAAGAGAAAAAAATAAAATGAGTTTTGGAAACTCTGAACTGATGTTTTCTAGTGAATACATAATATTTCATAATATGAATTGCATTATTTTCTCAGAATCAACATCAAAATTATTCAGTTCAAACAATTTGCATTTTCTCTTCTGGAAAGCAACTACTTTGCCTATCTTTGGTCTTCATCACCATGTACTTCTGAATTGTTTCTTTAAAAACCCTCAAAGTAATTAATTTACTTCAATTGTGGGGTTTATCAGTACCCCAAGGTTGCAATTTGTCTCAGCAGGAAGACTCCACATCATTTAAAGTAATTGGATTTTTTTCCCCAATTTCTTCACCCATATTGAGTTACATTTCTCTAAGCCTAAATGAATTTGACTATTTGTCTGTTGACTACTGTTTGACTGTTTTGTACTCAACTACATCATTCTCTTTAACAGTCAGTCAGTTCAGACACTCAGTCATGTCCAACTCTTTGTGATCCCATGAACTGCCAGGACACCGGGCCTCCCTGCCCATCACCAACTCCTGGAGTCCACCTAACTCTTGTCCATTGATGATGCCATCAAACAATCTCATCCTCTGTCGTCCCCTTCTCCTCCTACCCTCAGTCATTTCCAGCATCAAAGTCTTTACCAGTGAGTCAGTTCTTTGCATCAGGTGGCCAAAGTATTGGAGTTTCAGCTTCAACATCACTCCTTCCAATGAACACACAGGACTGATCTCCTTTAGGATGGACTGCTGGGAACTCCCTGTAGTCCAAGGGACTCTCAAGAGTCTTTTCCAACACCACAGTTCAAAAGCATCAATTCTTCTGCACTCAGCTTTCTTTATATATAGTCCAACTCTCACATCCATACATGACTACTGGAAAAACCATAGCCTTGACTAGATGGACCTTTCTTGACAGAGTAATGTCTCTGCTTTTTAGTATGCTGTCTAGGTTGGTCATAACTTTCCTTTCAAGGAGTAAGCATCTTTTAATTTCATGGCTGCAATCACCATCTGCAGTGATTTTGGAGCCCCCCAAAATAAA
>SJYV01009037.1:1883206-1991027 GCA_006410875.1 Neotragus pygmaeus | reverse complement strand
TATATATACACAATAGAATATTATTCGGCCTTAAAAAGGAAGAGAAATCTGATACATGCTGTAACATGGATGAACCTTGAAGACGTTATGTAAGTGAAAGAAAGCAGTCACAAAAAGACAAATTCTTATATGATTCCACTTTTCTTCCTTGACTGTTTAAGGTACCTCAAATAGTTTTCTTCCTTGACTGTTGAAGGTACTTCAGACAGTCATGAAGGTAAAAAGTAGAATGGTAGTTGTCAGGAACTGGAGGGAGGAGGAAATGGGAAGCTCTTGGTTAATGGATACAGAGTTTCAGCTTTGCAAGAGGATGAAAAGCCTTCTGGAGATGGACAGCAGTGATGGTTGCTCAAGACAGTGAGGGGATTTAATGCCGCTCAACTGTACACTTAAAGTGGTGAAGACCATAAATTTTATGTTATGTGTCTTTTACTGCAACTAAAGATAATAAAAAATGATTTTAGAAAGCAAATAAGAAAGATGTAAAATATTTTGAAAAGTTTTTGAAAGTTAAGTGAGGGCTGACAAGATAGCTGAGAATACATGAGAGCATAAATACAAGGGGAATTTGTGCTTTCTTACAAGTTCGTTCTTTCTTTTTTTTGCTGAAGTATCATTGATTTACCATGTGTGTTAGTTTCTGGTGTACAGCAAAGTGATCCAGTTATATATACATATAGTCTTCTTCATTATACATGCATATGTTTCTTCTTTTATACATATACATGTATTTCTTTCCATTATGATTTTTTTACAGGAAGATTGAATATAGTTCTGTATGCTATATAGTAGGACCTTGTTTGTCTATTTTATTCATAGTAGTTTTTATCTGCTAATCCCAAACTCCTAGTTTATCTTTCATCTGCTTTCCCCTGTGGTAATCATACATTTGTTTTCCATGTCTGTGAGTCTGTTTTGTTTTGTAAATAAGTTCACTTGTATCATATATTTTTTAAAGTTAAAAAAAAAAACAACTTTGGGGGGCTCTCCTGCATGGCATGTAAGATCTTAGTTCCCTGACCGGGAGTTGAACCCTGCTTTGGAAGTGTGAAGTCTTAACCACTGGACCCAAGGAAGTCTCATTTGTATCAGGTTTTAGATTCCACGTGTGAGTGCTCAAGTTCTTTCCCATGGCCTTCTGCTCAGTGCATTCCAAAGAGTTTGAGGGCAAGGAAATTAACCAGAGGAGACTGTGATGGTTTCACAGGTGTGTGCATAGTGCGAGGCTGCCCCTGGAAACATAGAATCCCACCTGCACCTCCACATTCTTCTCTTACCAACAAAAACTTGACACTGCTGGGAAAGGGGTAGAAACCCCACTGAGCTCAGGATGGTGCTCTGATACAAAGCTGAGATCTGCCCCAGATCCGGAGCATAGTCTGGCTGCCATGGGAGGAGAGTGGGGCAGAAAGGGTGAGGAAAAGCCAGCCCCAGGTCCAGGTTTATAAGGTGTAAGAGTGAGGGCATACCCAGAGAACTCAAATATAGCAGCCACATTCATAATTGCTAAATATTGGTAGCTGTGCAGAGGCCCATCATTTGGGGAATGGATAAACCAACTGTGGTGGTTTTCCACAAACTAGAATTCTACAATGAAAAGGAACAGAAAGGATGTGCTGACCTCACTGCTGTGCCAGTGATCAGGGAGAGTAACCATCAGGGAAGGGGCCATGAATATTTCATGGAAAACATGGCACTTTAGAAAATGCAGAGACTCTAAAGTAGATCAACACAGTTATGTAGAAAGCAGGATAACTAGAGGGGCTGATTGTGAGGCTAGAAGAGACTTAGAGGTCATAATTTGCTCAGCAAGAAGACAGTCCTGTATATGATCTGAGGTTTTTTCATTTTACCACATGAAGTACTATTGATGTACAAACNACTGGAAAAGGTCAGTTTTATTCCAATCCCAAGGAAAGGCAATGCCAAAGAATGCTCAAACTACTGCACAGTTGCACTCATCTCACACATTGGAAAAGTAATGCTCAAAATTCTCCAATCCAGGGTTCAACAGTACGTGAACCGTAAACTTCCAGACATAGAAGCTGGATTTAGAAAAGGCAGAGGAACCAGAGATCAAATTGCCAACATTCATTGGATCATCAAAAAAAGCAAGAGAGTTTCAGGAAAACATCTACTTTTGCTTTATTGACTATACCAAAGCCTTTTACTTTGTAGGTCACAACAAACTGTGGGAAATTCTTCAAGAGATGGGAATTCCAGACCACCTTACTACTTCCTGAGAAATCTGTATGCAAGTCAAGAAGCAACATTTAGAAATGGACATGGAAAACAAGCTGGTTCCAAATTGGGAAAGGAGTATTTCAAGGTTTTATATTGTCACCCTACTTATTTAACTTATATGCAGAGTACATCATGTGAAATGCTGGGCTGGGTGAAGCAGAAGCTGGAATCAAGTTTGCTGGGGAAAATATCATCAGTAACTTCAGATACACAGATGACACCACCCTTATGGCAGAAAGTGAAGAACTAAAGAGCATCTTGATGAAAGTGAAAGAGGAGAGTTAAAAAGTTGACTTAAACCTCAGCATTCATAAAACAAAGATCATGGCATCCAGTCCCATCACTTCATGTCAGATAAATGGGGAAACAATGGAAATAGTGAGAGACTTTATTTTCCTGGGCTTCAAAATCACTGTAGATGGTGACTGCAGCNAGTTAAAAAGTTGACTTAAACCACAGCATTCAGAAAACAAAGATCATGGCATCCAGTCCCATCACTTCATGTCAGATAAATGGGGAAACAATGGAAATAGTGAGAGACTTTATTTTCCTGGGCTTCAAAATCACTGTAGATGGTGACTGCAGCCATGAAATTAAAAGAAGCTTGCTCATTGGGAAAAAAGTTATGACTAACCTAGATAGCATATTAAAAAGCACAGCCATTACTTTTCTGACAAAGTTCTGTCCAGTTAAAGCTATGGTTTTTCCAGTATTCATGTATTGATGTAAGAATTAGACTATAAAGGAGCTGAGCGTGGAAGAATTGATGGTTTTGAACTGTGGTGTTGGAGATGACTCTTGAGGGTCCCTTGGACTGCAAGGAGATCCAAGCAGTCCATCCTAAAGGAAATCAGGTTGAATATTCATTGGAAGGACTGATGCTGAAAAAACCCTGATGCTTAGAAGGATTGAAGGCAGAAGCAGAAGGGAATGACAGAGGATGAGATGGTTGGATAGCATCACTGACTCAATGGGCATAAGTTGAGTAAGCTCCAGGAGTTAGTGATGGATAGGGAAGCCTGGCATGCTGCACTCCATGGAGTCACAAAGAATCAGACACGACTTGGCGACTAAACTGAACTGAACCATTTCCTTCTACAGGGGATCTTCCCAATCCAGGGTTCGAACCTGGATCTCCTGCATTGCAAGCAGATTCTTTATCATCTGAGCTGCAGGGAAGCCCTACAAACCCACATAGACCGGTTAAATTTTTGCCTTCAAACAACTGTTTGGAGGCTCTTGCTAAACTCGCTGTCATATTTTCTCTAATGTGTGGCCTAGAGATAATGACATACTAGATTTCTTTTCACCATCTGTAAGACTGTAAGAGCCCCTTTCTATGATCTCAGGGATTACATTTATAATTTGTCACAACTAATTCATAATAGCTGATGTTTTTGAGTTTCTTTCTATGCGCCAGACCTAGCATTAAGTACTGTCCATATATATTTTTTATTTAATCATTTTATAGGTGAGGAAATAAGTGCTTTAAGGAAACCAAATGAGTTGCTGAAAGGCAAATTACCTTCTTAATTTTAAACACACACATACATATGTACGTATATGTTCACACACCTATAGATATGTATGTGTGTGTATATATATATATATATACACACTTAAATACATGTATATATGTTATGTAGTTGTAGCTTAAATGAAATAACCCATTAAAATAAAACTTTTTGTTGATGTCAGAGCACACTCTAGGTTCCTCAAACCTGAGAAGCTCAAGAGAGTTGAAAGAGAGATAATTGTTAGGAACCCCAGGAAAGGATGAGATGTGAATCTCAATAATGAAATGCCAAATTTTCACTTGTGTTCCACCCATACCTCCTGTGGAAAGAACCTGACACATCTCTTATTGTATCTCCTTAAAATCCATCAATAGCTTTCCAGTGGACTTAGAACAAGCCACAGCTTTTAGCATGGGTGCCAGAGTTCCTGTTAGATTAGGATCCCAACTCTGACCTCAGCTTTCTCTTCTATTCCCCACTGTTCCAGAAGGAGACCACTGGGCTTTCCTTCAGCTTCCCAAAGTGAAAGTTTTTTCCCACCTCAAAGCCATTGCACATGGTGTTCATCTTCACATAACACCTTTTCCCTCACTCTTCACTGCGTTCTTATATGTCCCTCAGGCCTGCTACTATGAGAATCTATCATGAGCCATTCACTCAAATTCTCTCAGTGTAATAACCCAAAGCTTTTTATTAGTTTCCATTATTTGTACTCATTACGTATTTTTGAAATTGTTGAACAGCTTCTTCTGTTACTGAGGACAGATCCGCCTGTTTTGTTCACTGTTCTTACCAGGCTTATAGTAGTGGCTTTGTTGTACTGGGCATTACCATGCCTTTGAAGATGTCAGAGCTTACACAAGGTTAAATAACTTGCCCCAAGCCACTCTCCCAGCAAGTGGCAAAGCTGGGATGTGAACCCAGGGCTGTTCATTTTCGGATCTGTGTTCTTGCTGCTTTAGGAATTTTGAGAGTCAAAGTGTCTATTGAAAGTGCTAGAGAGCAAAGGAGCCCATGTGATTGTATTTGTAAAATAGTCAAAGCTTTTGTTTGTTGTTATGTGCATTAAATAGCTGGTTGGTAGACTGATCTGGACCATCAGCATTCTGCAGAGGGAGACCCAGTCTAATCTCAGGAGGAGGGGAAAGTGTAATCATGTTAGTGCTTAGTGATTCTAAATTGTTATTTTGATGTTTTAAAAAATGTTCTAAAAGGATCTTTTCCTTTTATTTGTAAAGAAAATTATGTATAGATTTTCACATTCGAGGNAAGGATGAGATGTGAATCTCAATAATCAAATGCCAAATTTTCACTTGTGTTCCACCCATACCTCCTGTGGAAAGAACCTGACACATCTCTTATTGTATCTCCTTAAAATCCATCAATAGCTTTCCAGTAGACTTAGAACAAGCCACAGCTTTTAGCATGGGTGCCAGAGTTCCTGTTAGATTAGGATCCCAACTCTGACCTCAGCTTTCTCTTCTATTCCCCACTGTTCCAGAAGGAGACCACTGGGCTTTCCTTCAGCTTCCCAAAGTGAAAGTTTTTTCCCACCTCAAAGCCATTGCACATGGTGTTCATCTTCACATAACACCTTTTCCCTCACTCTTCACTGCGTTCTTATATGTCCCTCAGGCCTGCTACTATGAGAATCTATCATGAGCCATTCACTCAAATTCTCTCAGTGTAATAACCCAAAGCTTTTTATTAGTTTCCATTATTTGTACTCATTACGTATTTTTGAAATTGTTGAACAGCTTCTTCTGTTACTGAGGACAGATCCGCCTGTTTTGTTCACTGTTCTTACCAGGCTTATAGTAGTGGCTTTGTTGTACTGGGCATTACCATGCCTTTGAAGATGTCAGAGCTTACACAAGGTTAAATAACTTGCCCCAAGCCACTCTCCCAGCAAGTGGCAAAGCTGGGATGTGAACCCAGGGCTGTTCATTTTCGGATCTGTGTTCTTGCTGCTTTAGGAATTTTGAGAGTCAAAGTGTCTATTGAAAGTGCTAGAGAGCAAAGGAGCCCATGTGATTGTATTTGTAAAATAGTCAAAGCTTTTGTTTGTTGTTATGTGCATTAAATAGCTGGTTGGTAGACTGATCTGGACCATCAGCATTCTGCAGAGGGAGACCCAGTCTAATCTCAGGAGGAGGGGAAAGTGTAATCATGTTAGTGCTTAGTGATTCTAAATTGTTATTTTGATGTTTTAAAAAATGTTCTAAAAGGATCTTTTCCTTTTATTTGTAAAGAAAATTATGTATAGATTTTCACATTCGAGGAAATAAAAATTAAGTAGAAGTAGAAAGTAAAAGAAAAAAGCAGAGGGGACTTCATTGATGGTCCAGGGGTTAAGACTCCAGAATTCCCAGTGCAGGGGACATAGGAACCAAGATCTGACATGCTGCATTGCCATTGTTGTTCAATCACTCAGTCGTGTCTGAATCCTTGTGACCCCATTGACTGCAGCATACCAGGCTTCCCTGTCCTTCAGTATCTCCCAGATCTTGTTCAAACTCATGTCCATTGAGTCAATGATGCAATTCAACCATTTCATCCTCTGTTGTTCCCTTCTTCTGACTTCAATCTTTCCCAGCCATTCCAAAGAGTTGGCTTTTTGCATCAAATGGTCAGGTTATTGGAGTTTCAGCTTCAGCATCAACCCTCCAATGAATATTCAGGATTGATTTTTTTTAGGATTGACTGATTTGATCTCCTGGCAGCCCAAGGGACTCTCAAGAGTCTTTGCCAACACCACAGTTCAAAAGCATGAATTCTTTGGTGCTCAGCTTTGTTTATGGTCCAAATCTCACATCCATACATGACTACTGGAAAAACCATAGCTTTGACTAGATGGACCTTTGTTGGCAAAGTAATGTCTCTGCTTTTTATATGCTGTCTATGTTTGTCATACCTTTTCTTCCAAGGAGCTAGCATCTCTTAATTCCATGGCTATAGTCACCATCTGCAGTGATTTTAGAGCCCAAGAAAATATAGTTTCTCACTGTTTCTATTTTTTCCACATTTATTTGCCATAAAGTGATGGGACAGGATGCCATGAACTTCATTTTCTGAATGTTGAATTTTAGGTCAGTTTTTTCATTCTTCTCTTTTAATTTTATCAAAAGGCTCTTTATTTCTTCTTCGCTTTCTGCTGTTAAGTGTGGTATCATCTGCATATCTGAGGTTATTGATATTTCTCCCAGAAATCTTGATTCTAGTTTCTGCTTCATCCAGCCCAGCATTTCGCATGATGTACTCTGCATATAAGTTAAACAAGCAGGGTGACAATATAAAACCTTTGGGTACTCCTTTCCCGATTTGGAACCAGCCTGTTGTTCCATGTCCAGTTCTAAATGTTGCTTCTTGACCTGCAAAAAGATTTCTCAGGAAGCAGGTAAGGTGGTCTGGTATTCCCATTTCTTGAAGAATTTCTCATAGTTTGTTGTGATCTACAGAGTCGAAGGCTTTGGCATAGTCAATAAAGCAAAAGTAGACATTTTCCTGAAACTCTCTTGCTTTTTCAATGATCCAATGGATGTTGGCAATTTGATCTCTGGTTCCTCTGCCTTTTCTATATCCAGCTTGAACTATTGAAGCCTGGCTTGGAGAATTTTGAGCCTTACTTTTCCAGTGTGTGAGACAAGTGCAACTGTGCAGTAGTTTGAGCATTCTTTGGCATTGCCTTTCTTTGGAATTAGAATGAAAACTGATCTTTTCCAGTCCTGTGGCCACTGCTGAGTTTTCCAAATTTTCTAGTGTATTGAGTGCAGCATTTTAACAGCATCATCTTTTAGGATTTGAAGTAGCTCAGCTGGAATCCCATCACCTCCACTAGCTTCATTTGTAGTGATGCTTCTGGGGGCCCACTTGACTTCTCATGCTAGGATTTTGGCTCTAGGTGAGTGATCACACTATCATGGTGTCTGAGTCATTAACATCTTTTTTTTTGTATGGTTCCTCTGTGTATTCTTGCCACCTCTTCATAATATCTTCTGCTTCTATTAGGTCCATGCCATTTCTGTTCTTCATTTTGTCCATCTTTGCATGTAATGTTCCCTTGGTGTCTCTAATTTTCTTGAAGAGATCTCTAGTCTTTCCCATTCTGTTGTTTTCCTCTGTTTCTTTGCACTGATCAATTAGAATGGCTTTCTTATCTCTCCTTACAGTTCTTTGAAACATGCGGCCTTAAAAAAAATTAAGTCCCTCACTGCCTACGTATCTATGACCATTTAATTATGGAAGTTTCTCAATTAACTGGAGACTGATTCCTCACTTCCTGAGCGTGTGGGAGGCCATGATCACAGATTTTATAGCTAAACAGACCTGGCTTTCACTGTGTTGCCACTTACCATCTGTGAATAGATGGGTAAGTTACTGAATTTTTATAAGCCTCAGTTTTCTCATATGAAAATGGGAGTAAAATGAATATCTAGCATACAAGTTTGTTGTAAGGATTCAGTCAATCAGCTTTCCCTAGTTTTTAGCGAATAAAAACAGACAACTAACAGTGTTTGTTCCTTATTCTAGAAAAAAGGCTATGCCACAGCTGCCAAAATTGGCAGGGGCTTTTTATTTATTGATTTTACCTGTGTTTTATCTTTATTTTCAATTTCCCTGGAAGAAATAGCCAAATATATCACTGCTACTGCTGCTGCTGCTGCTGCTGCTAAGTCACTTCAGTCGTGTCCTACTCTGTGTGACCCCATAGACGGCAGCCCACCAGGCTCCCCCGTCCCTGGGATTCTCCAGGCAAGAACACTGGAGTGGGTTGCCACTTCCTTCTCCAAAATATATCACTACTATACATTAATTGTTTTCTTTGTCCTTATATATGTTTTTTAAAATTCTCAATGCTTTTCACTCATTACCTTGTATAATCTTAAAAAACAGATAGGAATCTACAGTTCTGAGACAATATACAACTTCCCTAAGATATATAGTTAGTAAGTGGCCATAAATGCTTGAACTGAAATGTAAATTTGTTATAGTTCTTGATGAAATACAGTTAACCCTTGAGCAATGTGGGGGTTGGGGTTGTCAGCCTTTGTACAGTCAAAAATATGTGTATACCTTTTGACTCCCCCCATTATACTTTAGTGCTATTAGCTTACTGTTGACCAGAAACCTTATTGTTAACATAAATAATTAATTAACACATATTTAATTCATTATATATGTATCATATACTCTGTTTTTTACAATAAATTAAGGTAGTAAAAATAGTTTTATTTAAATTATAAGGATGGGGAAATACATTTATAGTACATATATGTCTTTATTGAAAACAATCCACATATAAGTTAATCTACATGGTTCAAATGCATGTTGTTCAAGGGTCAACTGCATTTCCAAAGACTTCAAGGACCGTTGCTTACATGGCAACTGTCAGCTGTCATAATAGGTATTCCTACTTGATAAATGGGAGTCAGGTTTAAAGTGATTGTTCTTCAGGACCTTTCATATTCTAGCTCAGTGTTGCTACCAATATGCTTGACTTGATCGGGCTTCAAGGCTTTTTGTGCACTGTATTCCCCCACAGGGCATGTGGGGGTACTCTCTTCCTTCTTTTTGCCTTTGTGAATGTCATGACCCATTTCCAACATTACCTTCTCTTTGAGCCTTCAACCCACAGTGCTCTCCATTTTTTTTTGAATATCTATAGTTCATGTCTGACACTGAGTTATGGGCTATTTTGCTTAACAAGTGGCCTTCCCAGCCATGCAAGGGATTCCACTGGGTAAGTGAACATATACTAATACACAGATCAAGAAAGCATATGGCAGGAAAAAGTCTGTGCTTGATGTGGCCCTACGGTATAAAGTGAAGTAAGGCTTCCATCTCTCAAGAAGCTTACATCATCATCTACTGACCACTATGGGTTTTATAAAGTCTCAGATACTCAAGATGAATAAATAGATGGATGAAAAAATGCCCTGGTGATGATAGTTTTTCTAGACACCAAAGGGATTGCAAGATAATAGAATATACCCTCTTTTCCTTCTTATGATTTACAAGTTGAAGAGAGAATATAAACACTCTACAGTGGGTAGACCCAATTACTTTTCACCACCTTAATGGGGAAATTGTGACCCTTTGGGTTCAGAACAATCTTCTGAGTGAAACCACAATATGACCTCGAATAGAAACAAATTGGCATATTTGCCTCTGACTAAAAAGCAGCCAACTCTGGCATTTGTGGGAAGCTGATGTGTAGGAACCACTAAACAGCTTCCACTTTGCATCATCACCCATTTTATAAAGCAGTAAGACTCTTACTGTTAATTCTGTGATTCGAGCATTAATATTGTGGTTTTACGTCCTGCAAATTAAAGCTGTAAGATGACCAAAGAGCTGGATGAGAACCATCAGACAGCTCGCACACAGCTCAAGACATGGGCTAGGGACAAATGGCCTGGTCATCTCCTATATCTGCTTAGTTTGTGGAAAGAACAGCTATGCCCTTCCTTCCTCTATTTTCTTTGCCTAAATCCTCACTTTGGCAAGTTTTTTTCAGCTTTTCAGTTTATACTTGGTTAATTTACACCTGTCAATATGTTGCCATGGATTGAACAGAAACTAACTGTTAATACAGCTTCAGAGACCTAAGCCTCAAAATAGTCCTTGCATTGACTTTGTGTAGAAAAAGAAACAAAATGGTTTTTTCTGGTGGCTCAGAGGTTAAAGCGTCTTGCCTGGAATGCGGGAGACCCAGGTTCGATCCCTGGGTCAGGACGATCCCCTGGAGAAGGAAATGGCAACCCACTCCAGTACTCTTGCCTGGAGAATCCCATGGAGGGAGGAGCCTGGTAGGCCCCAGTCCATGTGGTCGCAAAGAGTCGGACACGACTGAGTGACTTCAAAAAAAAAAAAGCTCACTTTTATACTTGGTTGGTCCTGACCACAGAGGTCATGGGTCAAGATGTTCTGTAATTTTAGGGAAATGCTTTGTATGATAGGAGTCCTATTCTTGACATGGGCATTCAGAACCATGCGTTGAATCTTTCATCCTTTTTCTAGATTAATGCAGATTTTTTTCCCTTTCAGAATTGCTTATGGATTAAGTCAGGGATAAGAAGATTTGGCCTTATAATCTTAGGAAAGGAAAGTATGAGTGGATTTTTAAGTTCAATCAATGTGGGGGCCACTCTGTCATATTTATTTCTATATGTTTTATTCCACAGCAGATAGTAAGTGCTTGATATTCATTAGCTGAATGACAAAGAAATACTTGGAGTTTCTAGGGCTGTTATAGAAATATTATTGATAATTTACGATATGAAAGTATGTGATACCATTTTGTATGTTTCTCCTCCTTTCTCCTCAAAGGAGGATGGACACGTCTCCGCAAGACACCTTTCAGGGTAGAAGGGAGGGTGGGAAAGGGGCCTGGAGCCCAGGAGTAGAATAAGTAATCTTGCTAGATTTGATCTCTCTGGGCCCCGTCCTTTTGGTTTGTTATTGAGAAAACCACTATATCTTAATGGACTCAAGAGTAGTAAGTCATTGGTACAAATTGAAAAGACCTTCAGAATACATCTACTTCAGAGAATGACCAGGACTTCTTTATGACAGAGGTTTCACTTGTAATTCCATTTTCTGTAATTTATGTTAGACTCTTGAGGTCTTCATTAGTTATAGGATTGTGACCAATTGTCGGCCACCCCTGAGGATGTCAGAAAAGATGTCCATCTTTATTACTTCTTGATTCAGTTATAAAAGGGGCAGATTTCCTTTAGAGATTTGGTGTTTAATTCTGAACTAACAAAGGTCTCTAAGTCTTAAAGCTTCATGTCATGGATTTTATCACATGTAAAGTATCTCATTTGATGTTTCTCTGTGCTAAATAGTTACAGTTTCATTAAGGCTTGTAAAATCAATAGTAAAATTACATGTTTTAATCCAAATTCTATGGGATTACTAAAGTGAAGGCAGTCATTTTTATATACCTCCAAGAGGAAAGACATGTTTAAAGAAATGGAAGGAAATAATTTGAGGAAGGGTGTGCACTTTGGCATAGACAAGGTCTAGTGGGGGAAGGATTTACAACCCACAGTCAGAATTAGGACCGAGCTAAATTGACCCATTAGAACAAAATCTGGTGGGAACTCGAACAGACAGTCTTAAGGAAGGCTGTAAAGGATCAAACTTGACTTTTTAAAATTTACACCTTATTGGCAGTCTCTTTGTATTCTGAAGTATACCAAGGTGGTTTTAAAATGTATTAGAGACTAGTGGCTCAGACGGTAAAGCGTCTGTCTGCAATGCAGGAGACTCGGGTTTGATCCCTGCATTGAAAAGATCTCCTAGAGAAGGAAATGGTAGCCCACTCCAGTATTCTTGCCTGGAAAATCCCATGGACCATGGAGCCTGGTAGGTTACCATCCATTGGGGTTGCAAAGAGTTGGACACAACTGAGCTACTTCACTTTCACTTTCAGAGACTACAGATGCAGGCTGAAATGCATAAGTTTATAGGACTGTGTTTTAGTCCCTAGTTTTGCAGTTGGGAGGCAGCTCAGCAGTATTGATGCCGTAATTAATGTATTTTCACTACATTAGGATACCATTTCTAACGCCCATTTGACACTCTCTTTAGGTCTAATAAGGTGAAGAGTAGGAGCGGACTGAGAATATAATGTTCTACGGCTGTGTCTGCAGCTGATCAGATTGATAATGGGCTCTTCAGGAAGATAGGGGACACAGCAATGTGATCCAGAGCAGCAACTTGTGAGGCTCCCCTTCAGAGACAGGCACCTGAAACCAACTCATTCTCACAGGTCTACCTAGAGTGACAGTGCACCCTTCCTGGCTTGAGACCAGCATGTCTTCTTGGGGGATGGAATAGGTGGCCTTCAGGGTCACCACTTACCACCAAGGAACTGATATGAATAATTTTTTAAAGACACAATTTTATAGTTCATAAAATATATTTTCAGTATTCAAATTATTACAACTAGTGTTTATTTGACATTTCAGATATAAAAATGCTATTGCTGATTGATGGAGAAGGAAATGGCAACCCACTCCAGTATTCTTGCCTGGAGAATCCTGTGGATGGAGGAGCCTGGTGGGCTGTTGTCCATGGAATCGAACAGAGTCAGACACAACTGAAGCGACTTAGCATGCATGCATGCATGCATTGGAGAAGGAAATGGCAACCCACTCTAGTATTCTTGCCTGGAGAATCCTGTAGACAGGGGAGCCTGGTGGGCTGCCATCCATGGGGTTGCACAGAGTCAGACATGACTGAAGCGACTTAGCAGCAGCAGCAGCATTGCTGAT
This sequence comes from Neotragus pygmaeus, assembly GCA_006410875.1. Classification (NCBI taxonomy): domain Eukaryota; kingdom Metazoa; phylum Chordata; class Mammalia; order Artiodactyla; family Bovidae; genus Neotragus; species Neotragus pygmaeus. Next base: position 1,977,982 of record SJYV01009037.1, on the reverse strand, counting down.
TGATATGTTATCTAAAATCACTCTTTCCAAAAAGAAAGCTTAGAAGAGCTCATTCATTTCTAGTAGTCAGTGGGGGAAAGAAAACTAGAAGATGATAGGTTGTCTTAGGAGAGACAGAAAGAGGAGGCAAATTAATAGCCATGATAAATGTGGAAGAGTCAGAAAATTTTAAGTTGGTTGTGTACTTCAAAACTTGAAGCGGAATATAGTTTTGTTTTGTTTCTGAAAATCTGTCTCAGCATTTAGAGTGGATTAATGGAAAATTGTTATTATCAGTTTAAATATTAATCAGTAAGACTTTCTGAAATGGCTACTCTGTGCAGAGGACTATAAAGGTCCAGGGAACACTGAAAACCTCACCTCTGTCCTGACAGAGCCTGTTAACCTGGTTGTATTGATAGAAACAAGATCGTACTTGAGTCAGTTGGAGAACAATAAACAATTGGGCTTCCCTGGTGACTGAGATGGTAAAGAATCTGCCTGCAATGCGGGAGACTGGGGTTCAATCCCTTGGTTGGGAAGAACCCCTGGAGAAGGAAATGGCAACCCACTCCAGTATTCTTGGCCTGGAGAATCCCATGGACAGAGGAGCCTGTTGGGCTACAATCTGTGGGGTCACGAAGAGTCAGACACAACTGAGTGAGTAACACACAAAAACCATCTCTGATTAAAGGATGCGTTGTGTGTTGCACACTCTAAATTATGTAGACATTCAGTGGAGCGGTATTAGAGGAAGATGGAACATTGAGGAAAATGACAGAAAGAGGTGATAGTAGAAATAAGAAAATATTTCTTAACAATTAAATCTTTGACGACTGTGATTGCCAAGCCCAAGTGTAACAATGATAAAACCCTTTCACCATGTGCAAGGCTTTTTGTGATCTGGTGCTTATCATCCCTACAGCTTCAGTACCAACTTCTACCCACTTTTCCCCTGCCAGCCAGGTAAAGTAATTTTCAGCTCCCTGAAGGCATCTGCAGTTACCTGACTATATTCTTGGCTTACCCGAGTCCTCACACCAGAGTAGCTACTCCTCTTCCCTGTCATTCAGTTGACAAGTTCTTAAGGTCCAATGGAAGTACTATGTCTTCAGAAGCATTCACTGAAGTCCCCTTCTCTTAGATATTTCTGTTTCTCATGCTACCAGTGAACTTTACTCCAAGTTGCCTTATGTTGAATACAGGGTCTTGACTCTTGACATTATTTATTGTGGTAACTTTCAGCTCACCAGCCTATGGGTGTCCTGAGAGGAAGAACCACGTGGTTGTTCTCCCCATTCTTGGCTTGCAGCACCAAAGAATGTTGTATGAATGAATCAGTATATGAATGTAAAAAGGATTTTGAAAGTCAAATGGCCTGGTTAATTAGGATTGCTAATTGAGCATTAAATAAAGTTTCATTTTAACCCTTGTGATAAAAATATTTGCAATGAAGAATTTGTCTACTTCCCTGCCTAACGACATGGCACATGATCCAGTGATTCATTTTTTTTAAACCTTGAAGATGTTGATTTGTTTCATTTTGAACAATAAATTTCTCACTTTGGATTTTCATGGAGAAAATGCCAAAGGATTGAGTCGAAACTCTACCAATATAAACCATACCTGAAAGTTAATCTTTTGAATAAATCCCTGACACCAGCTTCTTTTACTGTGATTTATCTGGTTTTTTTTTTTCCCTAAAAGCTTAACATGAGGGAAATTTCTATTTAATGAAAAATTCAAATCAAAATATGCTTGTCACAAGGATGAAAATACAGTGAATAGCAATTACACAGACTGAGAAGGAGAAGGGATTCACTGGTTTTTAGTAGCAGGATTATTAGTCCTGTGTTGAATGTACTGTCACCCAGTTGCTTTGGACCATTCATTTCTTATCCCAGGAATTCTATATGAAAAAAAAAAAAAAGAAGAAAAGTTAAGCTTGCACATGTCATCACCTGAAGGGAGAAAGCAAGGAGGGGTCCCTCCTATTTATTATCACCAGTTTGCCTTTCATACTCCCATGTATATTCCTTAAGCCCTGACTTACTTTTGTGTCCCAGTCTCTTTTTGATCACTCCCTTCTAACTTACTTGAATGAAAGGATGNAAAGCAAGGAGGGGTCCCTCCTATTTATTATCACCAGTTTGCCTTTCATACTCCCATGTATATTCCTTAAGCCCTGACTTACTTTTGTGTCCCAGTCTCTTTTTGATCACTCCCTTCTAACTTACTTGAATGAAAGGATGAGTAAAAGTTCAGAATGTGTGTGTTTTTTGGCTCACATACCCTGTTTCACTATGATCAAAAAGCCAAATTAATGTACAGACACTCACACACATACACAGAGCTAAAACTTCATGTCCCACTGATGTGCAGATAAGTTTCAGCTTGTCCCTGGACATATTTCAATAAGATTATGAGAAACAAACATGAGAAAGACCTTTTATTTCCTAACATATGTACTGATTGCATACTATGTTTTAGACCCTCTTCTGAGTTTAAGGCTATGCGCTCGTCATCCTTGTATCTGCCCTCAGTACAAGGTACAGATGTTTCTCAATGAGGTTTACTGAGTAATACAACTCAGTCTACACCCTCAGGGAGCTTACAGTCCTGTGGAAAAGCAAACAAGAGGCAACTTCAGACCAGGTGGCAGTTGAGTACAGTGGGAACATACTCAGTAAGATGGTCCCGGACTTCCTGGTGGCAGCAGGCAGGTGTCAAGCGCTGAGCTGGGTTAAATTGTCTCAGTGGAGAAGTAATTATGTCTCAGGCATGGGAATCTAGGTATTGCATTCCAGGTAAAGGTGCCACCATGGAATTGTGAGATGTCCTAGAGAAGCTTCCAGTAGAGTCACGGGCCCTGAGCAAGGACACTGGATTTACTGGGATGTGGTGAATTACCATCCACACCCAGAGGGGAAATGAGTGGATGGAGCAAATTGGCATCTGGCAAGGCCTGGGCAAGCTGAGCATCCGTCTGNATATGTATACTATATATACTATAGTACAGGTAGTATACAGGTATATTATATACTTTTGTATATATAGGTATACATAGTATATACCTATGTATTATATATAGTATATAGATTTACTTGATATGTTTGTATATACACACACATGTATATAGGAAGGGAATGGCAACCCACTCCACTATTCCTGCCTGGAGAATTCCATGGTTAGAGGAGCCTGGCAGGCTTCAGTTGATGGGGTTGCAAAGAATTGGACTCGACTGAGTGACTAACACTAACAACTAATATACACACACACACACCTATACATACTAAGTCTACGAGTGTCTAGCTAATAGCTAAAAAGCTGTCTAGACTGATAGTGTTGAAGGATGCAGCAGAATGAACCTAGTACAGATGCTGAATACAAAAAGAACCCCTCCTCCTCCAGCCAAATGACAAATACAACGTAACTCATGAGGCCCTTGAGCAGAGTACTGCTTACTTCATATAATTATATATATGTGTATATGAGAGAGAGATAGAGAGATAGAGTGTGTGAAGGAGGGAAGGAAAGAGGAAAAGAAGCTAAGAGAAGTTCAGCCAAAGGAAAGAAGAGGACAGGAGAAGAGGAGGGGAGATTGCCTTTGGAGAATAACAGGAGATGTTTCCCCTAGTGCTTATAGAAGTGAGCTTGTTACTACTCTGGAAAGTTCTTTCCTTTGATGAGCACATGCAGCATTTATTTATCAAGAGGAGTTTCATCTTTGCCACGTGATGGACTGGACACACTCAGATTATCTTTTTTTTTTTTTTTCCACATTATGAGTTTAAATGAAGAGGAAACCTTTGCCTTGATAGCCTGGTCTTAAAGAGGCAAAAGGACATTTAAACTATAATATGCTGAGATAAGAAATAATTTTAATTTGTGGACCGTGACTTTGCTTATGTTGGGTGTTACTTTTAGGCTTCCTGATGGACACTGGAATGGAGAATTTTAAAATGATGTATGTTGACCCTGCAGCATGATGACTTTATTTCAAGAAGTAGGCCAAAGTGGAATGATCACAGCCTGCTGCTTGTGCTCATGGAGGTGATGTGGGCTCTGGGCAAGGATTCCTTGAGTAACTCTAGGTGATGGAGAGTAGCTCAGGCCCTCAGGTAAAGGATATAAGAGCATAGACTGGAAGCAGGCAGAGGAACGTGCATGAAGGAGAATGACAAAACCAGCATTTCCTTAGATGATCAGGCATTTAGGGATCTCAGAGAGGAGTGATGGCATTAGCGAAGACTGTGAGCACATGGGTCACCCCAGTTCCAGCTTGGCTGTGACCAGTGTGATTCAGTGTGGGGAGGGAAGTGAAGTTCCCAGATGACAGTAAGAAAGTGGGTTCTCAAGGCAAGTTGAGTTTCTATCCAGGGTCACTTGGCAAGGATAGAGTGGGGGCCATGACCTCCTGGCTCTTTCCCAATTGCCTGCCCAGTCTCTCAGCTTGGCTTTTGGACGGTGGGATGCGAGGGACCTGTGAGTTTACACTGGGGTAGCTTAGCTGTTTCCTCTGTGCGTCATTCGTGCCTACCGCCATGATCCCTGCCCCCGCTCTGCACTTGGCAATGTGTGTGCAGCTCACACAATGCCACAGCCCTCCTGGTTGGTAGGACGCTCACACTCCCTTAGAGACTTTGGCTCACTTGGCACAGCTCACATCGTGTCTCTTGGCTTTCTCACACTGATCTCCTGTTCTGTTCTAATGTGCTGCCTTTGCCAGTTGGTGGGCTTCTGTTAAACCCATGCTGTGGATATTGCCCATCTCGTGTTCCTCTGGATATACTGATTCTGCCTTTGGCTCTGCATGGACTGGCTTGCCTTGCTGCCAGTGGGCTGAACTGACCTGATTTAGATGTTTTCCATTGATCCATCCTCTCCTTGGCTGGCAACGTACTGCCTGTGCCAGTGGGTAGGTTCCTTCCAAGGGGACTGCTTGGGCTCCATCTTCTACTTCTGCTGCCTTTATCATTGCTTTTACCATCCTTCTTGGCCAGGCTTACCCACAAAATGCGTTTGCCCCCATATCGTGGCTGGCCCTCTCTCCTTCCACGGTCTGTCTCCTGGTAACTCTGACTTATCTGACCCTGGTGCCTCCGTCGTTCATGTGTGATGTGTTATTCAAAGCACATTAAATTCAATTTGACTAACTCACAGTGGCTGAGAACATTTTACACGATTCTGCGGAATGTGCCTTAGTATAAATGGGTTTTGTTAAAAAACAGCTTCTCACCATTATTCAGACATCCCCCCCCTAGCAGTATTACACTTAACTATCTGCTCTTCTCACTCAAGAAGTCAGTCAGTGTCTATGAAGCACCTACTAATTTTCCAGGTCTGATCTCTCTTTACTGAACAACCTGTTAGTTCCTAGAGTCACTTCAAGACTCTTACACTATTCATCACAGGGGAAACTTGAAAGAAAATACAGTCCATCTTTTTTACTCTCGACCTGGAAGTCCCACAATTATTCCAGAGAAATGAGTATCTAATTTCTAATGGTCTCAGGAAGAAGCTCTAGGGAGCTCATTCTAGTATTTAACAGCCTTTTCTGTTAGGAATGTGTCAAAAGCAATTGACACATTTCACCATTTGTCACCCCTTTATAAAATGAGTTGCCTTTTTTTTTTTTCAGTCATCAGAGGACATAAATAGCTGGTCATTAATTTTTTATTTAAAATGACTCATTAAAGTAAGATAAAAGATTCACTAAATGCTGACATATTGTTTCTTATTTTGTCATGACTACATGGTTCAAATTTCTTTTGGTTTCCTCCTTGAAAGATTTGGTAGATTAGCTGTCTAACTTCTAATTTAGAGATTCGTTAGGCATACAAGTAAGAGAAAAGCCCTCAACAGGGTCAGGATGCTTAGGGGAAAAACAAAACAAAAAACAAGTATCAACCAGCCAGGAAAAAAAGGTAGGGACCATCCTTTTTGAAGTCTAGTGTTGGATGTCTAAGGCTGCTCCCTGGGATCGTGGCTCTTCCGTGATTAAGCCCATCCACGGTTTCCCAGTGATTGTTCCCTGACACCCAGTCTTTTAGGCACAGCCGTGGAACTCTGAAGGATTTGGATTCCCACCTCCATTGCAAATCTAGTTTTTCCTCTCTTCAACTCTGCTCCCGTTTTGCTGGGAGGTCCTCAGTTCAGTTCAGTCGCTCAGTCGTGTCTGACTCTTTGCAACCCCATGAATCGCAGCACGCCAGGCCTCCTTGTCCATCACCATCTCCCGGAATTCACTCAGACTCATCGAGTCCGTGATGCCCTAAATAATTTTCGGCCTTGAGCCTTTCATATGCTGCTGCTTCCACTGGAAACTTTTTCTGTCTCCCCTTCACAAAGCTAAATCTATCTCATCTTTTAGATTTTCAGATGAAACATTGTATGAAACACGCCTACTTGACTATCCCCTCCCCTGTTTTATTTGTTGCATTGCTTGTCCACACCCCTAATGGCATCTTCGATTGGTAACTGAATACTTGTTCACTTGTATCTTTATGATCTCTTGGGCTATCAGACCATGAGCTCATTAGGGCAGTGACCTTTATTACTAAGCCTAACTTCTGATATATAATAGGCATTAAATAAATACTTACAGAATGAACATGTTAAATAGAATAATGACTCTGTTGGCTGTGAAAGAAAGAGGCCCTATGAGTTCCCGGCATTTCTGTTAGTATTGAAACAGTACTATCTAAGAATCTGCCCTTGCATTTGCTGCCTATCTTTCTCAGCCATGCAGAAAAGTAGAGACCCTAGAAGCCAAGTCTAAGCTGCCAAGATTCGAAACAGCGAGCTTGTTCTGGAGCAGATCATCACTTCACATGCTTAAGGCTGTAGTTAATTTAGTGCTAGTTAAGCTGACACCCTATTTCCACTACAATAAGAATGAGATAAGAAGACACAAACAGCATAAGATAAAAGAGGATCAAGGTGAATGATAAAGAATTCAACCAGATAGGTTTTATCCTTAGTCACCTGCCTTTCTCTTTATATATATTTTCCTTTGAAAGGACTCCTTCACTCTCAGACCACCAAATCCCTTCTTTCTGATGCTACCCACAACCTTATTTCCAGTTGCATGTCTTCTAGATAACCGCAGACACAGATTTTTAGACTCTTGCTGAACATTACCAGCTTGGCATTCTTCTGCTGATGTAAATTTAACTGATCTGGAACTAACTTCAGCAACTTCATTTATTTAGCAGTACTGATTGAACCCCCTCTAATGTGCCAGACACTACTTTGGGCATTCAGTTCCTCTGATGAACAGCATCCATTCTAGCAAGGGTGTCTGGTCATAAGCAAATGATCCCACAATAAATCTGCTATTATTTCATAAATGGTAAAAAATTGTCATGTGCTATGAGGAGATGTGACAAGGGGTCCTAAGTTAGTCTGTGAAGTCATAGGGTTTTTCTGTGGGGAAGAGAGATCTGAATGATCAGTAACATTCAGACAAGAAGAGAGAGAGGAGAAAGCATATAATAGGCAGAAAAGTAAAGGCCTAAAAGAGTAGAGGGATGTTGTGTTCAGAGAAGTGAAAGGAATGCCACGTGTCCGGATTGTGGTGAGACAGAAAGTGTACCCCACGTGGTTTCCTTTACCCATGCATAACTCTCTCGTTTATGATTTGCTCATCTGCTTAGTCCCCTACAGCCAGCTGCCAAGGCCACACCACTCTGCCCTCTCTTTGCCGGTCCATTGCTACTGCCAAGTAAGCGAGTAAACCCCATGATCTTCTTTTTATCTAAAATATGGGACTTTTCATTTTATTTTTTTTAATTTTTATTATAAATTAATTATTTTAATTGGAGGCTAATTACAATATTGTATTGGTTTCGCCATACATCAATATGAAAGCAAAAGTACTGATTTTGAAAATATACAATTCACATTCACTATTGGGCAGCTACAAAATAGAAGTAAGTAAGAATGAAAAATTACTCCCCCTCTCTGTCTCTGCTCACTACAGAAAACCACTGCTAAACTTTTGTTGCCCAGTTTTTCCCAGTGGAGCTGAAGGATACACACAGTAAGATAGACACACGGAATTTTACTTACTTTTGTAGCCTCTTTCTTTTTGCATTTAAAATTTCTATTAAATAAGAGATAGTTTCTGCCATATATATCATTTTAACCTTCTTTTTCTCAACATTTTATTATGAACATTTATGAAAATGTTGGAAAAGTATACAAAAAGTTGGAAAAAACCTGTAAACACCCGTATGCTCATTATCTATATTCTATTATTAACATTTGCAAACTTGTTTTTATCACTTCTGCATTTATTCATTCCTCTACCATCTATTTCTGATACATCTACATCTGATATATCTTCTGAAATATTTTCAAGAGAGTTGCAGTTATTTATATTGTGCTGTAGATATTCTTTTTGTATCCCAGTTACCAGTCCTTTGTCAGATAAACACTATGCGAATATTTTCTTCCAGTCTGTGATAGGCCCATTAATTTTCTTAATGTTATGTTTTGATGAACGTTGTTTCTAATTTTGATAGTTTATCATATTATTTTTCTTCATAAGTTATTGCTTTCTGCATCCTGTTTAAAAAGTGATATCTATAGCTAAATATAGAATTTTACATTTACTCCTATTACATTTCAAATTGTTGTTTTCAGCACAGTATTTCAGCTTGTCAAAGACCATTTTGAGTCTAAGTCATGTCTTCTGCTGTATTAGATATTGCTTTCAGCTTTATGTCACCTGAAAATTTGACAAGGTATTGAATGTCGAATGGGAAAGAACCTTTTTCAAGTGCAATTAAAATAAAAGATTACGCTTCACCACCTTATTTTTCAAAAGACAGAGTCAAATTCTCAGCAGAAATCAGTGGCACTGAGGACTGCTTATGGCACTGCCCTGTTTTACTACTCAAGAGCTCTATCTCTGAAGTTTGACATTACCTTATTGAGTTGCCCATAGACACCTGATGGTTACTGATTTCTTTTCTGATTTAACACAATGTAAGCTTCATCAGAGTCGACATCCTGTCTCTTAGTTACCAACATGTACCCACAAACACATAGATACATTAATTGGTATTTGTTAAATTCATTAACAAGCTCATGACCAAAATTCATTATTTATTGTTTCCTTTCCTAGAATTTTGCGAGAAAGTGTTTATTTTTTTGCCCTGAACTTAGGAAATTTTCCCCTTTGTCCTCTCAACATTTGGGACATTTGCTGGCTCCAGTGTTCTATTATTTATCTTTCTTGCATTTCTATCATTTTTTTTCCTCCAGCTTTATTAGTGTATAATTATAAATAAAATGGGAAGATTTAAAGTGTACAATATGATGATGATTTAACGTATGTATATATTGTGAAAGAATTCTTCTGCCCCATTGAGTTAATTAACACATCCATCAGCTCACGTTTGCCTTTTTTATGTGTGTGAGAATAACAGATTTCAGTGTTACAATACAGTGTTATCAACTATAGTCACCATATTATAGATTAGATCCTCAGGCCTTATTCATCTTAAGACTGAAATTTTGCATCCTTTTACCAAATGCTCCCTATTTTTCCTGGCAACCTACTCTATTTCCATAAATTAGTCATCTATTTAGATGCTACACATAAATGATACCGTGTGGCATTTGTCTTTCTCTATCTGGCTTATTTCAATTAGCATAATGCCCTCTCGATTTATCTATGTTGTTGCAACTGATAGGATTTCCTTCCTTTTAAAGGCTGAATAATAATGTGGCATTATATATAGATTCCCACTCCAGTGTTCTTGCCTGGAGAATCCCAGGGACGGGGAGCCTGGTGGGCTGACGTCAATGGGGTCGCACAGAGTCGGACACAACTGAAGCAACTTAGCAGCATATAGAGATAGAGATACTGTGTGTGTGTGTATATATGTACATATAAATATATATACACAGTATATTTTCTTGCTCTGTTGATCACTGACAGTGTTAGTCGCTCATGTGTGTCCGACTGTTTTGTGATTCTATGGACTGCAGCCCGCCAGGCTCCTCTGCCAGTGGGATTTCCCAGGTAAGAATACTGGAGTGCATTGCCATTTCCTTCTCCAGGGGGTTTTCCCAACCCAGGTATAGGACCCAGGCCTCCTGCATTGTAGGCAGATTCTTTACTGTCTGAGCCACCAAGGAAGCCTGTATATATATACTATATGTATGTATGTATGTGTGTGTGTATACATATACACAGTACATTTTCTCGATCTGTTCATCTGTTGTCAGGCACTTGATTTGTTTCCACACCTTGGCTATCTTGAATTATGCTGGTGTGAACATGGGGATACAGTTACCTCTTAGATGACATGATTTCATTTGTTTTGGATATATGCTCAGAAGTGGGATTATTAGGCCATATATATCTTGCCCATGTAATCTAATATGCATTATCAGTATATTTGTATATAACTTTGCTGATATACAAGTATACTGATAATGCATATTAGATTATGTGGGTCAGTATCATTAGAACCTAGGATTTAATTTGCTTGATATGAAGACCTGAATTCATTTGAAGGAGCTAAATTTATTGAGCCTAACAACATGTTCTATTCTAGGTACTAGAGAGAGATTAAAAAACAAATAAAAAGCTCCTGTGGACAGTTAGTTCACAGCCTAATATTCTGAGTCCATATCTGATGATCTGATGCGGTTCTCTCTGCCTGTCCATATTAAGGAATGCCCCTCCAATAATCAAAAGCTGAGTTGAGAACCAGCTGCCTTGTCTCCACTTCCTATGTGATCTGCTCTGTTCTCCTTCATCCCTCTTCACAAGATGCATTTAAATAGAAATAATCACTAAACAAAACCTAATTTTTGATACATTTATAACTAGTAATCTGTAAGTAAATTAGAGATTTGTCATCTAGCTACAGCTTGAAGATAGGTGCTGTAGATAATAAGAAACAAAAAGCTTTGGCTCCACTTAGGAACAGAAGGCAGAAAGAGGAGGAGGGTGACAGAGGATAAGATGATTGGGCAGCATCACCGATGTAATGGACGTGAATTTGGACAAACTGAGGGACAGGGAAGCCTGGCATGCTGCAGTCCATGGGTTACAAAGAGGTAGACACGACTTGGCAACTGAACAACAACAATGAGGAATAGAGAAATTGCTATAAGAATGATATTTATAAAATTAATAGCAAACAAAATTATTAGACTCTGAGGAGCTTAATTATAAAATTTGCTGACAATTTTGGAAAAGAGAAAGAAGTGTGAGTTGATAGAGGTAGGGGAAATCCATGGTCAGATTTGTTTGGTTTAGAGAAAGAATGAGGACGTTCTGGGTGAGAGAAAGGGCTGAGTAGAGACTGGGGGTCAGGGATGAGTTTAGCATATGAACAGCATGACCAAGGAAATTCAGTCTTCTCTGTGAGCCTTGGGAAATATGACTGTAAGAGTTCAACAGCACCTAACGTACCACCATGAGGACTGTATTTGATCTGAAAGACAAAAGTGAAGTGATATAAATTCTTGATTAGGAAAGTGACTTAATAAAATTTAAAAAATGTTTAAAGGATGAAGGTGCTTTCTTAATGAAGGTAATATAGGGGTGATGCAGAAAAGAGGCAGCTATGAGTAGCTATGAGCTAGTAACACAAAATTAATTAGATGAGAAGACATAGGACATTATGAAGAAATATGGAAAAACAGATTATATATTGGAGTGAGAGGGAGAAAGAAATACAGATTTATCTTAAATTTCAACTCCAGTGAACTAGAAATATTTCCCCATTGGCTAGAATGGGATACTCTTGGGGAGCAAGTTCAAGTGGTTATAAATGTGAGATTCAAGTAATATTAAATTACCAAGGAAGAGATATCCAGTAGATTTGGGGACCGTGGAAGAAGCTGGTGCTGGAAAGAAAGATTAGGAGGCAATTTGCTTAAGGATAGTATGAAGAAAAAAAAAAAAATGAGTCCCATTCAGAGAAAGTAGTCAAGTATTGCCAAGAGTTGGTGACTATACCCCAGAGAAAGTCTGTGATTATAGTCATGAAGAGCTGAAATTACGAGAAAGAAAGTAATTCATGACCTGAGAGAGCAGGGTGGTGCAGTAATGCAAGAACCAAAGGAAAAGTTTCTTCCTTTTTGCCAAAAAATGTGGCAAAACATTTAAGGAAGATGAGAGAAAGCCACTGGATGTGGTGAGAAGATAATAGTGTCTTTTTAGAAATGAGGAAGCTGAAGGACCCAGACAAAGTCAATCTAACCCTTCTCCCAAGATAATGTCAAAGAGGCCTGTAAGTGAGTTGTTCCCAAATACAAGCTTGTGATAACATTTTCACTTGTCAGTGGCAAAATGATAACTATCAGGACAGTGCAATTACATATGGCAGTGAAAATAAATTCTGTCTTGCAGACCTTCATTATTTACTGCGTGCCTTCTATTATTATGAAATTATGGAAACCATAGATGATGACTGCTCTATATTTAGTTGGAAAAATAAATAAGAGCCATATCATTTTCACTCTCCCTGTTTTTATTAAGGTGAGGTCTGATAATAGTGATCTGATGATGTATTTACTTTCCCTGGGCTTGTTCTCTGGAACATGAAATGGAATATTTCTGCACAGGGGCTTCCTTCTGTGTTCACAAACCATTGATGTTAAGAGGGTGGGATAAGTAATAATTTATTCCACTTGAGTTGCTGAAAGATGCTCACAATAATACAAAAACACCATATGCTGACAGTTTTAAAGCCCAACTGTTGGTTCAGAGCCCTGTCTGTCACTTATCTTAAGCTTCTATGGAAAATAAAGATCAAATATCTCTGAAGCAGTGTTTAGTGTCATAGCTTTTCTGCAAGAGACAGGCTTTTTTTTTTCAGGCACTAAATCCCTTGCACTGTACATTATCTGAGTGTCCATCGTGTGATTTTTCTTGAGATTCTTCTATATGTAAGTGCAGGTAGATTGGCTGTGATGAAGAATAAATCTTTTTGACTTGAGGAATAGATTCTAGTCATAGATCCCTTGACCTCTTTTGTGGTGTGACACTGTACCAGTCATCTTCTTCATCTTTGAAGTATTAACTTTAGTACTAATAATACGTAAAACAGCATTCCTGATTTTTTTTTTTTTTTTGCCTTATACCCAATTCTATTCCAGTGTTTTACATAGAGAAACATACAAACTCTTTTCTCTTAATAATCTTGTAAGTTGGGCTCTATACTTATCTTCACTTCAAAGATAGGGATAGTAAGCCTCAGACAGGTTAAACAACTTGCTTGTCAGCACAGCTCACAAACCCCAGTGGAAGGTTTTAAAGTAAAAGTCTGACTCCACATGTTATGTTTTTCACTTGCACAATTCACTGCCTCAAGAGGGAAAAAAGTAAAAGAAAACATATACTTACCTTAGGGTATATTCTTATTCCAACTCTGCTATTATAACATTCAAGACATCTCCAGAAATCTCTTCAGAATTGCTTCTAGACACACTTATTTTAAATGTGTTCAGCATTGTTGAAGCTCTGTTTGAGGGGGATAAAGTTAATATTTGGAAATGATCGTCAAAGTCGAAGACACTATTAGCTGACAAAAGAGGCCTTTCCATCAGGGTGTTCTAAAAATGTATTTGTTCATGGAAGATAATATTTGAAATAAAGATATACCTTCATAAACTATCTGTTTTGTTTGTCAGAAAATAAGTCACAGTAGCTGTTAGTCTATNCACTATTAGCTGACAAAAGAGGCCTTTCCATCAGGGTGTTCTAAAAATGTATTTGTTCATGGAAGATAATATTTGAAATAAAGATATACCTTCATAAACTATCTGTTTTGTTTGTCAGAAAATAAGTCACAGTAGCTGTTAGTCTATAGTACTGGAGTGGGTTGCCATTTCCTTCTCCAGGGGATCTTCCCAACCCAGGGGTCAAACCCAGGTCTCCTGCATTGTAGACAGATGCTTTACCGTCCGAGCTACCAGGGAAGTCCATATGATACTTCAGCCCTCCCAAATTGTTCTTAGCAAAGACTCTTCTTATCTCCTGAGCAGAGCCCCAGGTGACCTCAGAATGGTTAGGTTTTTCCTTGCTAGCAGGGCTTCAAGATAAACAGGGTTAACATTCTTGCCCACACTCTCAGGTAACCTCTCTACATTGATGGGAAATCTCAGTGGGTGCAAAATTCGCTCCTATAAAGAAAGACTACACAGTAAGCACAATTTTCTTTAGTCTGTTTGCTAATGATGCATAAACCTGACCTGAGGGAACCACTCACCTTGACTGCAGTAACTAGGGGTCTGGAACAACTGTATCATTTAACATCTCCATTCTCAAACATTGGATAAGAAATAAAGTTTTCTATGATATTTTAGAGGGAATCTTAACAGTTGGTGTGAATTGTGTGTCCCCATACATAAACTGTTCCCAGCATCATTACCAACACTATGAATATGAGTTTGAGCATGCTCCAGGAAATAGTGAAGGACAGGGAAGCTTGGTGTGCTTCAATCAACAAGTCGCAAAGAGCTGGATATGATGTGTGCAGTCACGTCTGGTTCTTTGCAACCCTATGGACTGTAGCCGGCCAGGCTCCTCTGTCCATGGCTTCTCTAGGCAAGAATACTGGAGGGGGTTCCCATGCCCTTCTCCTGAGGATCTTCCCAATCCAGGGATTGAACCCGTGTCTCTTTACATCTGTCTCTTGCGTTGGCTTTATGACTAGTACCACCTGGGAAGCCCCAGACATAATTAGCAACTAAATAATAACAGCAACAACAAACATAAACTCATCAGCATCCCTATAAGGCAGATAAACAACCAGATCTTTCCATTCTGGTCACTGAGGCTCAGAGAGGTGAACTGACACTTTTAAAGACACACAAGAAATAAATACCAGAAGGGGAAACAGAAGTCAGCATTTAAGTTGTTATTCAGGCAGTGGGTATGACTGAACACCTTTTAAATCAAAGGGTGGAGTGCAAATAGGATCGCTAGACACTTGCAGTAGAACCTGCGTGAATCACCACATGCAAATATGGTCCCATCAGAAAACCTCCATCACTTGTTGCTTGGTGATGGAAGATGAAAATCAATCATGTGTTCTCAGAAGAGAGGATCCTGGGAGTAAGGTCCCAACCAGTTATTTTCAGGCTGATTTGAAATTACTGATGGGGAGTCAGAGGGTAGGGAAATCTTTAATTCAGAGTAGGGCCAACTTGTTTCTGGACTGAGATGAGGAATCATTTTTCAGCCTCACCTGTGACACGGACCACTCATTTTTACTAGCTTCTAGTTTCCCCTCTCTGTATTCTGTCTGCATAGCAGCACTAGCTGACACATAGAAGAGAAAGGAAGAGAAAGAGAACAAGTTGGCAGGGAGTCGATACATTTCTGTGTTTTATTACTACGAGATTCTAGTAGCATTTAGTTGGCAAGTCTGAGCAGAGAATGAGTGTTTCTAAAGTGACTCAGTTATCAGTGGAATGATTAAAGGCATAACAACCAAATCTGTGGATTAATTAGGAGGTTGGTGGTAGTTGAGTAACTATTACTAAATTGCATGGTTTGCATGCAAAAGAAAAGATTCATCTTTGATGTCTTCCAGCTTGGGTAACAGGTGTGTTAGAATTCCAGGTCAGTGAGAAGAGATTCCCATTGATTGGTTGATGGGTGATGAGATCAGAGAAGATTATATTTGGATCTCCTTCAATTCTACACATTAAAGACTTAATCTTATTTTCGATCAGGAATACATCCTTCTTGCTACAGTTACTGACAGTGAGATTTGAAGACTTGATTAATAATAAATAAAGTAGAGCCAATAATACTATATAAGAGAAGAAAAATTAGGGTCAGCAAAATAAGATAAGTGCTGGGTGCCAGCAGGGACAGCAAGTTCTAGGAGAGGGAAGGACAAGTGATAATCTATTCTTTGGAAGGCTTACAAGTTTCAAGAAGAAGGAGAACAATAGATTCACTGAGAGGCCCATGTTTCATTGATTCATTAAAAAAAATTTTGGGGACATATATACACACACTATATGCATATGTGTGTATTTTCTATATACATAATTTTTACAAATATACCTTTTATGCAGATAAACATACCATATACGGCCTGTCATATGTATAAAGTTCTAGTGGGAGAGGCAGAAACACCTAAATAACTAACAGGTTAATAAGTAAAAAGTGGAATACAAGAAAAAGTGGAGCCAATTAAGGGACTGGGCATTTAAAACAGTGGCTGGAGCCAGGTGTTAGGATCAAATTGGGGTGGTCCGGGTATGCCTTTTTGGAAAGTTAACATTTTAGCAAAGACTTGGAGGAGATGAAAGAGTTTAGTTATGCAACTTTCTCAGGGAAGACTGGTCTATCCAATTAGAGTGAACAGCTAGCATGAGTGTCCTGTAGTGTTACATGGCCTGGGAGTCAGTGTGGAGTAAGGATGCTGGTGTGGCTTGAGTGGTATGGCAGAGGAATAATGGGGTGGCAGTGGAGATAGTAGAAAATGTCAGAAAGAAAACATGGATTAGGTAGTATAGGTGTTGACAGGACTCAGTATGGAGGACTGAGCCATAGATCTGAATCTCCCTCTTTGTACCTCCAACTGAGGTACAAAGAAAAAGCAAGATATCTATGATTGTGCTAACGAGAGACAGTGTTGCAGTACCATGATGAGTGGGATTAATCAGAGGGAAAGAATAACTCTTCAGGCTTTCCCCATAAATGCAAAGAAGAGCAAACAATCAGGAGAGACATTTATGCAAATAGGGAACTCCACTCTAGAAATCAGAAGCAACTAGAGGATACTGATGTGCAGAATAATCAGACTGTCAGCTTTTGCTTTTAGGGCGGCATCTAGGCAGGCAGTGCCTAGAACATTTCACCTCCTTTCCAAGTGACTTTTATGCCCATTAAAATGTTTTCATTTCAATTAATAATTCAGTCAGTAATACAATTATGATGTGGAACTTTTGCTATGAGCTATTTCTAGAAGGCAGAATGAAAGGACTTAGGAAGTGGAAAGGAAAAAGAGGGAGGTTTTCCTGGCTAGAACTCAGTAAGGCATAAGCAGATATTTGAAGATATCAGTAATAAACCATGCGACATACTCTCCTTCATTCCCACTTTGACTGAAAGGAAATGTGATTAAAGTGTGGGGGTTCAGATGGGAGTTGTCCCTTGAACCCCTCTAAGGCCACAGCACTTGGTTGAGGTAAGCCACCTTCGGGGCTCCTTTGGATCACATTCACATTCTTTCCTAGAACTTCTGTTCCGAGAGAGTGAGTGAGAGCAGCCAGAACCTCTTTTGACTATGCAGACCACATATACTGCTGGTTTTATTTCATTTAAGTAAAAATGCTATTCTAGTGAATGTTTCCGGGCTGAGTATGTCCATTCCAAAGAGAGAGATGCTGCTTGCTTATAGCCAGCTTACCAAGAACGATTTCTCCTCTTGAATAGCTGTAGTTTCAGAAATAACTTGGACCCTCTACCCTAGCTATAACTTTAGGTCAGTGCTTCCCATTTCATACTTCTGAGAGTGCTGATTTTTTTTTTTTTTTTTTGGATGGAACTTAGAGATTTATAAACTTTCTGTTTGAACCTCTTTGAACTCAGGTAGGATCTTTAATGTACAATTCTAGATAAGAGAAATGGTGATGTTTCCCACTGAAACTCTTCAGATTGACGAATCAGCAACCATCAATCAGATGGCCCTAAAAGCTGCTTCTTAGGTCAGCTGACTTTTTTGTTGCTACAGTCAATAATCGTTTACACTCTATGACCCATCCAGTGGGGGTACCGCCGAAAAGAAAAGAGTAAACACTGCTTAAGGATACTTGATTTTTCCTTTCCATCCTTGTTATAACTGGATCCTTCTCCCTGTAGGATATGAGGCCACTTAATGAAAATTCCAGACTAATTTTAGGAAAAGGATTCTCTTTCTCACTATCAGACACCTGTACCTAATAAGGACAGAGAGATTGCATGCGTGTGTTGTTCCAGTTGTGACTGACTCTTTGCGACCCCGTAGACTGTAGCTTGCCAGACTTCTCTGTCCGTGGGATTCTCTAGGCAAGAGTACTGGAGTGGGTTGCTCTTCCCCGTCTGCAGATCAAACCCATGTCTCTTTTATCTCCTGCATTTGCAGGTGGGTCCTTTACCACTAGCACCAGCTCTGACAGAGAGATCATTGCACTACAGATATCTTCTTGACACTTCCTAAGGTTGAAAACTAGCTCCAGCTTTCAGCCTTGAAATCTTATTCTCTATTTGGTTGCTCAAATGAAAAATATTAAAGGTGTCAAATGAAATGGATAAGACAAAAGTGGTTTATTTTAGTGCACTGAGGCTTGGGAGCTTCTCTGCAGAGCCATTAAAAAATTTTTTTTGAAATATAGTGGATGTACAATGTTGTGTTACTTTCAGGTGTATAGGATAGTGATTCTGTTATATATATAATACACACACACACACGTACATACATATATATTTGTATGTATATATGTTCTTTTATAGGAGAAGGCAATGGCACTCCAGTATTCTTGCCTGGAAAATCCCATGGACAGAGGAGCCTGGTAGGCAGCAGTCTATGGGGTCACACAGAGTTGGACAGGACTGAGCAACTTCACTTTCACTTTTTCCTTTCATGCATTGGAGAAGGAAATGGCAACCCACTCCAGTGTTCTTGCCTGGAGGATCCCAGCGACGGAAGAGCCTGGTGGGCTGCCGTCTATGGGGTCACACGGAGTTGGACACGATGCAGCAGCAGCATATTCTTTTACAGTTTCTTTTTCCTACAGATAATTATGAAATAATGAGTAGAATTCCCTGTGCTATACAGTAGGCTCTTGTTGGTTATCTATTTTGTTAATAAATATAGCAGTGTGTATATATTAATCTCAGACTTCTAATTTATTCCTCCCCCCTTTCCCCTTTGGTTGCCCTAAGTTTGTTTTCTATGTCTGTGGGTCTGTTTCTGTTTTGTACACAAGTTCATTTTTATCAGCTTTAGATTCCACCTATAAGCGATATCCTGTGATGTTTGCTGTTGTCTGACTGACTGACTTCAGGTAGTATGATGATCTCTAGGTCTGTCCATGTTACTCTGCAGGGCCATATTGAATCATGTAGGCATGAGTTGTTCCTAGAACTGGGATATTACCCTCATACCTAAATGCTATTGACTCCCTAAAGCAAACAGGTTAATCAAGTGAGGCAGTGATCTCATAAACTTGCAAGACTTGCTTGTGAAATGTGGGGAACTGGGTGGGAGGTGTCCCTGTAGTGCCTGTCAGTACCTGGAGAGGAAGCTGCTCAGTAACAGTCAATCCCAACTCGATGAGTTTTCTGCAGAAATTTATATAAGCGCAGCCTTCTTCACATGGTGATATCTTGGCAGTTCCTCATAATTTTTCCCTGCCTGTCACCATAAAAAACTGTATATAGTGTGAAGCAGCTGGAGCAGGGTTATTCTCTGAAAACATGGGAGAGATTAACCTGCTTTAATTACAATTTCCCCTACTCCAGTGTCTCCAGTGACTCAGTTGGTAAAGAATCTGACTGCAATACAGAAGACCTGGGATTAATCCCTGGGTCAGGAAGATCTCTTGGCAAAGGAAATGGCAACTTATTCCAGTATTCTTGCCTGGGAAACCCCAGGGAGAGAGGAGCCTGGAGGGCTACAGTCCATGGGGTCCTGAAGAGTTGGACACAACTGACCAGCTAAACCATTAACCCACTACTCCAGTTGCATTTGTTTCCGAGTTTTTATTTTATTCAGACAGTATGTGAACTTGTAATGAACTTAGCTAAGATGCACTTACCAATCCACATCTGAGCGACTTTTTCTGGGTCAGGGCCTCCTGACTTCCTGGTGTGAAGAATATTGGTGGGCACCTCAGGTGTTCTCTCCCACCCAAAAAAGCAAGGAATTGTAGTGCTGAAAACTAGCTCTACCCTGTTATACAAACAGATTGTAATTTGTTCAAAGATCAGGGGAATTGTAGGATGTCATCAGGATATACAGCACATTTTGCAAAACAGCACACAGTGCAGGCCATGTGGGTTTATAAGATACATTGCCTCTTCACTTCTGCTGTTTCTTTCAAAGCTTTTTCAGCACCAACAGGTCAGCAGCATGTCGGTATTAATTGCAGAGCTGTGATCCTCTGCCTTGCTCTTCCAGCTGTTGGGTTTTGGGAATGTCATCTCAGAAAGCCAGCGAGCTGTAAAGTGGAGGGAAAAGCAAGACAGTCATATCGACTCCTCAGTCTCTACTGATAAGAAATTGTTTAAAATGCCATGCACTTGAGAGAGGGTGAGACTGTCATCTCAAGGTCCTTTGATAACACGCTGGACTAAGATGGAGGGAGCATGAAAATCATTTGTTAGTTAGGTCAAGTGAGGAGTAAAGGATTTACCCATGGAGAATAATGAAAGTTAGCAATAATAATGTGGTATTGCTAGCTGTGGTTTCTGCCACACATTTTCCTCCCCCAAATCTGTCTCATTAACAATTTGCTATGAGTTAAAAAGGGGACTGGCAATAGATGCTTAAGAGAAACATTAAAAAAATAACACAATGGTGTGAATGTTTCTGAGATTTTGTTAGGCATATTGTATGAATTAGTAACATAATAAGCCTATTACTTCAAAGAAATTCATTTCTTGGAATTTATTCAAAGCAACCCCTTTCTCTCCTTACTTCCCTCTGCTTTTAATTACATTTTGTTGGCTTAAGAGAAAGGGGTTTTACTGAAAAGTTGACAAAGTACCTTACCAACACTAGCACTCTCTTAAAGAAATAGCCAGCAGTACTATTAGGTTGAAAATAAATGATTTTGTATAACTGGATGCATTTCATTTCTCATGAAGTTCCTAAAATTCAGCAATATTCTTGAGTGCCCATTTCATGCAATGCATTCTGCTATGCTCTCTGGGGAATTCAAAAGTAAGCAAGATATGTCCCCTCATCTCAAAACAACACATCATCGAGTAGGGGGGATCAGACAGTACACAAATCACAAATAATGAAAAATAATAGTCTAATTGATCTCTGGCACCTTCAGACTGATATATCACTAATTTCATTTAAGTCACAAAACAATGGCAGAATGTAGGGTCTGTTGATTGATATTTATTTAGATGATATGCTGAGAAGTAATAAGTGTGATGGCCTATTAAATTACCAATCTCCTGAGCAATTTTTCCTTTTCATTTTGTATTACTTTCCATTCTTGAATGAAAAATGCCTCTCTACTACAGTTTTCTTGAATGTATTCTTTGGATGCTTCAGCAAGTTTAATTCTGCCCTATTTTGGCATGTGTGTGTGTGTGTGTGTTTATTAGAGCATGCTCTAATGTAATGGAAACACCTGCTTGTTTTTGATTCTCTTAATGAATTGTCTTGGCATTACTAAATGGCACCACAAACCAATTATGATACGCTGTGTAGGAGCCATGCACTGACATTGCTTTCTAAAAGTAGGCCACTTCTTTTCTAATCGTTCTGAGAATTATGAGTGCATGTATTATTCATACTCTGAATATAGGAAAATACAGTGAGCCCTCCAGATCCAACAGTTCCAGATGTACAGATTCAACCAACTACAAATTGAAATTACTTGGAAAAAAATTCAAGAAAATTCCAAAATGCAAAATTTGAACCTGTCATGCAGTGTCAATTATTTACCTAGCACTTCCATCATATTTACAACTCTATGTAGCATTTACATTGCATTAGTATTATAAATAATCTAGAGATGATTTAAAGAAGATGAGAGATATGCAAAAGTTATGTAAAAATACTCTGCCATCCTAAATAGGGAGCTCAAGCATCCATGAACTTTAGTATCTGCAGAGGTCCTGGAACCAACCCCATGGTAACATAGGAAAAACTGTATTTACATTTTAATAGCACTTTATACTTTACAAAGTACTTTCACTATCCTGCCTCACCTAAAGCTGCCCTTCCACTTGAATTGATCAATGCCATCCTGTGTTAATCAAGCTGGAAACATGGGCATCTCCTTTATTATTATCTCCCTTTTACACCTAGATCTAGCTTATCTCCAAATGAAGTCAGTTCTGTCATGAAGCAATTCTCCCCCTTCTCTCTCTACCCTTGTCCACTGTCTTGGCTAAATGAGCTGTAATGTCTTGCCCTTCTTAATGCTACGACTTCTAATTGCTCTCCCTGCCTCCACCTCTACATGTGCCCATCGTATCCATTTCTCTCTAAGCATTCAAGGTATGCCAATTTGATTGTAATGCTTCCCTGTTTAAAACACATCCCTGGATCCCAATTGCTCTTAAAATATATTCTTAAATCCTTATCCTAGCCTTCCAAAGCCTGTTTTATCCACCTTCCTTTTTTCTAGGTTTAGCTCCTCACTGTGACACTTGTACAGTCTTGCAGATTTATGATTTTGAATCACAATATTGCCATACTACAAGTATGATAGTTGTTCAAACTAAAATATGCCAGATGTTTTCCCTTCTTTCTGCCTTTCATATACTCTTTCTTCCACCTGTTTATACTTCCATACTTCCTTTGGTTCATTTCAACTCATCATTCAGAAGGAGTCTAGACTGGAAAATTCACCTTGGGAAGCCTTATCTGAATGTAACATTCTTCTTTCTAGTCTGAATTAGATATCCTGCTTTTAGATACTTATGCAAATTAAACTTCACAGGCTTTTAATCATCTCATCTTTCTGTGTTCTCCTATTCTATATAAACTCCATTAAGACATGGAACAATCATCTTTTGATCACAAATGTATCTCAAGTGTACAGTGCAGTATCTAGCATATAGTAAGACTTTAATAATAACGGTTGAATAAGGAATGTTTTTGTTGTGTTGCTAAGTCCTGTCTGACTCTTTTGTGACCCCATGGACTGTAACCCACCAGGTTCCTCTGTCCATGGGATTTCCCAGGCAAGTATATTGGAGTGGGTTGCCATTTCCTTCTCCCAGGGATCTTCCCGAACCAGGGATCCAACTCACAATTCCTGCATTGGCAGATGGGTGTTTTTTTTTTTTTTTAATCACTGAGCCACCAGAAAGACCTGAATAAGGAATAATTAAACTTTGAAAAGAATACAGTGAATTAAATGTTTATTTCCATCATCTCATTTGGTCCTCTCAACAAATGGTGATGTTCCCTGTTTTTGATATCCACTGTGTATATGATGTCATCCTTGAAGGAGATTGGGAGAAGGATTCTCAAGGCTCTGTGTGTACTCATTTGTAATTCCCTGTGTGCCTACAATTATTTCAAAATAAAAAGTTTTAAAAAGTGGTAATGTCAATAGGCCATATATGGGAATTTCCATTTACATTTGAGAAAGGTAAGGGTTAGAGACTAAAGTCATTTGTTAAGCTCACAAACACATGAAACAGACGGTTTCAAGTACAGTCACTCAGAGGTTTTTGTATCCTCTGGATCCTCAAGTGGGCCTAGCACCAAGTACCTACCGTGTTTTGTCCTTGATATATGTATATTCTAGCCCAGAGCTTCTGTGTTTATTTGTGATTGTTTTCATAACCTAAAGTCGAGCAACAGGAAACAGGGTAACATTCTTAGGTCTCTCCTATAAAACCTAGATTCTCCAGTCACCCTAGGCACTCAGCTCCCTCTGTCTTTTTTTTATTCTTACTTGATTTCCTTTTACTTATTAATTAGTTCATTGTTTTATTCTCCAATGTTTATTGAAATTGGCCACAACCTGGTTCTTGCTTTGTTAACAGTGAGAAAAACAAGCAGTTCATTGCAGATTCTCCTCTCTGGAGCTCATGTTGTAGGAGGTGCATGCAAGTGAAGGATGAACTATAGGACAGTGTGGTAACTTCTGTTTTGTCAATGAGGACAGGGAGCTAGGCACACAGAGGAATCACTTCACATGGGCTTGAAAGATGTATCAGTGCTTCTTAAAGGAGGGCATTTCTAATGCTTCTTTAAGGAGGCAGTTTCTAAACAGAACACTCAAGATTGAGCATCCAGAGAGAACTGTGTCCATAGCAGGACTGGACTGATAAGATCGAGTGGGGTGGGGTGAGAGCAGTTGAAAGAAGGGGGATCCTGTGAAGGGAGAGCAGGATTGGGAAGAAACACCCAAGGAGCAGGTATACCTCTAAAGGTCACTGACCTATGCCTTTCAGCTTTGAAAACACGATAGTCTCTCTTTCTCCCACTTGAGACACCGGCAGAGCAAGATACCCAGAGAGGGAGGACCTCATGGTTGTCCATTGCCAAAGATAAGCATCCTCTTCTCCGCTGCGTCTATGTGGTCTTTGACACCAGTACTGAAGCACTGATGAGGAAATATCTTCATTTTTCTTTACTGGGAAATGAAGAGACTATGAAAATTTGGGAGGAAGAGGGTGGCAAGGAACAAACACAATCTTTTGATTTCAAAGAAATCTATTAAACTTTTTCTCCTATTTTCTGATTTTATTATGTGTAGGTAAGTGAAACCGATTTTTGCAACACAGCTGTGATGACCAGACTGCCTCGTGTATGGTGACTGTCTCTGTTGAACATTCCACAGAGTGATATCTTCCATCACCTCTGATCCGTGAGTCTTAACTCTGAAGGGTTAAATAACATAAATAATCTAGGATTGAGTAATATTTAAATGGCCATATCTATATCGCCATATAATGCTTAATTGTACCCTTCTTTAAGGTAAGTGAACCAAATTCAGATCTCGATTTTATGCAGAGAAAGACTGAGGGAAATATTATTTCCTTTCTAGCAATGTTTTTAATAGCTCTATGAAAGAACATTCTTCTCTCAAGAATTTTTCCTTGTTTGATTCACATTAAAAATTTGGGGGTGTCTCTCTTATCATTTGAGGCATAGCTCTCCGTATTGTTGATACTTCTGTTTTGTCACTTTCCTCCATAAAAGATAATCTCAAAAGTATGGAATTGGTATGATTTTTGGTGTACTCTGGTGTCTAAAGTATTAAAATTCATGGCTTCTTTTCCATCGCATTATCCAAATCTGCTTGGAGGTTAGGGGTTTTAGGCTGGAAGAAAATGAGTTCTTAGCAGTGCAGCGTAGAGTAGGATTTAGTTGGCAAGATGGGAGATAAATAGTAAAAAGAGAGAAAAGAATAGTTGGGACTTATTAAATATTTGAACAGTGACTGCTCCTGGAAAATTGGCTGTGACTTCTCTTGGCCTCTGGCCTGGGCTTGTCCATTTTCTTGGTTTTTTATACTTAGCGATTCTTCAATTTCTTATTCTGCTTTCCAATTCAGTTTTCATTTTCTGCATTAGCCATGCTGTGTTTGACTATTTGCATTTACTGAGGATATCTCCAGTGTTCCAATGGACTGAATTGTGTGTATCTGGTATATAATTCAGTACAGGCACCCCTACCTCTGCAGGGAGGCAACACACCTCCTTATTTTTAACAATTATCCTAGCTGATGGAGCTCGGCAAGCCAGCCCCTCTGCTCACTTGGTGGGGACGGATTTTCTGAGGGGCTGCTGATTGCCTGTTTGAGTCCTGTCATCAATATCCAGGTGTGAAATTATTAATTACAAAGCACAATGGAATGGTCTTTCAGGGAAAGACTGAACAGCTTTCCTTGAAGGTCACTGTTGGAATTGGCCCTCTGTGATACATTATGATGAACTAAACATTTCATTTTGTTCCATTGTTAATTGAGTGCTTCGTTCAGTGTTTTAGTATTGTGTGTCGAAATGGGCCTTGCTAGATACGGAAAATGTAGGATGGTAGTACTGCTGTGCTTTATGTAGCTGTGGAAAGGACCAAAGCACCTCTGTCATAAGAGTTAAAAAAAAAAAAAAGATTAAATGGCATAGTGGTAGTTACTTTCTGAAGTCAAGGTGAGTATGTTAAGAACAAAATTTCATAGATAATAAATGGTAGCGGATATAAAGAAATGGTGATGATGCTGATAATGATCCGGGTGGCAGTGGTGATGGTAATGGTGTTCTGAGCCTGGAAACATCAATGCCAGAGCTTCTTTTAGGTACTTTTGTGTGTGTGTGTGTGCCATTTCCTGGTACATGTAGATGACCACCTATCAGACAGTTTTCACTGCCAAGCTTGGCTTTGTTTTGAAAAGTACTATGCATAGTAATGATGGTTATATTATCAGGTTATTAGTCATAGGTTCTCAGTGGAAAAGATGCAGTTGTGATTCTATAATGATCAGACCTGCCATGTCCTAATGAAGCAACTTCTGAAGTATGGCTTCTGACATCTCAGCTGGGCTCCTGTGGCTGCCGCCTGGGCAGGTGAATCAATGAATGGGAGAAAGGACATGTCCAGAAGGAAAACAAGGAGGCCCTTCTAGCATTTGCTTCTTCCCATTCTTCTAGAAAACAGTGACTTTCTTGTCAAGGTTTATTTCCATATCTTTGCCATATTCTCATCTCCTCTGTTGGCAAGGATACTAATAAATAATAGCTAACATGGATCTCATGCTTCTTCTGTGTCAAGCACCATTCTAAGTTTTTTACATATGTTACTTCATTTCATCTTTACAACAAGTATATCATTAAGGTACTGTTATCAATCTCATTTTTTAGATGAGAAACTTAATCATGGGAAATTTTTCATTTGTTAAAAATACTTGGTTTCCTGGTCTGTGTTCTAAACCACTATAAATGTTGATCACAAGATTGAGTGACTTAGAATTTCCTTACTTCTCAACTCACTCACTTTGTTGATACCAGTGTTTTATTAGCAGCATAATCATTTCACTATCATTTTAAATCACCTGTTAAGCTTTATATCCCAGGTAATATAAACACCTTATCTCATTCAACTGTAACAAAAAAATAAAGACTCTATTGGTTTTTCCATTTTATAGTCGGAGAACCCAGTCAGAGACGTGACACAAGTCTGTATATTCAACTGGAGAGTGGCAGTACCTGATCTGGAGGCACGAAGGCCACACCCTTACCCACTGTGGCACACTAATCCTCAAACAACACTGCACAGAACATCCTTCGCATGCTGTGACTACTCTGGTGGCATAGGAGGATGCAGTGGGAATTTCTGTATTTCAGGGATGTGTTCTCTTTGTGGTCTCCCAGTTTGGTGTGATACGTATCCCTTTGTCGAATAGCTCTGTGAGAGAGCCTTGGTCCATGTATACAGGACCATAATGACAATAGGCAGTCGGTCGATTTTATGTAATTGCTGATCATTCGATTATGCTGAGCAGGCTTCTTTTGAGTGACTGGATAGCGCTGTTCGTTTCATTATGTAATTCAGTGTTTGCAGGTCTGTGCTAGGATGTATCTGTCATTTGGGTGTATCTCTAGCATCTTCTGGTTTCACTTCAGTTGTCTCTTCTCTGACAGTCCAGAATGGGAGAGAAGCGAAGACCATGTGAAAAAAGATTTCCCTTTTCAGTATCACCCAAGAGAACTTATAAATCTTCATTACTTCCTTTCTTTTGATTATTTTTTCTATGTGGAAACTTTCAAAGTGACTGAATTTGGATTCAAAAGATACACTTCCACAAAATACTATTCTTTAGTTAATGTCTGGACACCTCTGAACTGAATCCTTTGAGTAGAAGGCTTTTGATACTTAAAAAAACAAAACAACTCTGCTGGTTAATTTACACATTTGTTGGAATGAGTTTATAAAATCATTTCTCAAAGTAGTTTGTGTCAGGTCATGGAGAGTGAGATCATGAAGGTCTGGTTTCTGGGGAAGTTTGGGAGGCAGGGGTCCTTCTGCTGGAAAGGAAACGAGGAAAGAGGACTAAATGGTGAGGTAGGAGGCATTTTGCCTACTACACAATTTCCCTGGGGCCAAGTCTGCGTGTATTGTTTTTGTCATGCTTTCTGTCTTTTTGAGTAAGGGAAAAGATTTCTGGTAATAATGATCTGCTCTCAGAAAGTATATGTATGATGAAATTGCCCGCCTCAGGCTACCTGTATTGATTGCTTTCGGGAAAACGTGTGATGAGCTGGGAATGCATCTTGGCATTACATTATGCTGGGTTTTTTTTCCAAACTCAGTTTATTTTTCTCAGTTATCCTGGCTTTCTAGAGGTCAGGGTTGGGGGTGGAAGTATAGTAGAGCTGATAGTAAGATAGATGGATGTATATGTTTCCATAGTTTTAAGACTGAAAATAAAATCCTTCAACCAATGATGTAAAAGTGCCTTTAAAACTTCATAGCAGTACACACATATTGGTTACTTCTATGGGTTTTATCATTTCCTTTCATACTAGAGACTGAAGGAAGTCCTTAGAAACCACACTTATAGTCATGTGTAGAAATGTTCTACCTACGTTTGGAGATGTTTGATGTGTGGCAGTTTTAAGGACTGGAGGAGAAAGGGATTCTCATTTGTCATATTTTTATGAAGTGGAATAATGATAAAGTGATCACACATAGATATATCTTTTGTAAAGCTTAATGCACTGATCTAAACATAGTCAACTGATTTTTCTTGAAGGACTCATTATGCACAAGCACATGGATTTTTCCCAATACCAAAGCGATGAATACCTGATACTCTGTTGAAGGTTTATAAATTTTCTTTAATCTTCACTTATAAAATGTGTTGAGTGTTCTCCAGTTAAGTCAGTATCCTTCAAGTTGAGATGGAGAATTGAACCTAGAGTTTCAGATGTCGTCTGGCCAGGGCAACTCAAATTTACACAATGAAAAACTGTCTGCTCCAGAAACAAATAATGGGTATTGTATCTGGTCCCTAGAGGAAGATAACGTTTTTCACCATACCTCAAGTTAGGCTGTAGCACACTGCAGTTAGATGGTCTCTCTTGGCATCCTGTTCCTCCACTTACCAACTCAGTGACTTGGGGAAAAAATCACTTTACCTCTTTACTGTGGAGATTAAGAAAGTAATTCATAGAAATCACTCAAAATAGTCTCTGGTCAATAGTAAGTGCTCAAGAAATACTCTTGTAATTGAGATCCAAGCAGGATTCTAGAAGAAATTCTCACATACCTTCTAGGGTCTTTCTGATCATCACTGTGAGCACCAATGCCATCATCATTCCATAGGAAAAGTAGCTCCTCTGGGGCCTTTCTGCTTCTGACAGTGGAGATGGCTCTACAGATTAATTATGGAGCTTTGCTTCTGCCAGGCATCGCATTTTTAACATTCATATTTCTTCCTGAAGGAAAAAGAAATATTTTTGACTTGAGTTTTTAAACTATAATATTTAACTGCTGGTTTGCACAATTAATCAAGTGTTTTCATAATCTGGTTACTCTCTTGGACTTGTAGAATTTCAAATTAGGGAGGCTAGAATTGTAAATTACTTTTGCCTATCCAAGCTGGTCCATATGTGTTAAGGGAAGCAGAGAAAAATAGAGGAATAACAGACTGTGAAAGGGAAAAAATCCCACAGTTCAGAATTTCTTCAGTTATTTGGTTACTTTGAATTTAAGATTGAATGTGAGTGATCTACCTTCACAGATGCATATCGTACAATACAGAATCGAATTTATAAGGATCACAGGTCATTTGAACTCAGATTTAAGTCTTGTTGAACCCTGTGTGGGATCTTCATCTAGTGATCTTCTAACCTGTGTTGGGATGCCTCCCTCATTCCCAAAAGAATCTTCATTCTTTCTTTGGATGAGTCCATTAGAAAGCGCTTTCTTCCTGAGACCCATGTTCTCTCTTCTGGTAGTGTTCATCTTTATCCTTCTTTTCCTTCACAGGGCCATCAACCCAGGCTTTAACGTTATACTTTAAGACATCCAATATACATATCCCTGTCTCGATATATCATGTAATTAACCCCTTGGAGTTTTACCTGCTAATCCTAAACAGCTAAAGAGCTGAGTGACCCTACTCCTCAGAGAATGCAGTCTTAGCATTTTCATGGGAGGCATAGGGCAGACATGTTGCTTCAAGTCCCCAGTAGCTTTCTGATTCAATTTTGATAGGGCAAAGTTATCTCAGGACAAATAACTACAGATGTTGCCTTTTTCAGAAAAGTATCACAGCACTGTACTTCTTTGGAAATCAGTTTTATTTCTTGACTTAAAGTAGTTACCTCTTATTTTCTTGAGAAAGCTTTTTCCCTGAAGAGCCTCTGGTTTGAACATTGATTTCAGATTACAAAAACAAAAAACAAAGGAGAAAAAGAGAGAGGCAAGTGAATAAGGGAGCAGAGGGGAAGAAGTAATTCAAACTTTGTGATGGAGAACTGACCTAAATCTGTAACTCAGAGAGTAAAACGATTTAAGCAAAAGAAGCTCCTTGATTTTCAATAGTAACTTGGGCACTTTATACATGATGAGTATTTTCTAAGGGATTTATATAAATTCACTTTCCTAGTCCTCCCTAAAACCATTTGAAGTAGGTTAATCATCTTCATTGCTGTAATTGAGGCAACTGAGATACGTAGAAGTCATGTAAGTCACTTTAAAATCTCTCAGCTACAAAATGGTGGAGTTGGAATTTCATCCCAGGGAGTGTTGTTCCAAAGACTATAGTTTTTAACATCACCCCAATGAACAACAGTGGCTAATATTTTTTGATCACTACCTAAATATCAGCCACTCTTCTAAATATTTTGAAGAAATATTTAGAAAACTCCCTGAAACTGAGCAGTATTATTATTATTGCCTACAGGTAAAGAAACAGAGAAACACATATGTTAAATCATTTCCCACACTGACACATCTAGTTATGGGTGGACCTAGGATTTGAATCCAGCCTTGGCACGCTATGCCGGAGAGAGAAATCTGAGCCAAGACCCTCAGGATGAGTGTGTGTTCTAGTGGATAAAAAGATTCACACATAAGCAGTCAGCATATACAGTACTCAGAAATGGTTTAAGAATACTCAGCGATATATTCATGAGTAGAAATTATTGTAGTGCAATCTGATTACACAAGTGCAGACAGGATGCTGAGTAGTGTGTCTGATAAAGGAGGGCTTAAGTGTTCTCTTAGTAAGTTTACATGGAAGACACGTGTAGCAAGCAATTAGAAAAAATTAAGGAAGGTAGAGAAGGTTTGAAGAGCTATCACTTACCCAGTCAAGCTGCCTTAAGAAGATGACGATAGTAACAGAACTGGGGCAGTGCAGAAGTATCTAATTCAGCTTGAACTTGAATCAGTACAGGATCAGGAATCCTGAGAAACTGTCTGCCCAGACATTCTCAGAGTGTTCACTTTCTTCCCCTTACATCTTTCTTTACTCTGCCAATTTTTGGTGTTATTTTTATCCCACTTTGATCTTGGGAATTGTAGTCAGAGACTCAGCAACAGTGTAGAAGAAAATCTTTTCTTCTCTCCATCTCCCTCAATCTTAGTCTTTTTTTTTTTTTTTTGCTGACATGACTCCCTGGTTACCCAACTACTCAGTCTCCCAGATTTCCCTGAAGAAAGAGGGGATTTACTATGTCCAAGTCTTTGCGTAGTCAGTTTTGCATTGGATCTGCTGTTTATAATGTAACTTCTGCATCAGTTGCCCTCCACTTTCTTTTAACCCCTTCTGTCCTTCATCTTTGAACATGCTTCACCTGTGAAACTCAAGCCAGACTTCTCCTTCTTTGGGTCCACTCTTCATTTAATTATCTATGCCTTAAGTTCTCACACCTTTTTAAGAATGGATTTCACAAAAGTAAAATTGATGTAATAATCTCAAAGGGAAGTCCTTTACATTGAAAGAAAATTACCTTTGTGAAAATATGTCAAGCTTGTTCTTTGTCATGCTAGATGCCTGTAACCTTTTACGATCATTATAAAATAACCTCTTAGCAAAAGCTGTTTCTTAAGGATTTGTGGTTGAACCTGGCCTAGTCATATCACTGTTTCCACAGCTTAAAGCAAAGAGGTCATAGTCTCATAGATTATGAGTGTTTGGGAGCTGTTGAGATCATTAAGTCTTCATTTTCTTTTCACATGACTTGAGGGCCATGTGCTATCTTACATAGGTTACCTGAAGCTAGTTATTTCTCGTTTTTATTTAACAAATGTTTATCCTTACTATATGTCAGCCCCTGTGTTAGGTCTACGGTTTGCAAAGAAGACTAAAGTGGCATCTTTGCCCTTGGGTGTTTGCTAGCTCAACTTGACTCCCGCTGCCTCATGGATGTTATTCTTCACTGAATCTCACTGCCTCTCATACCTGAGCTGAGACTTACTAACAGGGTGAGGCCCAGAGAACCCGTGCATCAGAGGAAAGGGCGATGAAGAATTACTGCGTGCCTATAATGTGTAGGCTTTTTACATGCTGTATCAGTTTCTATTATCAGGGAAACCTTTTGAATAGATATGGTTTTCAATAATTTACAATGAGACAGCTACCCAAGAGAGGTTTGTCTAAGGTTTCTCCTAGGCAGCCTTAGGACTGTTCCCAAGATTTGTTTGTCCTGATATTTTGTTACATCTAGATATCTTGAAAAGAGGATAATATAAAGATCCAATTTATAAACCTAGTAGAGGCTGAGCCAACTTGGTTTACACTATGTATAATCTTTCTATTTACATAATTATCCTTTGTCTTAACCTCCTTATCTTTCACTTACTGCTCTACCTAAGTCTTTACAAAGCTTGTTGGTTTTTTTTTTTTGTTTGTTTTGTTTTGTTTAATCAGTACGTAGGTAGATGGGTTTCAGTTCACATTTTACTCTTTAGCAAAAAAACAGTGTGAACCATTCTCCCTACACAGTTACCTCCTTCCTTATCACCCTGTCTTCTTTCCATCTTGTAATGTTTGGCACACTCATTGCAATCTGAAATGATCTCATATAATTGTCTATTTCCCCCAAAAGAATGTAAATTCTTGAAAGCAGAGTACTTGACTGATACAAACAGATGCATTCCTAACACGCAGCATAATATCTCACAGAGAATATGCCCTCAGTAAAATTGTTGGAGAAATGAATGTTTTTTCAGATAAAATTATCATTATTACTCGTTCCTTATTAGAATATTACATTATCTTTGAAAATTCTTGACATTCTTGTTCTCATATTATTAGGTGTATGTTTCTCAAGAGTGGTACAGTGTTTCATAGTTTTTAGAAATAAACCAAATAGTAATTTTACATTGTGCAAGACATAATTATTTAGGAGACATATAAGCCTGAAGCAGAATAAAAATTCCTATGCGTAGCAGATTGCCACCTTTTAAGAATTCACCTTTATACATTTATCTTATGATGATGAATCTTCCACGTTTGAGAAATGGCATTTACTTAAGGTGACCAGGCTAATCAGAAAAATTATGTATTCAGTTTTGGGTAAGTAAATGGCAACCTGGGTGCAATTCCCCTTTGTGGTCAGCAGGGGTCTCAAAAACCTTTTTACCCACCAAATGTCTTTTAGAAGATATTTATGGATAGATACTTTGTTATTGTTAACAAAATGGCACACACATACTCTAAAATATAAATGTAATTCAAAAAGTCTCTCTTTTAAAATGATACATTGTGGGCTTTTTGCTTATTAGCATCAATAACTTATGCTGTGTTTACCTAGCTCTAAATTGGTAAGCCTATCTTAATAAACATCATCAGAAAGCATCATGTGGGAACAGTACTGATTTACTTATGTTTCTAATTGTATTCACAGTTTCAAAGTTCTTAATATGTTTCCTGTGTTTAAACATGTCTGAGGAATTGCATGAAATGACTAGGATTGGTATAAAAACAGCCTGCAACTAGTCAGTCTGTCTCTTTCTGAATTATTCAGTGACTTGTCTGGGAGTAGCTATTGTGCTTATCTTTTAGAAAATGTCCTCTGCTTAGCTGAGCTAAGATTTGTCAGGCACAGTAACAGCCTCCCTGCCACCCATAATTGCAGTCCTGATTTCAGCAAGGGTAGCAGAGGCTCCAGCAGCGTATGAAACTCTCCTCCACTGTATCCTGCTAGTTTGTGCATTTCCAATCTTCTCTCCATTCCATAGCAAGTAAGAAAGAAAAATCTGCCCCACAGACCATTCCTTTCTAAGATTTATTTGTCCTAAAGCATCCATATATGTTTGTTTGTCATTCACGGTGCTTGACACCCTTTCTTCAAGTTGCTTGACTTTCACCCCTATAACCAATAGGCATGCACTGATCATTACAAACGTTAGCATCTCCAGAGCACATTTATACATTTACTTCCATAAGTTTTGTGATAAGACATTGTCCCAAGTTAAGTGTTGATTGTTGATGTATCCCTATTGTACTACACTTATCTCTGTATTGTTGGGTAGAAAGATGGATAGACATTTGTGTCAATGTAGGTAGAAACCACCACAGCATTGTAAAGCAACTTTCCTCTAATTAAATAATACATTTTAAAAGTTAATAAAACCAATTAGATTTAAGATGAAAAAAGATAGATGAATAGATGGGTAAGCGGATGGATGGATAAATATATATATATAATATGTTTATAATGTGTGAGGGACATATATGCATACTATATAAATAATACTGGAGAAGGCAGTGGCACCCCACTCCAGTACCCTTGCCTGGAAAATCCCATGGACAGAGGAGCCTGGTAGGCTGCAGTCCATGGGGTTGCTAGGAGTCGGACACGACTGAGCAACTTCACTTTCACTTGTCAATTTTCACTTTCATGCATTGGAGAAGGAAATGGCAACCCACTGCAGTGTTCTTGCCTGGAGAATCCCAGGGATGGGGGAACCTGGTGGGCTGCCGTCTATGGGGTCACACAACGTTATACACTCACATATACTACATGTAACTATACACACATTTATATATTTATACCAATGTATACTATATATACTCTATATTTCTGTATTTATCGATTTGTCCATTGATATGATAAAATCTAGGGATAGTATGAGTTGATTATTAACTAGGGAGACAGTGTCTCCCTCTGTGTTGACCACTAAACTAAATGCTACTGCTGCTGCTAAGTCACTTCAGTCGTGTCCGACTCTGTGTGACCCCATAGACGGCAGCCCACCAGGCTCCCTCGTCCCTGGGATTCTCCAGGCAAGAACACTGGAGTGGGTTGCCATTTCCTTCTCCAACTAAATGAGGAAGGTTAAAAAAACCTACCTTTAACCCTTATCGTTTAAGTACGTTTTAGAGCTTAGAATATGAGAATCATGTAAGCACTTAAAAATGACATATATCTATAATAAATTTGGACAATGTGTAAGCGCATATGTGCTGAGAGAAAAGAAATGACAGCACCATAGTATTAAGGTGGGATTCCTAATGGACGACATCCCAATAAAAGTGTGCTATGAGCCCAAATTTGAAGCAGTGAGTTAGTCACAGATTGTCTGAGAAGGAGAAAGTTTCTGTTGAGGAAGAAAGAAGATGCAGCAGGACCTGCAGAGGAAGAAGTTGGAAGCAAGCCTGAAGGATGTGGGAGAGTCTTAGCTTGCATTTCTATCTGGGGTCTCCTAACCTTTCCCATCGTTGACAGGATATGGGTTCAGACTGTGACTTAGACTCTCGTGAAGAATGAATGAGTCAAGAAGCACTGATTGAAAAATCATTGCCAGTTCATTCATTCATTTATGCATTTACCCAGCTGCTCTCCCCCTTGCCCGCTACACTTTAGGTATACCTCCGACTCTTTTCCTTCCTAGGGTTCTTACACATGCTCTTCTTTTCATGTAAATATTTTTGTGTGTTTTTTTCACATGATGGATGCACTTTTCTTTCTCAGGTCCTAATTGTTTTAATTCCTGAAAGCGACTTTTTGTCACCACATTTTATCACTGCAGCCTGCATATTTCTCAGAAACCTCATAATTTACAATTATTTTATGCATTTGTTCACCTACTTATTGTTTATCTTTCCTAGGAGTTTTAAAATCTTTGAAAGCTGGAGCAACATCTGTTTCCCTCACCGCTGTGTGCTCGTGGCCCAAGACGGTGCTTAGCACATAGCATGTACTCAATAAATATTGCTGTGGATAAGTGTGTGTCTGGATGGGAAAAAAACATTGAGAGTAAATATGAAGAAATTCAAATTAGAAAAGTATTTTTGCAAGAGTCCAAAATGAAAATTGAATCTAGATTTACTGTAGCCATGACTTGAAACATAACAGTTTCAAGTGCTTATATATTTAGAACCTGGGTTCTGTATTGAAAATATATATGGTTTGTAGATTAATATTTTAAGTATAAACTTATACAGATATTTACTGGGGCATGACTCCATATTTCCCAGAAGTGCAACTACCAAAAAGAAAAAAAAAGATATATGCTATAGTATTTAAAGGCTCTTGGGGATATTGGAACCAATGTTAGAATGCCTTTGACTTACAAGATTAATATCCTCATCTTTATAATGCTCTTTCTAACATATAAGATTTGTCATCATTGGCAGCAATATCAGCATCATGAATATTTATTAATTACTCTACAAGGAGTTGTATAGTATGGTTTAGAAGTAATCCCTTCCTGTGTGGAACCTTGCAAGCTATAACAAATGACGTTTGTATGGGTGACAAGGTGAATTTCTATGAACCAGCAAATGTCCATCAACAATTAACATACTAGTAGATTATACCTATGTTGACACTTCCAGTCTCAATAGATATTTTCCCTCATTATCCAATGGTTGTTATTGAGTGATTAGTGCTATCCTGTGCATCAGAGTAGTTGTTTGTTGAGGCAAGTAAAGTTATAAATTAAGTATGTGCTTCCTTCCTTTTTGTTCCCAAGAATAATTTCTGTTTTTTATTCCTGTGCTGAAGAGAATGTGGGTTCCTTAAGGACAAGGAATTGGTTTATTGGGTTTATAGCTCCATCTCCATCTTGCAGCATCTTGCAAGTTAGGGTTCAATATGTATGTGTTAAATGATGAAAAATGCTCATATATTTCCACTAAATAATGAGTGCCTACCATATGCAGACTAATATGCTAGACACTTTACATATATAGTTGACTCTTGAACAACATGGATTTGAAGTATGCAGGTCCACTAAAATGTGGATTGTTTTTTCCCATAAATACTATTATACTACTACATGATCTGAGGTTGGTTGAATTCATAGATAAGAACTGTAGATACGGAAGGACCATGGATAAAGAGGGCCAGTCATAAGTTAGAAGTGGATTTTCAATGCCCTTAACACGTTATTCAAGGGTTCATCATATTATCTTGTTTAATCCTCACCACACATCTACAGTTTTGTGATGTTACTGTCCCATCTTACAAATAAGTAGACTGAGTTTTAGGAAGTTCATCTTGCCTGTGAGTAAACACCCAGTCAATGATGGAGAGAATGTTAAGCTCCAGGATACTCTTTACCATCTTACTGACAGTATTAGAACAAGAGACATTTAGAAGTTGACACAATACAGATTCATACAGGACAGAGGCTTACATTGTTGATATTCTATAGTAGGTAAGAGAAAGATAAAGTTCAATAATATCTCCTAAAACTGTCCAGAAAGGCAAAATGAACCATTTTATAAGTCAAATCCTAGACCTATGGATTACGAATAAATTGCATCATGTAATTCCAAATAAACTTTTATTGGAGAAGAGGAGCATGGTGTTGACAGAGTATTAGCTATGAAGATACAAGACTAAGTGGATCCCCAGTTCTATTTCTTTACAACTGTATAGTTTGGTTTTTCTGTGTCTCGGTTTCCTCACCTATAAAATGGAGATTAACTGGGACTGATAAACACTTCATATTCAGTGTATTATTTATCACAGAGGCTGGTATACATTAAATGCTGAATATATGTTAAATACTATCATGATTCATTCTATTTCCAAAATAAGCAAGACATGACAAATGTCCTCCAATTTCCATGAATAAACACCTATTTCAAACCTCACAGGATGTTTTTTGAAGATGCTGTGTCTGTCTGTGTCTGTGTCTATGACGATGTGGATAGCCTGGAGTTATATCAGATTTTCAGTGATGAATACTTTAGTTAGACCAATAAAATTGTCTTTCCCTTCTTATGTTGAAAGTACTTGATTGTGTGCTTTTTGCAGAGAATGTGTTATATATTCCATTCACGATAAATTAGTCAGGAGGTTTAGAGCTGCCAGTTGGTCCAGTAAAGAACAGTTTGTTACTTCAGAAAAAATAGCCCACAAAAATATTTCAATCACTGCTAGTCATTTTTGTCTATAAACAGCCTAGAACTCTGCCCTCCTTTGTCACAAGTGACTCCAGCACACTAGGGTCATTTCCAGCAAAGTTTTCATTACAATAAAATCTCCTTTAATGAAAACCCAGTATGCATATTTCACTCATATAAAATTGTCACAGCATCTTACATTTTAAGATGGAGAACAGTCATCAGAATCCTACCATTTTAATAAGTGGAACCTTCTTTATCTGTATCTTCTTCCAAGATTGATCATATTTATTCTTCCACTCTGCCTTTTTGATTAACATTAAATCATAAGCATTTTTTCATGTAGTTACTTCTTCATAAAGACTCTTTCAGTTAGTTATATGTGTTGATAATTTGCTTATTTAGTCAATCCCCTTTGAAAGATAGACATATTACTTCTCTTTTCTTTTTTTATTCCATTATTAAAAATCTCCCTTGTAAGCATATTTATGTATACTTATATATGTATATACATGTGTATATATGCCTATATATGTGTGTGTATATATATATATATTCTACACACACACAGTTCAGTTCAGTCGCTCAGTCGTGTCCAACTCTTTGCGACCCCATAAATTGCAGCACGCCAGGCCTCCCTGTTCATCACCATCTCTCGGAGTTCACTCAGACTCATGTTCATCAAGTCCGTGATGCCATCCAGCCATCTCATCCTCGGTCATCCTCTTCTCCTCCTGCCCCCAATCTCTCCCAGCATCAGAGTCTTTCCAATGAATCAACTCTTCACATGAGGTGGCCAAAGTACTGGAGTTTCAGCTTCAGCATCATTCCTTCCAAAGAAATCCCGGGGCTGATCTCCTTCAGAATGGACTGGTTGGATCTCCTTGCAGTCCAAGGGACTCTCAAGAGTCTTCTCCAACACCACAGTTCAAAAGCATCAATTCTTCGGCACTCAGCCTTCTTCACAGCCCAACTCTCACATCCATACATGACACACACACACACATATATATATATCTTTCTTATAGGGTGAATTTCTGAATGTGGTCTGACTTGATGAAAGTTTGAAAACTTTTATAACATGTAAACTCTGAAGCCAAATCTTCTAAAGGGTTGTCCCAGTTTGTCTGCTACAGTTTATGAATATACCATATTTAAAATTGCTTTCTGTAATTGAGTCATTATCCTCTCATAAATATCAGCTGATATCTCAGCCTGGTGTGGGCTCTGTAGTACATATGCCTTGAGATGTTGGATTCATGACGTTCAATAGCTCAAGTGTAACTGTTCTTGTATAAAAGAATTTTTTCAGTTAGCCTTTGCTCCTTTAGCTATTGATATCTTTATTTTATTTATATGAATGGAACATTTACATAATATAAACCTTAAAATTTTAATATTTTCTGTTAATTTTCCTATCTTCCATTTTATATTGCAATTTTCCTTTACTAGAAGTTATTTTTTTACATAGAAAAATAGATTGACTTCTTCCTTTTAGATTTCTTTTAAAGTCTTAGAAAGTTCAGTTTCTCTACAAACCTGCTAAGTATTATGTGTACACTCTGCTACATTTTTTTACCTAAAGAAATTATTTGGGTGAATGGTATAAAATGAGTATCTTCTTTTTCAAATGAAGTGCTAAACCCTTTTCTTAGCATTATTTATTTAATTACATATCCCTAAACGTTGTTTCATGATGCTTACTTTGTCATATATTGTATGCTTGTATATAATTGGATCTCTTTACAGGCCTTCTAAAAACAGGATTTGACCTGTATAAAATTATGATGACCGAACATAACTCGGAGATGTTGACTGAATGCTTCTACATTGTATCTTGTCTATGGCAGGTTGTTAACATTTGAATGCTTTATAGAAGTGAATTCTTAAAAAAGATGTTGGTGAGTGCATTGGAAACCTTTTAAAATGGCTGTAATTAGCTACTCTGGGAGAATATTATAGGTTTTGATGGGCCCCTCAGTGGCAGTTCCACTGGCCTATCCTATTGACTGACAAAAGATTGTAGGGGAATATTTAATGTTGTTTTAATTAACAACTCCTAGAAGAAAATGTCAATTATCTTCTATTAGCCTGAGGCCTTATCTTTCCAAAATTTTCGCTCGCTCACCCCCTTTCAGATGGTACATAGAGAATTATTTCTTTTACTCCCCCATAGATATCCATCATCTTTTGGAAGCGAGATGAATGTTTAGTTTTTGCATCCTCAGTTAATGATGATTTTAAGTCTAGGCAAAAAAAGAAAGAAATTATACTGCCTTCAAAATATCTACCTGGCAGTGATAGGAATTTAATTTTGGATATCTGTTCTCAGAAGATGAAACAGAATAGTAGGATAATCACAGAACATAATTAAATGTGTATAAATGTGTTTGCCTTGGAAAGGAATTATGGCTAAAGTTAACAGGAGAAGCCAACAGGAAGTGATCTTTTAGATGCAAATATCATACCTGAGATCGGAGAAAGGTAGGGTTCTAGATGCTATTTCCTGATGCATAGAAACTTGGAGAGAAACAGACTTTGGCTGTCATTCTTATTTCTGTCCTTACTATGAGTGGCTTTGGGCAAATAATCTAACTTCTCTTAGCCTCATTTCATATAACAACAGTAGGACTCACCTCATAGAATTGTCACGGTTAAAACTGGAGCTCTTGACTAATTGTCTGTCACATGACTCAGTGAATGATGACTTTAGTCATCACTGGCCACGTCATTTTAAGGTCTAAATGCAGAGAAAATCAGGAGGATATTTCAAATAGAGACATCATTATCTCTGGACTTTTGCTCTTGCTGATATCCCTGCTTGTATTGGGGAAATTATTTAGGTGTTGCAGAGTTAAAAAAAAGTTCTTAAATTGAGGAACTTTAAAATTTAATGCAGCATTTATAAGCACATTTTTCTGTTTTATTATTGTCAGAGAGTATGTCACTGGTTAAGAGGAAAATGCCGGCTTACAAGTTATCAGGCTCATTTCTGTAACAAGGCCATTCAGATACTATAGTTCCCTGGGTTGGCCCATGGCTCATCTTTGAGAGTTGTCACCTTCCTACTTTTCTTAAACTTCTGCAACTTCAGATGCTTATCAGCTGACAAAGGATTCCTCAGTATGGAAAACAAATAATCTTTTACTTAAAAGTCAGAAAGAGGTTAGATGCTTAGAAACCTCAAACAGTCACTTTAAGAGGTCTGTTTAAGAGGGCTTTTTAGCAACAGGAAAAGCAAAAAATTTTAATTGGGCAAATGAGCAACTAGAGAATGTGAGGGAAATTATTTAGTCCATTTTAGAAATGCAAATAAATTGCATCCCTCTAATAACAGTTAACACTGTATAGCTATGTTATAATAATAATAAGCATTTACTGTACCTCCAGTACTGATGGAAGAGCTTTATATATTAAACACCTTATGTATCGAAACTGGGAGGCAGGTACTCTCTTTAACTCTTCCTTACTGACAAGATGCTTACCAAGGGGAAACCTGAATTTTGCCTCAGCAATCTGGCCTCAGAATAACTGCTCTTAACCCGTAAACTTCCGGTCTCTCTACGTTAATGTAGGTGCCACTCTTAGTAAACAAGGCCCTTGGGTCTAAACAACCTTGAGGCAGTTAGGCTGCTGTCTTGCCCAGATTTCTCCACATCTTTTACTGGGATTATTCTGCCCCTTCTGAGGGGCAGAACAGATTTGTTCATCTCCAGATTTATAAAGTAGACACCATTGTCTGTTCTTGAATTTCATATGTGTCTTTACACCATTCCATGTTACCCAATGGCTCAGTGGTAAAGAATCTGCCTGCAGTGCAGGAGATGCAAGTTCGATACCTGGGTTGAGGAGATCCCCTGGAGGAGAAAATGGCAACCCACTCCAGTCTTCTTCCCTGAAAAGCCCCTTTAGAATTAGAAGCCTGGCAGGCTATAGTCCATGGGGTCACAAAGAGTCAGACACGACTCAGTGTTGGAACACATTATCCTGGCCTTCCTGAACATTTCCCAGCATGTCCTCAAAAAACTTGCAGGAACCCTTCTGTTTGGTTACAGATTTTCTGAATGTCGCTCTCCTTTATTCTTGAGACTTTGGAGTGGGCCATCGCCGCCACAGTAACCAGGGGCACTGGTATAATCTCGGCTGCCCTACCGTTCCTTTTGTTGTTGGCTTGTCTGTTTGGTGCCGCAGCTGGTTTACTGTGACCAGGGTTTTGTGAGAGCAATGACTTCCGTGTATCACAGCTGCTCTTGAGGTCATCTTTAGAAGTTGGTTGGCTCAGGCTGGGACAGAGAAAAGAGAGGCCTGAAGGGCAGACCGACAGGAGAAAGGAGGTAAGGGACATGGAGGACAGAGGACAGGTGAGGAGGGAGGAACCATGAAAGGCACAGGGTGGCATCCAGTCTGCTCTGCAGATCACATGTTCCAGGGAGTTTTCTCTGGAACACACAGACTGGCTGACTTTTGGAGAGAGAAATGATAGGAAGTGAAAGGGAGAAAGTGGGAAGGTGAGTGTGATAAGCTGAAAGTGACTGTGTTGAATAAGTAGCTTTTTTAAAAATTGACTTGATTTCACACGAGGATCTTAAGTTGAAAAGCTCTTTTCGCTTTCTCCTTCCCTGCATGAGGCCAGTTGTGTAACAAGGCCAGATAAAAAGTTGGTATTTGCAAAGTGTCTTTGAGCCTCTCCCCCTCTGATAGGGACTTAATGAGGTATTGGGTTTAAGGGACTGACCCCAAAGCATCAGTCTCATTATGCCTTGCTTTGTTCAGATCCCTGACAGCTCACCTCTCTCCTTGAGCCTCAGTGAGGTGAGTTGATGCCGAGCTTTTCATATAGCTCTATGCCCAGAATCGTGTTAGGTTAAAGAACTACTAAGAATTTTTGATAAATGCTTAAGGAAAAAAAAAAAAAAAGCTGTGCTTACAGTACCATAGTACAGATTGCTTTTCACCAGACCACTTTCATTATAACTGGTAAAGAATCACTGAGTGGTAAAGAAATTGCTCTCTAACCATTTTTAAGCAGTTGCTGGGACACTCAGAGACTAATGACACTATAATTAGGTCCATACAGTCTCAGACTTGGTTGTAAATGATAACCATATGCCCGCCTATGCTATGATAAAGGAAAAGAATTGTGAAGAGAGGAAGGGGTGTATGTAGTCATCAGCACCATCATGTTAGTAATAAAAAACATATTACAATAGAATAGAAGGAGTGTAGTAGTAGTCATACTAGTAGCAGCACCATTTTTTGAGAGCCTACCAGAAGCCAGACACAAGGGTAGGCTTTTATTTTTAACTGTCACTTTAATTAAAACAAGAAAATTGAGGATCAGAAATTTGAGTAATTTGCTTTAGTTCATTCTGTCTTTTAATTAGCAAGAAAAGATTTTACAGTATTTATGCCTGACACCAAAATCCATTTCCACCCTGCCTCTTCCTCAAAAAGTCTACATGGTTCACATAAAAGGTTCAGTAGCACAGTAAAGAAGGAAGGAAGGGATGACTCAACTGATACGTAAAAAGTGTGTGCCCTCAAAGGCCTTAGCTGCTTCCCTGGTGTCTCAGACAGTGAAGAATCTTCCTGCAATGTGGGAGACCCAGGTTCAATCCCTGGGTCTGGAAGATACACTGGAGAAGGGAATGGCTACCCGCTCCAGTATTCTTGCCTGGGAAACCCAATAAACAGAGGAGCCCAGTGGGCTACAGTCATGGGGTCACAAAAGTCGGATACGACAGAACGACGAACACTTTCAGTTTTCACTGACTATGTAAATTGTAGTCATTGTTGTCCAAAAGTGTACAGACCTCTTATCCCATCTTATCCTTCTGACTCTCGATGCAGCTGTAGTGTTTGCAAAGAAGTATGCGTAGGCCTGATATGTAAGTACATCTAGGAAATAGTGTGGCCAACCAAGTCATTCCTTGACAAAAAGAAATAAGTAATTATTTCATGCAAAAAAAAAAAAAAATCCAAACGTGCCTCAGTTCTTTCTGCAGCCTTTCCAGACCTCAAGGGGAAACAGTGTTTCATCTCATATTGAAATAAGAAAATATTCAGCCTTCAGTGGTTTACGTTTCTCATCATCTGCTATAATGTAGAGGGTTAGAGACAAAGGCAGGAGGATCCCCAGCAGACGGTAACTAAGCTTACCACTCTGCAAATATTTCGTGAATTATAATAACGATCCAATTATTATGTAATTTTTGAGGTACCCTAGGGCTGATATTTTAACTAAGAATAGTTTTAATATTTTATATACTTTTAATATAAAGCTTTGGAGTGATTGCTTTACTTCCAGGAGTTTCTCAGTAGTAATCAAGTAGCATACCAGATAATAAAAGTGTTCTCTTTGCAATTTTCTATACATACATGTGCCCACACACACACTCACACTCTTTCCTCCCAAATCTCATATGTAACCATATTAAAAATTAAGTTCAGTTGATTTTTTGTAACTTTATATTGCTACCTTCAGGCATGCAAGCTTTCAGTGTTCATCAGCACTCACAGTGTACTTGTGAAAGGAAGGGATGAGAGAAAAGCCTAGTCATACTCATGGCATGTTAGATCACCTTTAAACATACTTGTATGTAAGAAAGGGGCCGCTGGTCATTTATGAGAAGGATCTTAATGCTTAGCAAAGTAGGCACGCCCCCTATGTTTATTTCTTAAGGGAGAATGAGAGTTATGACTGCCCTTCCCCAGTCCTTCTGGCAAGAAGGCCTGGACATGGGGTGCCAGGCTTCTTTGTGTCTGTAGTCCCCTGAAGGAACTG
This sequence comes from Neotragus pygmaeus, assembly GCA_006410875.1. NCBI lineage: Eukaryota > Metazoa > Chordata > Mammalia > Artiodactyla > Bovidae > Neotragus > Neotragus pygmaeus. Next base: position 1,933,224 of record SJYV01009037.1, on the reverse strand, counting down.
TAAAATCAGAAACTTGGGGGAGTGTTCATGAATAAATCCCCTAACTAAAATCAGGAAGCCAGTTAATTGTGGCTTAAGATACAAAAGATAGTAGGATTTGGCGTAATTTAATTGCCCCTCGGTTACCACCCACACAGTTACTTGGACTGGTATCAATAATTCCTCTGGATTGAAAAATAGGAGTAAGTAATAGAGGAAAGCATAAAATACTCAAATTGTCTTAATACATGAATCAGGGGGTACCATATTGTTATAGTGATCAGACACAAAGTGGTACATAAATTCAGGTGACACAATTAATGATTTCTCTTCTGACCAATGGAAGAAGGTACTCACCAGGACAAATATGAAAAAGAGTCTGTCTAGATTCATTCATTCTTTCACCAATTTAATCATGATGGTTGATTTTTGCCAATTTTAAGTTATCAAGTATATACTGAACTATATTGTTAATGCCCTCTTTCCCCTAAATAAAGAGAAAATGAGCTACAAAATGTAATTTGGTACCTAATGGACTTGGAGGGATTCTAGGAGCTTATTCTTGTCAATCAGCATTTGGAAATAAGGCAATTTATGGTCAAGACAGGAAGCCATATATTTTCAATTTATTTAAGCTCAGAGTCCAAATTATAGAAAGATTTATTTTTTTCCCTAAAGGTTGGAAGTGATCATTAACTCAGGATGTTTGAATGAATACAGAAAAACAAAGCCTTGATTTAACAATTTTCTAAATGGTTGACTTAAGAAGAAAACATTGTAAGCCCTAGACTTTCCAATAGACCAACTGTAATTTTCTAGGAAGGCTAGGTTAGAGGTCAGTGGCAGTGAGTTTTGCAGCTCCTTGCTGGTGGGCCCTGCATCTATACCGTGTAGAGGGAGAATCATGCACTCATGTGGATTGCTCAGGGGGCACCTGAACTCATGGTGCCTGTGAAGAATCACCCCGCAGTGAGTGAGAGGATCTTGTTTGAGAAAGTTGTGCTAAGATAAAGCGTTTATAACAGATTTTTGTACAACAGTATTCATAGAATGCTTCGTAGTCTATCCAAGTCTTGTAACTAAATGTTTTCACGTTTACTTATTTGTCTTTACAATACATTTATGATATAGATATTAGTTTTATCTCTTTGTAGCAGTTTAGGAATGAAAGCTTTTTAGAGACTAAGTAACTCAATAGAGGGAACTGAGACCCAGTTGGTCTCCAGGCCCCAAGCTTTTTCTAGGTCATCACACTGACTCTTGGAACATCTAGTTCCAGTTATCTCAGACCACCAGAACTCAGCTGACAACTCATTGTGTTTCCAGTTGGTTCCAGAGTTGCTGATTCACCTGAGTATGATCCCAATGGTTCATTGCTAACCTGTTAGCCCCAATCAATACATTAGTATGTTTAGAATGATGTCATGCAGGCAAAGGTAAATAATGATTAAGAAAAAAATATGGACATAGGAGGCAGACTCCCAGGGTCTAACAGCCCTAGCCCTGACACCTTCAGGCTGTGTGGCCAAGGGTATTTTTCCTTAACCTTTCAATTTCCCACTTTCTATATAATAACAGTACTAGAGCAGTATCCCACAATGATGTTTTAAGGATGAAATGAATTAATTGTCATAAAGTTTTAATATAGCACCTGAAAAATGGTAACCACTAAGGCTTGGCTATTATTTTTTACCCTCCCTGTGCTTCTTGGAAACATGCAATGGAAAACATTTGGTTTCATCCCCCTCAAGTGTCTCTTCCTTATGTATAACTTTTAAATTTATCTTTAATAAAACTAAGATAATATAGTTTATAAAAATACAACTTTCTTATGGTGACATATTCTTTTCTGAGTATTAAAATACAAATGATCCCAACATTCTGACCTTGGTTCATCCTAGGAAAAAAATGATTTTCTGGTGCTTCTTTTTATCTATTGGATTCTATTTGTATTTTTGTAGGGATTTTTTAAAGGTGTTGTGGAATGGGAACATGTTTTCCATAACTGCACTTTGTAGCCTATGCCCTTTGCAATGAAATTTTAATTCAGATAAACACACCTGCATGAAGAGACCCTTCCATGCTTCCATGGAAGAGACCCATCCATGTACAGTGGATGAGGGCTTCACCAGCTTCCTGTCAGCCTCCCAAATGAATCCTTCAATCTTCTAATTCTGTGTTCCCAGATGAACAGTAGTCTTCATTTACTGAACCCAAGGCTTAGAAAAGACAGTTTTAATTTTGGCCCTGGATAATGATGTGTTCTCAGCTGCTCATTCATTGATGTCTAGCCAATTAAAGAGTAAAATTTTCCTCTCTGCCTACATATTGTCACCCTCTGTGCAGCACAGAAACCACAGATTATATTTCTTTAACCTCTTTCATTATGTCACTCCCTAGCTTACAAACTTTCAATGATAGGTTACTATACGTGGGATGAAGTATGAACTCTTTAGTTCAGGGTCACTTCCAGGCTCTACTTAGATGTACTTAGTTTGTTCTAAGCAAACCAATATTCTTAGTCTCATCTGCACCTTTAGCTTTTCCATCTCAACCTTTGAATGATCCTCTTCCTTTACCTTCATAAATTTTCACCATCATTAAAAGCACCCTTACCCATGAAGCTTCCTGTATCCATCTTTAATGTGAATCAGTAGGTTGGAAGACTATTCTGCTGTACCACTTCCTTTTAGTGTAGCTGTGGTCACATCATTTAAAACATCTCTAGGTCTCACTACTTCTGAAAGAATGAATCTTATGCAATGTTCATTGTTAACACTAGGACTTAATGAGATAATACAGGTAAAAATTCTAGATATAGTACTAGAAACATGGTAGTTGGTTAATAACTATTCCTTCCCATTTCTGTGTCATGAGTTATTAATGCTACTGATTTGATACATGCATTTCTGGCCAATTATAGCATCTATGTGTTATGTTCTATCTTTCCAAAGACATCCAAGTTCTTTAATAGCTGGAATTATGTCTCATGCAGCTTGGCACTCTCTGCACATCCTAGCAAAGGGCTATACACATTAGAGGCTGAGTCAGTGGTTGCAACATTAACCATAGAAACAGTTTTCCCTCAGCTCCTATGACCATAAAATCAACAGAGCAGATAATGTGTTGTTGTCCCTGAGAGGGACGGAGGTTCAGGCACCTGAAACAGTGGTCTTGCATGAGCCTGTGTTTGGAGAAGAGAGGGCACATGTTAAGTCAAGTGTTGGTGCCCACCCAGGACAATAGCTTCTTGTCTAGTGTCCACCTTGGTATACACTGCAAACAGTAACATATTCCCACCGCAAGAATAAAATGTCTAAGTTACTCATCAACATGTCTTCCTATTTGATCATATCTCTATTCACGTATTCAAGATATTTTCCTCAGTACCTCATATATTCCAAATAGTGGGCTGGGTGTTGTAAATGCCTGCATGAAAATTGGCTTTAAGGAAATGACAGTCAATTAAAAATATATCTTATTTACTGTAGGATGATCATATTTAGAAGAAATTATTAAAATTATACATTTCTATAAGGGAAGCATGGGTTTCCCTTGTGGCTCAGCTGGTGAAAGAATCCGCCTGCAATGCAGGAGACCTGGGTTTGATCCCTGGGTTGGGAAGATCCCCTGAAAAAGGAAACGACAGCCCACTCCATTACTCTTGCCTGGAAAATCCCATGGATGGAAGAGCCTGGTTAGGCTGCAGTCCATGGGGTCGTAAAAAGCTGGACACAACTGAGTGACTTCACTTTCACTTTCATAAGGGGAGCATATTAGTTCTAAAACATTAGTTAACAACACCTTGCTGGTCTTTTTGCAAAATTTCAGAAAATAATTGTATGCACGCTCTCTCTCTCTCTCTCTCTCTCTCTCTCTCTCTCTCTCTCTCTCTCTCTCTCTCTTCTGAGGGACCTTGAGAGTAAGTGATCTTAATGCTTCCCTTTGCAAACAGGACAATTCAGAGAGGGGAGGGGGGGAAGTGTTGTCCATGGTGCTGAAGTTGTCAGGGGCAGAACTAGAAATAATCTCTTGGCTGCAGTCCATTTCTTTTCCGTGTGATTATGTTGCCTCATCCAGTATATTGTGGGTCAGGGTCAATCTGTTGTCCCCTTTGCTCTGAAATCTCTGAAATGCTCTTAGGGTGCATCCTCATGCCAACCAGCAGCTGCTTTCTGGAAGGAGCATTTGAATGCAACTCTGAATCCTGAGGAGGAAATGGTTTTCACTGTGGTTTGAAATCTTTTCTATACTCTCTCCACCCACATATATTTACATCTCCTGCATTCTTAACCGAATTACAGTCAAATGCTTCATTACTGAGGCTCAGCCAGGAGGACAAGCCCTGGGGAATTTATTCACAGACAAATGTATTATTCACAAGCTTGATCTGATCATACAGAATTTGCACTATAACCACACGCCCTGAGGAAATTCCTTTCATAAACCTAAATGATTAGACTTAAAAGAATGGTGTGGAAGAAAAGAAAGGAAAGTATAGAGAGAGCTGGAAGGGGGTAGAGTTCTTGCCAGTTTGCATTTAGGAAGCTCACAGAGGAACTGGTTCTGAATCTCCTCCCCCACTCACTGCCTCTGCTAAGACACAATTTCCTTCTCTTTACAGACCACCTTTTGACAGTTTTGAAGGGAGGAGGGGATGATGAATTAAGTAGAGTTGGTGAATTATTTTAATGATGGTTTCTATGACAACGAGACAAATACTTTCCACATACTTTTGTGTTTCAAGCAAAGAGACATTAGGCAAATAATTTTACTGAATCGTGAATGTGATAAAAAATAAAATAAACCCAGTAGTCAGTTGCTTATCATCAAGTGTGAAAGATTTGTACAGTATTATTCCACCTACAGATAATAGTAGTTCTACTTAGAATCAAAGTCAGTGTCTTAATAGCATGAAAGTCTCTAGCGTCCTTGATCCAGAGAATTTCACTTTAACTTGTGCATTTAATTTCTTCAGACTTAGGCCTCCCTAGTTTCCTCCTGAGGTGGGTTATGACCTTGCCCATAGTAGCTAAGAAGAAAGTTTTATTTCTGTTTTTCTCTTACAGTTCTTATCTAGGCAGGTTTTCCTATGGTCATTCTGAAAGTCCAGCTCTGTCTCTCATTGACCAGCTTTGACTGACAGACCAACTGCATTCATGTCACATTTTTGCTTTGAGTGTTGGTCAGCAGAATGCTGTGCATTTGATACTTCTGCTACTTCCAACTCCAGCTCTGCAGAGACAAACCCATCTATTATTTAAAACCCTATTAGTACTGGTAAGATCGCACTGTTCTCTCTAACGGTAGCTGCTGAGTGTTATCTAATTGGCTTTTATTACTTCGGAAACTTTGGGAGCGTGGCACTCACATGCACATTTGCTAACAATTGTATTCTTTCCTCTTGTACTCATTGGAGATGCTTTTAGATCATTTAGATTTTGTCAGTAGTGAAGGGGGAATGTTTAAGAGAGAATTTTGGAGAATACCTGGCAAATGACTGCAGAGCTCAAGATAACTTTGGCTGTGCCTACTCTCAGATTCAAGGACACAAATGCATGTCACATATATGGCTTTTCCCATTATCATCTGCACTGCAGAGAATATGTTTGATTCCATCTTTATGCCATTATAAATTTTTCATGTGAGTGCTATGGTCCATTTTGATAGATTTGATCTTATTTGCATTTTTAAACTGGTAACTCATAAACTCTGTTTTCTGTTCCTATAGATGTATTCATTTAAATGGAACAGTTTATTGATGCTCTTATATCCTTATACTTGCCATGTATAGGATGTCTTCTTCAGAATCATGTGATATCAGAAAAGATTCATCCTTTGCCCACTTCAATGATGACTATCTCCTTCACATTTATTTTTGCTTGAGCAGTACTGTGGTTTTGCTTGAAATAATAATTACTAGTAATAGTGATAATAATATTAACAACAGTAGTATTAGTACTTTCTCTGTTGATTTTTTTTTAAAGAGCTTTGCTGCTTTTCTTTCTATATTAGTACTTTGCGCCATTGTAAGCATTCCTAACCTGCCTGTTGTAAACCCTGTCCTGTGCTTGAAGGCCTTGATTGTGACTGTTCTCTTTAATGTTTGATTTAGTTTACTATCTCCTTCCCTCTGAACTCCAGGAAATAGGCTTCCATTTTCCCTGCTCATAGAAATGGCATTCTATAAAATGGTATTCAGAGCTTGTACTCAGCATGCATTTTCCCCTGGTCTCTACCTTGCCTTAAACAACAGGCTTCTCAGTGAGTGATAATAACAGGGGAACATTGTGAACACTTCCTATGTACCACTTGCTCTTCTAATCACTTTAAATGTATAGTCAAGTCACTGATGTATTTCACTAGTTCACTGAATACTCCCAGTATCCCATACGGTGAAGAGTGCTATGCTTTCCACTTAACAGGCAAGGACATTGAAAGCAAACGAGGTAGTCATTTGTCCTGAATGGCCTACTTCCTCAGGGAGCTCGGACTCCACCCAGGACAGTCTCACAGGCCCACAGTCTCTGTGTCTGGCCGCATTGCCTGGCTGGTTTCAGAATGCCCTCTGGCTTGTCATCTGTGATGTCTTTGCCTCTCACACCTCTCCGAGCAAATGCTCCTGAGCACACATGGATTGAGTGCCCGGCAGGGGCCAGCTCCCATTCTCCTTTGTCTCTTCTTGTCCCCTTGCCCATTAATTGCATCCAAGAGGGATAGACTGAGGCCAGAATTACACTGTGGCTTTTAAGGTCTGGGAGCCCTTTCCCAGATGGGAAGAAGGGCCATCCGCTGAGAAGCAGCACGGACAGCCCTTCCCTATCTTCTAATTACTAATGATTCACTGGGATCCTCGCGATGCCCCAGCCTCGTCATCATAAATTTATGCGATGGCTTCCTTTTCTTTGACCTCCAAATCTAATCAGTTACTAAATGTTACTGATCTCCCCCTTTACAATTCATTTCCACAGCCATAACTCTACCCTAGGCTCTAAGCACATCACTCCTGAATTACAGTAACGGGTCTAAGCGGCCTTGGTTCCTCCAGGCTCTGTCCATTCCCGGGCAGTTACCCATGACCCCACGCCCTGGCCCCCAGAGCACTTCCAGTCATCCTCTGTGACCTGAATCAAATTCAGCCTCCTCTCTGAAGTCTTCACAGATTGCTCCAAGTTGCTCACCCCTCACTCCTGCATTTTTGGTGCCAGTCGGATCATATCCTATAAATGTCTGCACTTCACTCCACCATAAACTCCTGTGGCCTGGTCTATCTTTTATTTCTTTTTGTAGACACAACATTCAGAAGTGTTCTGGTACATAATAATGGCTATTTCACCTAAGAATGAGTTTACAGCTGGGTGTGGAAGTGAACAAATGTGCGAATAGATAAATAAAGGACAAGTGAATGACTCTGCAGGGGCTTTCTGTTGCCTAACTTATCCAAAGGTCTGAGTCCAAACAGGAGACCCAGTGCCCTGCTCCTCCTTCCACTAAACTTAGCTCTAAGAACTACTGATTTGGTCTGGTTTGCTTAAGCAAGTGTGTTCACTGTTTTCTTCACATAACGTTTTTTTTTCTTCTTGTGTTACTAATTCAAGGCTTTTCCTTCTCTACAAAGTCTGTACCAATCATCTCCACTTTGACCACTCACCATTTCTTTGTTCTCGTAACTAATGATCCCTGGAGCTCTCTACCAAAGAGTTGGTGTGATGTCATTTACCATATTTAGCATCATATATCCACTGAAGAAGATTGCAGTCTCAAATCTAAAATGTGACCTTGGTGCATGTATTATCCACTCTTTTTGATGTTTAGCCCCTGCAGAGTCATGTCCAACTCTTGCAAGCCCATGGACTGTAGCCTGCCAGGCTCCTCTGTTCATATAATTTCCAAGGCAAGAAAACTGGAGTTGGTAGCCATTCTCTTCTCCAGGGGTCTTCTCAACCCAGAGATCAAACCCTCATCTCCTTCAACTCCTGCACTGGTAAACAGATTCTTTACCACTGAGGCAGCAGGGAAGCCCCCAGACTTAGTTTACTCATTGGACAAGTGGAGATAACAGCTATTTGCTATTTCACAAATTTGTTGACATGTGGATGTTTTACAACACCAACAACCAATTCTCTGATTCTCCAGACAGTCACTCAGTGCCCCCAAATTCAATTGCATTCAAACACAATTTGCCTGCGAGTTAGATTTACTATTTACTTGTGAATTAGATCTTACAAGTTAAAGGGTTCAGTCTGATAAGACTGCCCTGCCCTCTTTAGACACCAATCACAAGTCCTGGACCTCTCATACTTCTCACTGGCTAGCTCTCAGCTGGAGTTCCCATGAATACCTGCTAGGGTTCCAAGTTGGCTAAGGGCTCACAGAACTCAGGAAGTCATTTTACTTAGGTTTACTTGTTTATCTTGAAAGATACTATCAACACAGTCAGATGATGAAGTCCATAGGGTGAGATCCAGAAGGGTCCCGAGTGTAAGAGCTTGGAGTTTGGGTACTCCATCCTCCAGACACATGACTATGTTCACCAATTCAGAAGCCTTTAGCTTTCCTTATGCAAGAGATTTAACTCTGCATAACCCCCCAGCATTTCCCAGAGGTCAGTGGGATGGTCTGAAAGTTCCAATCCTCTAATCACTTGTTTTTTTTCAGTGATAAGCCTCATCCTGAAGCTAGCTGGGATTCTACCCTAGGTCAGCTCATCAAACTCAAGTGTAATTGAAAGGGGCTCATTATGAATTAAAAAAGACAACGCTCTTATCATTCAGAAAATTCTGAGGGTTTTAGGATCTCTGTGCCAGGAACCACCACCAGGGACAAAGACTGAATATGTTTCTTATAATACCACATGATTATGAAACTCTCTCTGTAAACTGTAATTTAGTAAAATATATTGAAAATAATTTCATCTACTATAAAGTATCACATAAATGTGGTTTTAATAAGTGCTCATAGCTGCCCTTCTTCTCAAGACTCAAAAACAAAGGACAAAACACCCTTCACATCATCATGTATCACTTAACTCTATATTTTCCACGTCTCTGGAAAGCTTTCTTTTAAAATATCTCAACTAAGCTAACCTTCCCAACAAATAGCCCTTAGTTTGTTAACAAATATACCATGTATGGAGAAACATCCTGATCTGTAGATCTTATAGCACTGCTAGCTGGTCAACACATTCCACCCTCAGAGAAGAATAAACTGAGGTTCAGGCTAGTACCCTGAACTTGAACATGGCAACAGGGCTATAAGTTTGGAGCTAGGATTCAAATCCAAGGTCATCTCACAAACAAGTCCCCATCCTACTCATGGTACCATGACACCTCTGTGACAGAGGGTCAGGATTTCACATTATTGTTTCACCCGTAGCCCCATTTTACAGTAAAGGCAGCATTCCTGCAGTTGGCTCATGGGATTTGAAAGGAGACAAAAGAATCACATGCTGACGTGGGTGTCTGTGTGGAGCACTGTCCTGCTGGGGTCAGCAGGCTGGCTTCTTGCCATCCAGGGATGATGCCTTTTATAATGAGGAAGTTAAAAAGATAATTATGGAAATTAATTCCTGATCTGCTATGGCCTGTGAACTCTCCCAAGCAGAACTTTCAATGTGAAGGGCAGAGCTGCAATGCAGAGCTGAACAGGAAAACCTTATCTTCATAGTCTTTGGGGAATGAGCTGAACAATATTCAGATAACCCACAGTCATCCTTAACAAGAGTTTTGTGTGCGTGTGTGTGTGTGTATGCTGGGGTCTGATTACATGCCTATGAGCATTCCTGTCACCTGATGCATACAGATGTTCTATTAACCAATTAATTGATTGAGCTAAATAGGCTAAATCAAACTAAATGACATCAACTTGCTCTACAAGGATAGAAATAAATTAGGGTAAGTGTGTTGTAAATGTCAGAATGAATGGGTGAAAAAGGAAAGAAGGAAAGAAAAAGAGAAAATAGAATCTAATCCCTATTTGCTCATTTTTTCCCTTTCCCAGAAACTTCCTAATATACTTTTGCAGATAATTAGAAAATACCCCAATCTGCAAAAGCTTGTCAGCACCCCACCACATTTGAGTGTTAAAGCCAATGCCAAGCTCAAGGCATGAAGAAATTCAAGATCAATGCTGAGAAATACATTTCCTAGGTTTTTAAATAGTCTTTGGTTATAATCTGATTTCTTTTCAACCAATGCAAACTCTTTCTAGCTCCGTGCTTCAGCTATTGCAAAGGGCAATAGGCAAACGCCAAATGTGGGTTCTGAGAAGTCACTGCAGAAACATTCTTCCTGGAATTCTATGCGGCTTACACGGGAACGTGCACCAGTAATACCCACGTATTACTAAAAATGGAAGGAGGAAGGACCACAGATTTCTATTTCCTGATACTGCCAAGGTGCACACCTCCTATAATTTTCAGAGACCCACACTGTAATTCACTCTATCCTATGATCTGGCTCTTTTCTCTCTCTCTCATTAGATTTAATTCTGTAATCACACCCTACAGGCCATTCAGGCAGAAATACCCTTGCTGATTGCAACTTTCACCAGCTAGTCTGTGAATATTGCTGTAATCTGTGTGTATCTATGTTATGTGTGTATCTGCATGCGAGAGAAAAAGAGTATTGTTTTCAGCAGCATCTGCCTTGTCTGTTTTAGTTTGATCTACTTTACCCCTTTCCCCACTTTGCGTCCATGAAGTCAGCATTCCATCCACCCCACAGTGGCAGGAGACAAATCCTCCATCCTCCCCAGTCACCACTGAGTGTGAAAGTCCTGGTCTCCTTTCATTTTTTTTTTCCCTATGTTTTTAATGACCTCATCCTTGTGGTGATCACAAGCCATCTTTCTTCTGAAAGATGACTATTTCGGTGACCCTGTTATGCTTTTTACAACTAAGGTTTCTCCCGAGGCCCTTTCCTCTTACACTCTGATGTCAAGTGATGCCTGCTTTTTGTCTGTCTTGCTTTTTGCATCTTACTCATCCCTCAATTTGTTTCCTGTGTGTGATGATCTCTTGCTTATCCCCAAGTGAACTTGTGAACATGGTTTCTTTTTACTCCCCTTACGTCTTGTGTGGCATGTATATGTCAATTGCCTTTTCTTCTGGGAGAGGTGTAAGGAGTGGTGGTTGCTGAATGCTGTGTGCATTTCAGTTCAGAAGATGTATCTGCGTCTCTCCACTGCCTTGTTTCATGTCTTTATGCATGAGCAGCATCACTCAAGCCGAACGAAAGCTTAACGGCCTGGAACTGCACAATGCATATCCCATAAAAAAATGGTTCGGGTTCCCAGATGAATATGAAGCATCGATTTGTATGGTAGGAAAGTTAGAGAGTCTAAGGAGGCCAAGATTTTAGATTTCTAATAGTTTTCTGTTGTGCAGGGACCTGAAGAGTTGTTGATTTACACTTTAAGGGATCAAATAGAAGCCATAGCATTTTGTCCCTTCATGTTGAGTGATGAGACCGATCATTCGAAATTCATTTTCCAAGGCAGGAGTAGAATAAGGCACCACATCTCAAAGGTGGTGATGATGGCATGAGGGCAAGGGCAGGGCCACCTGTGTGACACCAGTTTGTCTCACGTGTCCCCTGTGGCTCTGTGTCTGGTCTCCAGCTGTGGTCATATTTCCCATTCTCTCTGGCCCAGCACTAGATGCATTTGTTCTCTTTCTGTGGTTAGAATGATAACAACATGGTAAGAGAGGAGAGAGAGAAACAGAAAAGACAAAACTCTATAGGCAACCATCCTGGGATGGTTTAGTCTGAGTACAATGAGTAATTTTTAATTTGGACAAATTTGTCAGGGTGTGCCTTCATCTTCCATTTACATTTCTATATATTTTAGTAAGGGAGTGCTAAACAAAAGGAGACAAGAATAAGTATATGGCAATAAACACAGAAAATTATTTTCCTTTAATGGAGAAATTAATTACCTAGATACAAAATGTATACTGTCAGTTCTCAAGAATCTTAGGAAGAAAAATATATATTTTTATCACTTAATTAGAAGGGCTTTCTAGGAAATGTAACTTAAGAAAATATAGTGAGGGGGAAGGAAGGGAAAATGAATATTTATTAAGCATCTACTATGTATTCAAACACAGGAGTAGCTGCGTTTGTACAGAATAGCTAATCTAATCCTCCCAACAGACAGAAATAAGTCGTGTCAGCCCTCATTTTTATAGCTATGGAAACAAACTCCAATAATTAAGTTGTTTACCTAAAACCATACAAGAAAAGAGGGAACAGCAGATTTGATGTCAGGGTACCCTATTTCAAAATATATACATTTTCCTAGATTTGGGGGAATTCTATCCATGATTACATGTCTTCTCTGCTAAGGTATTATCTGTGGCTAAGAAGAATAGGATCCATGATATGTGGCTTATCATGTGTGCTCTGTCTTATCAACCTCGGACGTAAATGTAAAGTTCTATTTCATGTTTATATAGGAATTTCTTAGCTGAGCAGTTTTCTGATTGTAGGCCTAAACTGATTGCCTGAGGTAGGGTAACAATCTTATTAATTCTTTCCTAGACCCAGGAAAGAGGAACCGTATGCTGGGTTCCACACTCTGGTCCTTCCAAGGTTACATGTCTCCTTAAAGAGTGAAGAATACCCTCTATGACCCAAATGCATCTGGTATCCTAGAACTCCCTGCTCAGAGAATCTTAGACCCATTCCCTAGATCTGCACTGGCCTCTCTTCTGGGCCATTAAAGAGCATGAACGTGGGGATAAGGGGCCCTCCCAAATTCACACTAGAGCTGAAGCCAGGACAGGATGATAAGCAGAGAAATCAGTACTCATGGAGCTCTTCCAGCCCTGCCTGCCTCAGACACACAGCTTCAAGGAGCTGAGGATTCTAAGCATAGATCTGGCCTTCTAGGGGCATATACTGGTATTATTATTTTGATAACTAGCACAGAAGTCTCTTTACATTGCCCTGTGCTGTGCTTCAGTCGTGTCCAACTCTGTGCAACCCTATGGACTACAGCCCACCAGGCTCCTTTGTCCATGGGATTCTCCAGGCAAGAATACCGGAGTGGGTTGCCATTTCCGTCTCCATGTATTGCCCTAGACCTACTATATGATCGACAGAGGCCTGAATATCAGCACACTCGGATTATATTTTACTAAGGAAAAGAGGATCCACTCTGATACTTTCTTTAAAAAGAAAAAAGATTGTTGGTTTATCTTTGGCAGTGCTGGGTCTCTGTTGCTGTGCAGGCCTCTCTGTCCTGGCGGGGAGCAGGGGCTATGCTCAGTTGCGGTGGGCGGGCTTCTCCGCTATGGCGTCCATTGTTGTGGAGCGCAGGCTTCAGTAGCTGCGGCTCCCAGGCTTTAGAGCACAGGTTTGGCAGTTTTGGCACACGGGTTAGTTGTTCCACCACATGTGGGATCAGGGACCAAACCGGTGGCTCCTGCATTGGCAGGTGGATTCTTAACCACTGGACCACAAGGAAGCCCCACTCTGGTACTTTCAACTGCAATTATAATTTTAAACAAGTTTCACATAACACTTCTTTCTCCAACTTCCTCCATCCTTGGGGAATGGGGAAGCACAAGTAGCTATTTGATCCTGACCTCCTAGAAGCAGTCTTCCTTGAACACCAGCTTCCCCACACGTTTCCTTCCCCTGGCAGCCATACAGGCACCTCTTGGCTTCTCTTTCACACACCCATAAAAATGTGACTGCTTATGATGGTGGATCTCAGCTGCTTCTCTTAATGCTGACCTATTAGAGTTGTGGTAAAAGCTAACTAAAATAAATGAAATATGGTAGAAAGTGCAGTGTATGACAGAAGAACACACAGTTTCACAGGTAAACAAGAAACTGTAGTTTCCTTCTTGTCTCTTCCCTTCTGCAGTCCTTTTATATTAGCTGGAAACGTGAGGATCCCATGACTGCTGAATCCCTCCATCACATACGTTTACCACCCTCCGTGGTATCATAAGTGGAAGAGTCTAATGAAGCCTTAGGTGCTGTTTTGTCAGGTCCCTCACAATCAAATGCCAGCTCAACTCAACAGCCACCTGCCATGCCCTCTTCTGCTTTCTCTTGTCCTTACCCTTGGTTTTGCTCTTAGATTCACCCCACCCCAATGCACTCATTTCCCCGAAGTACAGCCACTTCATCTCTGTCATTGGGCTTTTAGTCAGATGAACATAAAGCACTTATCCAGGAAAACTGGCCTGAGTTGGTACAAAATGTCACAACCTATTTGCTTAAAAAAGTAAAAAATAAAGTCATCTGTGCTGTTTATCTTCAGCTTTCCACAGAGAAACAGCAGTTGCTGATTCTAATCTCTTGTGATATAGTGTCACTTATCCTAAAACCCACTGCTTTTCTCACACATGGATGCAGAACTGAAAACTACCGCAGCAGCCTGGCTGACGGCTTGAACTTGAGGTGCATGAGCTTGTCTTCCCATAGAGAGTTACCCATTTCTCATTTTCTGCTTCTTATACTCTGAGCATGTTGAGAAGGACTGAGAGTCGGGATTGCAGCTCTTCCTTTTTCTGCATTAAATCAGCATGCAGGGTGTGGTACGTTTCAGATTTAAATATGCAGCGGCTTTGTATGGGGCAAAATGGGAAGAAAAGTATGCCCTGTGGTCCTGACTGTGTTTTGAAACTAAAGTGATGAGAGGAGAGTGTAACCAGAGGCAAGTCTTCTGAAGATACTATTATTAGGGGCATTTCTCTGTTGATTTCTTTCTTAAGCAGCCTCTGCATTAACAAGAGTTTTAGTATTAGGATAGCTTAATGAGGTGCTAATTAGTGAAGAAGAACCGAGCCCTCTGTTAAGTCCCCCCAAACTGCATTGTTTACAAGGGGTCAGATGCTCTCTGCATATTTCTACATGAGCAAAATAATTACAGTGCTTTCTAATCTCATTTCAAATAGCATTCAGCCAACTTCTCAGGCTACAAACGTGCACGCACGCACACACACACACACACACACACACCCCTCAATTTAAGTCAGTACAAGCAAAGTAGACTCAAAGTGGATTATAGAAAATGGAAGAAAGCTGATGCCCTCATCTCTATTCATTTCTCCTGGAGTTAACTGCTGACTTATTGACAATGAATTTGGGCTCAGCTTGAGCCAGTCACATATTTCATTTGGGACTGACAGGTTACAATCTACCTATTGGCATCCTGCTGGTATTACACGTGACACACTTGTGAAGGCTGCTGCATGCAGACATGTTTAAGATGAGCATGCTCAGAAGAACTTTCTCCAAAAACTATTAAACTAGAAACAGCACTTCCCTTAAGCCCAGGAGAAAGAAACTAGTGCAAATTTAGCAACATGGAAGAAGCCCCTTTGCACACTAAAAACAGCTAGGCAGTAACAGAGAATAACTTTCCAACCCACTTCATAAAACCCCACATATTTAATAAAGGACTGCTAGCCCTTTGCCTGATTAGAATGCAGACTTCAGTGTAAATATCACAGAAAGATATGTTCAACCCAGTCATGGAGATTTATTTCTGGAGAAAATTAATTATATACAATTCAACAAAATATTCAGTGTTTTTTAAGAACCCATTTATTTGTCACATGCTATGAAATGTACAAAAGTCATACTTTAAATAAGCTGTTTTTTAAGCAAAACTATGATAGTTCCTTGTGTGAGTATGGTTATATTTTTTCACTTTCATGTCTGTCATTTCAAAGTCATAAGGAACCACACAAATATTTCAGTAGCTTAGAAGAGGAATCCTATCGAATTTTGAAGTTATAGAAACATTGTGATGAGAAAACTGGTATGTAGCTTGGCCCAGAATGATGAAAATCACTTCGTTAAGTGGACTTGGGAGCAGTTTCTTAGGTATTCATAATAACAAGAAAGCCACTGAAATTAAGAAAATTTTAGGTGTTTTTTTTTTCTTCTTCTATTTTGGAAAGAGTCTGTCATTTTATTTAGCTAGAAATTTTGGCCATACTGCTTCAGTTCTATGTCATGTGGGTCTTAAGTGTCAGGTAAAGTAATTAGGTTATAATTGAAAGTAGTGAGTGGCTAATGATGGTTTTTAAGCATAAGATAATAAGATGATAGCTGTACTCTAAGGAGATTAATCTGTCAGCAGTGTGTAGAAATAAGAAGACCAACTATTTCAGGTAAGAGACAAAATGTGCCTCAATTACAGTGACTCTAATGTGGAAAGAAACCTGTTTTACAGATCTCTGCTAAGACTATGGTGGTACGCAGAATGTGGCAACATGGGGGGAAACAGAAGCATCTGAGATTAAAAACTGTGTAGTTTAGAAGTGATGCCTGAAATAGTGACGGGAAAATGAATAGCAGGAGACAATAAGAGGAGAAGTAGTAATAAAGTTTAGCTTGGAGTGTTTGGTGAATGGATTGTGTACCAAGGTTTTTTTTTTTTTTTTTTTTTTTTTGCAAAAGACATTACAAACCATGAATAGAGGTGTGCAGATGACTTAGGGTAGATATACAAATTTCATGCCCATATTCAAAAAGATAATACTTAAGTAGGGGAATTGATCAATCATTAGGGGGAAAAATTGTATATAATGAAGAGTGGGACACATGGCATACTTTAGGGGCTGCACTTAGGAAGTGAAGAGAAATGCAGTTTGGTGAACCAGTGACAGAGGAAGCGAGTCTCAGGGGCAAAAACAAGAGCACTAAAGACAAAGCAAGTAATGAATGCTCAAGAGAGCTTAGAGGCAGCCTCCCAAAGGGAACTGGATTAGACTGTTGGAAGCCTCTCAAGTCTTTCAAGAGCACAGCTTTGAAATGTAGACTTCAGAGGGGAAAGTGGTAAGGAGTGAACAGTAGGAGGAAGTGAAGGCAGCGTTGGCAGAATAGGGTTTCCAGAGCTTGCACCGGGGGACTGAATAGAAAAGCGGTCGTTTCTGGGTTGCAGAAACCAGGGGCCTTATGTTTGTGTTCATGTGTGTTGTTAGGTTGCTCATAGGTTTGACGGGGGACTTTCCTGGTGGCTCAATGATGAATCCTCCTGCCAGCGTAGGAGATACAGGTTTGATCCCTGGGTTGAGATCTCCTGGAGAAGGAAATGTCAACCCACTCTAGTATTATTACTTGGGAAATCTCATGGACAGAAGAGCATGGTGGGCTACCGTCCATGGGGTCACAAAAGAGTCAGACACGACTGAGCAACTAAACAACAGGTTCGATAGGATAAGGAACATGTCTCTGAAAAGTGGACAAAGCAAGTGGAAGAGGTGGGTATCGAAGATTGAGGAGTGGGGGGAGGAGAGGGAGGGAGAGACGCTCATGGATGAAGATTTCTTAAAAAAAAAAAAACAAATTCAAGATTTCAAGTGAAGGTCTTAATTAGCTCTGAAAAGAAAATCAGCTGTTATTTTTCATGTGTGAGTGAAGAGACTAAGGATTGTTGTAGGAAAGGAAACCTACTGGTTCTTTCTTTGACGAGTTTTTGATCTGGGAGAAGAGATCATCATGAGGACCACAGTTCCTAAGGAGGAAGTGGGGGGCAGTGGCGGGGAGAGACAGGGAAGAAAAGCAGAATAAGAGGTCCCCTCTTACTCAGCACCAAACAAACCTTTCCTGTTTTTCGATTTTGCCTCAGGCTAGCTATGCTCAGAAATCTTTCAGACCTAGTGTTCTTCTTAACTCAGCTGGGAAGATCAATGGACTATATCATATTGACAGCCCTGTATATAGCGGATTGCTCCTGCCCACTTCAGCTGCCATAGCCTTAGGCCCACACAGGGACCATCCTCTCATGCCAACCATGAAAAATATAATTACAAGTAAAACTGAACAAAACTTAGTAGTATTTTATTTTTTCAGGGGAACGAATGTACCTACTCTATACAAATAAGGATAAGGGACATAAACTCTCATTCAGAAAAGAAAAGAAAAAAAAGATTAAAAGGTAAGATTGACCTAGGAGGAGGATCTGAGGCAGAAAGGAGATAAAATGGAGATCATTCCTTCAAACTTTAAGAAAATGATACACACACACACACACACACACACACATATGTTGCCTATATGCCTATATATATATTTAGGCAGAGAGGCCAAAGCACTACTGCCACTGAGTTTTAAGCTAATTAATTTAGAGAGTTGCCACTTCCATCTGATATAGAAATGGAAGTTGTTGATGGCAGGAATGTCTATGCTTTAATCTGGAAATTTTATTTACAAATATACTCCACTGGGATGAAGCTGGTTTTGATGTTCCTGAGAGATACTGAAGACGGTAACATAGATTTATCATAGCCAGAATATTCTGAACAAGTGTGACCAACTTTGAGGTTAGTATAGAACTCTTTACAGATATTAGCTCTCTTAAAGAGGCCTGATTCAGGGCTGTATACTAAGTAGCCTGTCCTTGAGTGCTTGTGTTAAAAGTAGCCTTCTCCAAGATGTGAGAATACCATTTAGTCCATAGGTTAAATGTACAGAATCCAGTTAACCTTAGAGAAGTAAATCTAGAGTGAAAACACTTTATCTTTTGAAAGTAGATCATAATCAGTCAATTCACCAGAAGTACAGGGAAATGTTTGTATGTTATTACCCCAGAGGGGATTTGATTCCCTTCACCTAGTAAATGTGAAAGTGATGATCAATAAGTGGTGAGAAATGAGACAGTTGCACTCTGATTTAGAACTTCAAAAATTGTGAGTACCCATTCTTCCCTTCTGTAATCTTGTCTTCAAAACAAAGAGTTTAAAAAGAAAAGAAATTGGACCCTCTTGCCTATCTTATCATAGCAGTAATTGCTGTGTTCCAGTAATATAGCAGCTGACTCTATTCCCCCATCAATAAGTTCACATACCCCCATCAGGGTATGTGGAGCTAGCTGGAGAGATCCACTGAAGTAGGTCTCTATGAAGAGTCCCCTTTCCTCTATCTTCTGTTCCACCCAGTTCTCAGGAATGGAGACTTGGATGTTACATGTGTTAGATACATTTGCTGACATCGTCTAACTCCAAAGGGTTGACAGAGTGGTCTCATTTGGCATCACCTCTTTCCAATCTCTTGCTGACCACTTAAAACAACAAACAAAAAAACTATATTCTTTAGACTAGAAATTTTATGGGTAGGTCTGTATTGGTTTTTTATTGACAGTATTACCCTAGGAATCCAGATTTGGCTGAAGTAAATACCTGTTAGACAAGAGTAAAAGAGTCCTTGAAGTTGACTTGGGAATCTCAAAACAGATAAATGAATTAAATGTGAGGCCGAGAGCACATCAACTCAACTAAGGTTGCGTTATGATCAGGCTTGCTGTACCCCTCTGACTGGTCAAGCTGCAAAAGGTCAAGCAACCCCAAAGGATCATCCAACATCATTTTTAAGGTCAAAGATAATACACACATCTGGGTAAGGGAAGATACCAGGCCAGAAATGATAACGACAGCATTCTATTCTCTTTAGCGGCTACCTGGGTGGCTCGGATGGTAAAGATGCCTGCAGTGCAAGAGACCTGGGTTGGGAAGATCCCCTGCAGGAGGGCATGGCAACCCACTCTCATATTCTTGCCTGGAGAACCTCATATAATACAGAGGAGTCTGGCGGACTGTAGTCCTTGGGGTTTCAAACAGTCAGACATGATTGAACGACCAGCGCTTTCACTTTCACATTCTCTTTAGAATCTTGGAAGATTCAAGGGTTTTTTTTAATTTTTTTCCTTTTACTGATTTTAGTCAAGCAGAAACAGTTTGTGAGCCAGTCTGGTTAGGGATGGCTTCCTACGTACAGTGATTTGAGAGAGGGCTGGCCCAGGACTCTGCCTCCAAAGTAGCAGTGTCTGCATTCTTCCCATGGCAACATCTTTCTATTGGTTTTTAGCTCATCTGCTTAGATTGAGAACACAGCTTCACAGAGAGAACACAACCCATGGATTCAAAGTCCCCTGATGGCAGAAAACCTTATAATGTAAGATATGTGTTTGACAGAAAGATTGTTGGTGGATTTCTAAGTCCCTAATGCCATACATTGACTTTTATGAGTATAATATCACATATTGTATTTGGGTTTTGGGTTGTATAAAGCCCTGAAACTTCAGTGAGTCCAGCATATTATAATTCAATATAGTAAGCACAAAGTAAAGATAGATTATGATAAAAGGATTCTACCTCTTCAAACATTAGTTTAATTAACTAGGAAACATGGTGTCAGTATATTGACCAAGCATGGTGAGGAAGCACATATTGGTGCAAATGATACAAGAATGGAAGTATTATCTATTTAAAGTTGGTTGGTAAATAAAGCATATTCAAATACCCTGGCAGGGCTGAAAAATATATGTTTTTATTAAGGTTAGTGAAAATTAAGCTTTCTTTTTTTAAAAGCATATTAGAATAAACCTCATTAAAAAAACAAACTTTACTAAAGTAACATTCAAATTTTAGTTGTGAAGTTAAAAGAATGGAGTTTAGACTTCAAGTAACCAAAACAGAGTANATATGTTTTTATTAAGGTTAGTGAAAATTAAGCTTTCTTTTTTTAAAAGCATATTAGAATAAACCTCATTAAAAAAACAAACTTTACTAAAGTAACATTCAAATTTTAGTTGTGAAGTTAAAAGAATGGAGTTTAGACTTCAAGTAACCAAAACAGAGTATATGACTCTACTATGTTGAGTTTCGTCTTCCTAGTAAGGAATAGCTCTTGAACGAGTAATTTATTAATTTTTGGCTTCATGTAAGCTATTATTAAAACTATAACATTATTAAACATATATATTATTTTCTATCCTGTGACAAATTTTGTGAAAGTTAATTAATTTAACAAAATTTAATAGAGTACTAAAACGTATGCAGAGTTAACCTTATATACTTTTATTTCATTCTGACACCTTGAATCAATTTATGGTTAACTTTTTTTCCCCCAATGGAATAATCTCTTGCTTAGTTAAGTAATGTCACAAAACTTGGACTACAGATATACTATCACATTTATGAAAACATAAATGCTTTTTAAAATAGATAATTTAATAGTTCTGTGAGACATCTCATTGAATAGTTGAGATCAGAAGTTTTTGCAAGTATAAAGACATTTATTAACATTCTTGCAAGTCAAATGTGATGAGAATTCATAAACTTAATCATTCTCAACATGCTTTTAAAAGAAGAGTAAGTGTAACTCATTCTATTTTTTAGCTCCAGAGCTACTGATCATCAGTTAAACAAACACTGTGTGGTTCAAGGCAAAAATTCAGAGACCTGTTGCAGGAGTGAAAATTGCATAATTGGCTTATATGATCCTATCTTTCATTTTTTAAAATAACAATGCTGCTCTACCTGGACTAGGGTCTTTGACACCATAGGAGGCAGGCATTAAACTGCAAAATTCCAGCACCATCTGTATGATTTAAATCCTAAGAGATATACTGTCTCTGCTGCCAAGGCCAGAGTCAAGCTCAGCAGCCAAATGCTAGACTGAAGGAGAAATGTAAACAGCTTGATGGAGGGGTGGTTTCTGGTGCACCTGTGGTTTTGACAGCTTTTGCTGCTGCTCAAGGAGGAAACAGGTTGCCTGTTTGTTCTTCAAGAGCACTTCTGGCATCCAGGTATTATCCAGGCATGCATTGCCAGCTGTAAGAGATGCTGCTTTCTTGTCGCTTCAGAGAAAGATACTCCTTACAGGAACATCCCTCTTGCTATTTCATTCAGGGGGCATGAGAAAGGAAGACTAAAAGGATCAAATGCAAAGCCCAGATCACTAGAGGGGCAGGGTTTTGAAATAAGCTGGGTCAAATTTTGCTTTCAAGCTGGAAATAAGTCTAATAGGTAAGAAAACCTTAATTGTTGTAACTTTTAAAAGCTAGGAGTTCACTAGTGGATGAGTTAAAGAAGAGAATGGCAAGTAAGTGTGTATCTACCTGCACAGTCTTTGTCTTTATACATTGTGCTCCGTGGTGATGAAGAGGAGTGAGTGGAATAACCTGTCTTTGTCAAGATATCATAAGTGCAGAAAGGTAAACTATTAAATCATTAGTTCAGTTTCTTAGTTGAACGTGTTTAACTGAAATGATTCACAAATAATCTAGCATGGTTGCATATATTATCTCAGAATTAAATCAGGCACACATGCCTTAAGACAGATTTTAAAAATTAAAAAAAATTAAAACATGTATTTTTATTATACATTTAGAAAAGCCCAAAAATATAAAGTCTGACACTGTGTCCACTGTTTCCCCATCTATTTCCCTTGAAGTGATGGGACCAGATGCCATGTTTTCTGAATGTTGAGCTTTAAACCAACTTTTTCGCTTTCCTCTTTCACTTTCATCAAGAAGCTCTTTNATTGTAATTAGAAGAGAATGCTGGAATGTTGGGGGTGGATCATGATTAGAGAGTAATACAGAACGTTTAAATATATTATTTGAAGGTAGAGCATTAGTGATATCTGGGGCATGTCCATGGATAGAAATGGCAGATTGAGTCACTAAGAAAAATCAAGAAATGAAAGATATGTACAGAGTCATTAAATGCAGCACATATTGGTTACTCTGGTTGACTGCAACTTTTGGATAAAAGGAAAACTCTATGAACCAGGTGCCAAAGGATAAAAGAAAAGAGAGGGGTTTTTGAAGAGGTAGTTATCTAGTAAGTGACAACGAGGAAGAAGGATAAATACAAAAGCTTACAAAAAGCATGGACTTGTACTCCTTGAAGAGACTTGTTGTATATAAGACTACCTCCAGTAGACAATAAATGCTGAAAGATGTCGCTAACTCAAAAGTGATTCGTTACTGGGTAATTTGTTTAATGAAAGAAGTCCCTCATTTCCATTAATAACTCTAGGGAGGGATAAAGTGATTCGTACTTCTGAGTTAATTGTTATAATTATATCAATACTTAGTTTAAATCAGCACTAAGGAATGGAAGCAAAAACTTCCAAGAATTGGTGTGTAATTTTGAAATCTTTAGTCAGATGTCCTTGTTTTTTCTCTAGTAAATTGGAATCTATCTTAAGCTTTTGTCAATTCATGAATGTGTCTATATGGTAGTTTTTATAATGATATTATTTCATGTAGATTGTTCTAATGAATGAAAAGAATAAAATATATGAAATCAGTACTGTCTGGAAATCTGCCAGGTTTATGATCCTAAGTATGGAGCTTTTTTTTTATTTATTTACTTTTTAATTGAAGAATAATTGCTTTACAGAATTTTGTTGTTTTTTTGGTCAAACCTCAACATAAATCAGCCATAGGTATACATATATCCCCTCCCTTTTGGTCCTCCTCCCGCCACTCCCCATCCCACCAGTATGGGGCATCTTTAATTGCAGGCTTCAGTAAATTAGGAGATTTTGAATTTCTGGTTGTTATCATGAAGGTCTACAGGCCATGATGACTTGAAATGAGAGTATGTGTCAAAAGAGAAGGGTAAAACAAACAGAGGGAGAACTGAATCTGATTTGCAGTTTTCTGAAACCAGAATGGAGATTTTTATCTCTGAAATTCATCAGACCACCTGAAACCTTTGGTATATTTGGGATACTCTGAATTAGGAAAGACTCATTTGAAAAGCTGCTAACTTTTCCTTGTGTCTTTGTTCATTCCTGTCTAACCAACTATAATTTCTGAATATCTGCTTTTTCTAATTTCCCAGTGTCTTCCCTTGCAGTCCATGTGCAGGGTAGAGGTAGAAAGGAGTGTTCATTCACTCATATTCTCATTCATTAAACTGATTTTTTATAGAGTATCAATCAATACTTGATGCTGGGTGAAAATTAAAGTTGCTCAGTCATGTCCGACTCTTTGTCTTTGCAACTCCATTCACTATGTAGTCCATGGAATTCTCCAGGCCAGAATACTGGAGTGAGTACCCTATCCCTTCTCCAGCATATCTTCCCAACCGAGGAATTGAACCAGGGTCTCCTGCATTGCAGGCAGATTCTGTACTAACTGAGCTATGCTGGGTATGCAGTAGTAAATCAGAAAGTTTATATCCTTACAGACTGGTAGAATGGAGAGATAAATAACTGGAATATAATGAGATAAACTTGGAGAAGGAAATGGCAACCCACTGCAGTATTCTTGCCTGGAGAGTCCCATGGACGGAGGAGCCTAGTGGGCTACAATCCATGGGGTCACCAAGAGTGAGACACGACTGAGCAACTTCACTTTCACTTTAATGAGATAAACTAACCATATTCTAATAGAGTGGGCTCCTAAACCCATTCCTTAACAGTTAGATTAGTCTTCCATGTGACATTTTATGTAAGACCTAAGACCCTTGAGGAAAGCAGGAGTTTGCCACTGAAGATCAGAGTGAGTATTGGGTCACAGGGGAGGATGAATGCTCAGGCTGAGGGAATAGAACAGAATGTCCCTAAGGCAAGAGAAAGCAAGAACCATATAACTGGGAAAATTGGTTCAGAAGTTAACCTCCCCTTGTCTTCCCCATCTCCATCATCAGAGCTGTATATTCAGATTTTCATACAGGTACAAACCTGTACAAATAGTCCTCTATAAATATCTTCAATGCCAGAGTCTCAAACTTGCATGTATAGAAGTACCTTATTCCAGTTATCTAATGCTGCATAACAAATGACCCAAAACTAATTTGTTAAAACATTCATTTATCGTACTCACAGATTCTTGGTCAGATTTTCACACAGAGCGTAGTGGGAATGGTTTGTGTCACTTCCATGATGTTTGAGGTCCAACTTGAGGATTTACTCGGAGGAGTAAAATCATCTGCATCCTTGTTCATTCACCTTTTTTAGCAGTTAATTCTGGATGTTGGCTGGGGGATTAATTCTTCTCTAAAAGGGGCACTTTGTATGGTCTCCTCCTGGGCTAATTTGAGCTTCTTCATAGCATGGTGACCAGGACCCAAAAGCAAGTGTCTCAAGAAGAAGAAAACTAGGTAGGAGTTTCACACTTTTTATGACCTAACCTCAGGTGACCTCATCTTTACCATATTCTACTTGTTGGAACAGTCATGGGCTTATGTGAAGAGAAGGGAAAATAGCATCTACCTCTCAGTGGGAGACGCATCAGTCACATTGTAAGAAGAGATTATGGGAAAAGATTGATTTATTGATTAGCATCTTTGGAAAGTACAATCTTTCATTTTCCTCACTTGATTTTCACAATTAAGAAAAAAATCTACATTCTACTGCACCAGTAGCAGTCACTAATTGTCCCATATAGCTTAACTGTTGGTTATTCATCCATGATATCTTTATTACTTTTGAGATATTTTATAAATAGTAGTAGCTCCATCTGCCTACTAAGTGCAAAAGCAGAAAAGAAAGCTAGATATAGTACAAAGAAAGATCAAAAAAGTTTTAAAATTAAAACAGTGATAAAACTGTACTGTTTGTATGCTGTCATTGTAAACATATAAATAAACAGAATTAAATGTACATCCTTTTGGAACATAAAATAATCGTAAGTAAAGAAATTTCAGTACTACTTTGTCATCTATGTAAGCTTGCTAGTTAGATTGAAGAGTTTGGGGTTGCTTTTTTTAAAAGCCTTGTTTTATTTCACTATACTGACTACTAGCCTCAGCTATAATATGAACTGAATACTAAACTTCTTAAAAATTCTGTTTCCAGTAAAAATACATGTTAAAAAATTTAAACTATTAACTCATTACTCTTTGTTTTTCTTTGTTTGGCCTTGATTTTCCCATGTGTAGATTTGTCTTATATGTGTGTTTTTGTGTAAGGTATTTACATGTGTTACATGTGCATATGTATACATACACACAAATACGTTAAACAGTGCCTATATATATAATACATAGCCATAAGCACAAATCAAGCCCTTTCTTATTTCACTTACCTATGTTAACCACTCACAGAGACTTCAGATTTAAAGTGATANGTATTCCCATCTCTTTCAGGATTTTCCACAGATTATTGTGATCCAGTCAAAGGCTTTGGCATAGTCAATAAAGCAGAAGTAGATGTTTTTCTGGAACTCTCTTGCTTTTTCCATGATCCAGCGGATGTTGGCAATTTGATCTCTGGTTCCTCTGCCTTTTCTAAATGTATCCTTAATTTATAAATGCTCTTACCAATGCATAATGTGTGATCTCTGGTGTCTCAGATGTTTAAAAAAATCAGTCTGGCTTCGACCCCTGGATTGGGCAGATCAGCTGGAGAAGGGAACAGCTATCCACTTCAGGATTCTTGCCTGGAGAATTCTATGGACAGAGGAACCTGGTGAACTACATACAGTCCATGGGGTCACAAAGAGTTGGATACCACTGAACAACTTTTTTTTTTCTTTTCTTATTGTTAATATATAAAATCTCTTACCAGTGTGTAAGGGTAAAAATCATAATCTCAATAGAAAAATTGGCAAAGAATCTGAATAGGCTACAAACATAAGATAAAATGTGAGTAACTAATACAGACAAATAGAAAGGGAGGGAAGAGGGTGGAGTGGGAGATGAGGGGTGGAGAGGGGAGAGCAGATTAGAGAAGGCAAAAGAAGACCAGTTGTTTTTAACCAGTTGGACAAAGATTTGGAGAATGGGCTGTTCTTGTATTCCAATGCTAATTGTGCATAGATTTGATATAGCAGTCTCAGTTCTGGAAAGTTATTGTAGCTAATATTATAGCTATAAATATATTCATAGACGAATGGCAACCCACTCCAGTACTCTTGCCTGGAAAATCCCATGGATGGAGGAGCCTGGTGGGCTGCAGTCCATGGGGTCGCTAAGAGTCGGACAGGACTCAGCTACTTCACATTCACTTTTCACTTTCATGCATTGGAGAAGGAAATGGCAACCCACTCCAGTGTTCTTGCCTGGAGAATCCCAGGGACGGGGGAGCCTGGTGGGCTTCCATCTCTGGGGTCGCACAGAGTCGGACATGACTGAAGTGACTTAGCAGCAGCAGCAGGAATTATAATAGAGAAAACAACCTAAATATTCATCAAGTATTATTTAATTGAATGATAGCTCATTTTATAATTGGATTTTGTAGTTCCATTGAAATAATGATGTAGAATTAATTTGCTTGAAAAGATGCCCAGAACATATTGTTGAATGAGAGGGGAGAAAAATGATTATAGAATAGTATATAGGACATTTCCCTAGTTATGTATCCTTGTGTATTTATATTAGTATGTATATAAGGATAAATACCCTAAAAGAGTTACTATGAAACAGCATCATTAGTGGTAATTTCATAGGTGGTGGCAGTTGAAGTAATGTATCATTTTACATTTCTTTATATTATGTGACCTTTTTCTATGAAGGTACATCATTGTTACAAAATGAATAATATTTTCAAAAGATGAAAAGTGCTTTAGTAATTTTACTAATCTGCCTTTTTACTATTGTTTTAATAACCTCTACTTTTTACCTGGAGTAAAGTAAGATGAGTGTCTATGCATTTCTATCCTAACAGCATTTTATCTGGAATCATGTTGCCCAAAGAATTAATCAGGAAAAGCTTCCTGCTCATATCTTTCTGTATTTACAGGTTTTTGTCTCTTAGATTTATGTGCCATTTTGTTTAATCTATGATTTAGATATACTCAGCATATCTCATAAGATTTGATCATCTAGTTTATAATTACTTCCATTATTATAAAATCTTGAAATTTGGTAGGTCAATAAATAGGGTTATAAATAAATGATTTTCAACCTCTTTTTTACAACAACTCAAAATGCTTCCATTTAGTTTTGAACATGTCTCAATATATCCACAAAAAGCCTCTAAACAAAATTAAGTTTAATTCACTCTAAAGGAAAGCATTTCTACAGACCATTTTATGGAAGGGGGGAGCCAATTTAAATAAATTATCAGATACTCATTTTATACAGATGAGTGCTGCTAATTACAATCAGTCTCATCTATTCATTAAAACTAGTCCAGCAGGCTTGGATAAACTTTGTCAGCAGTTAGTCACTGCGTTTCTTTGAAAACCTTAAAACAAGATTTCTTTAAATATATTATGTACTTTAGACTTTTACTTATTTAGATCATTTTTCAGGCATTCCCAAATAGCAGAGTTTTACAGATTCTGATTTGTGCATGTTCCTTCTTATTTGGTACATTTCATCTTTAAGTATTTTTGGTATTCTCCTCTTAGTATTCTTTTCTCTCAGTACTCTACATGAAATCCTCAGTTGTTTCAGGTTATCAGGTAGGTATATAGAGCAAGCCACATGTATCAGGTGAATCTTCTTATTGTTGTTGCAGCAGATCAATTTGGTGTAATGCATTTCTTCTTTGACCTACCCAGGGTGGTATTATCTGTTATCAGATTCTCTGTTCCATTACTTCCTAGACCTGTAACGAGAAACTCAAACGGAATTGTGCTTAACACTTAGAAAACTGCAACAGCATGTCACTTGTTTTTCTTTCTTAGGCTGAGAGTAGAACATCATATACTGATCAAGTTTTGTTTTATTGTTATTGTCAAATCCTTCTTAAAATCTTAGGATGTAAACTATTGCAAGCAGAGACAATGGTCTCTTTGAGCATGCTTCATTCAAGCACAATTTTGATACATCAAGTAGCTTGCTGGGCTGATACTTTCTTTATATAACCTGCTTATTATAACAAGCCCACCAAGCCAGAACTCTTTGAGAGATTTCCAGACAGAAGGCTTATGTCTCTGCCATCTTAGATAGTAGCCTGATTCAGAACCTCCAACTTTATAAGTCTTCTATAGCTGTGTCTTTGTTAGGAGACTTAGTGTACATGATTGTATGATACTTTCATCAGCTAAACACTTCTGTTTATACATCTGTCTCCAAAACCCAACTGTCTGGCCGATTAGGGATACTTTCTAAATGTTCACTGAATAGATGTGTTTTAGTGATTAATTTTGGGGCTGCTGTGATGGCTCAGTGGTAAAGAATCTGCCTGCCAGTGCAGAAGACACAGGTTTGATCCCTGGTTTGAGAAGATCCCCTGGTGAAGAAGATGGCAACACACTCTAGTATTCTTGCCTAGGAAATCCCATGGACATGAGCCTGGTGGGCTGCAGTCATTGAAAAGAGCTGGACAGCACTCAGTGACTAAACAACAAATTTTTCTATGCCATTCATTATTTTGTAACACTAGCTCTAGTAAACACTTCATATTCAGTATTCCTCAGTTGTTCTAGAAATGTCTTTTATAGCTATTCTGGAACTAGGATCTGCAACATTAAATAGCTTTTTCTCAATTAATTCAATCACTTATTTGAAGGAACGCGCGCTTGTCAAGCAATTCATTTTTCCACATGTTGGAGTAGAGTACTTACAGTGAGACGCAGAGAGGAGGCTTTGCTGGCTGTGACTTTTGCTAGAGACCATTTCGGGGCGGGCACAGGAGTTTGATGTTGGGAGGTAGCTAAGGACAGGGACTTATCCTGACTCCTAGTAAAGACAGGCCTGTTGGCTTACAAACTAACATTGGGCTTCCAGGTGGCTCAGTGGGAAAGAATCTGCCTGCCAGTGTGGGAGACACAGATATGTGGGCTCAACCCCTGAGTCGGGATGAAATGACAGCCCACTTCAGTATTCTTGCCTGGGAAATCCCATAGACAGAGGAGCCTGGTGGGCGACAGTCCATGGGGTCATGAAGAGTTAGATATGATTTAGCAAATAAACAGCAACAACAAATCTAATAATTTAATGTAGATACCCTAAAAGTGTATGAATGTCCTTCTCAGTTATCGTTTAGGTAGTGAAGATAACAGCAAGGACACAGGGCCTTGCTAGAGTCATGGTTATCTGACATTTACCAGCAACAACATTATACATTTTAAAGCTTAAGGGTGCCTTGGGAATTCCTTTATCAACTTCATAATTAATTTAAATCTACTGTAATTAATTTTGTTGAAACCTGCAAAAGCCTATTAGCTGGTATTTGTAAACCAGCTGATACTAACTTGAGAGAGTTGGTTGGAATAAATCAGCCTCTATCAGCTAGCTATGTTGCCCTGGCATCTGTCCAAATAGAAACAAACTATTTCCAAGTTTCAGAAAAGGTAATTAAATTCAGCTTAAAATGCATCTAAAAGTCATTGTCTGATGTACTGGCCCATGGAAATAAATAATTACATATTGTATTAATAGAGTATTTACTAGGAGTTCAAAGTACTGTTTTAATAAGTAGATTTCATAATAATCTAGTGAAATGGAAAGAAGGTACGTGTTCTCCATGTATATTATTTGCTGAAAAATAATATTCATGGAAAGTCTTTGGCAGATCATGAGGTACCCATTCTGCATTGTGGTTCAACATTCTTGCCAATAGAACATGCCACTCAGCACCCTGTCATCAGTAGGGCAGAGATTTTTAGCTTTCTTCATAGAAAGCAAATTGTTCTTTGGAAATAGTACCACCCTACTTTCCAGCACTTTATGTAACACCTTTGTTATCAAAGACTTAGTCCCTGGTTGAGCTCTCACCACAATGTTATCCAGCAAATTTCAAGCAATCCAGTAAATTTCAAGGCTCCATTTATTCTATGCTGAAAACACAGTGCAAACTTGCCTCCCTCCCTTCTTCTGCCCCACTCTCCTTCATCTTTGGCTTACTCCATCATCACACACATGCACAGTAAGAAACCTGTTTCTGACCTTTGAATCCTTACCTAGATCAGAGATGACAATTTTGTTCTCTTTCTCCTTTCACATTACCCTACTTATTACCTATTTGATTTTCTGTCGACCTTAAACTTGCAGTCAACTCAACTACCTAGACTCATAATTACTTCTCCCTACCCTGGAAAATTGTAAGTTTCAAAGTACACTGGCTTATTTGCTTTTTCTTTCCTAAATTAGATGATTCAATAGATAGACTACATCCATGGCCTCCATGCCAATACCTGCTAAAAAAGAGCTCACTGAGGGATTTACATCTTCAGCGTAGGGCATCCTGGTCATTCTCTTTGCCTACAGATGATCTTGCCCTGTTGCCTGTCTAACCAAGAATCATCATCTTAAATAGACTTTTATCCTCTTACTCATGTTCAGTTAACTAGTTACCCAAACCTGAACATGACTCCTCAAAAGTGTAGGGACATTGCCTACATCTGAGGCTTCTCACTACAGCTCTTAGACTCATTCTGTAAGGAGATGGAAGACAGACTGTTTGGAGGTGATGGAGTGTAGTGAGTGTAGATGTATACTCTAGAATTACCTCTCCCCCACCCCCCACCTTACATATCTCAGGTAAAGAGGATACAACAATAAATATTACTTTTATCCCTGATCTTTTGGTACTTTTTAAAACAGCACATCTTATATTCTAGGCAATATAATCCTAACTATGAATCACAGTTTATTTAAAAAATCCATTAAATTTAACATTCACTTTTCTCTACATTTTGAATTGCAACCATGTGCATGTATTAACTTTATAATATTAAACTTAATTTTTTTAAAAAAATGCAGTTGAAAATAGAAGCAGAAAGATTTGAATATTAGATAAACTGATTCTTCATCTGAGCATTTTTATTTAAACAAGTCAGACTATG
This sequence comes from Neotragus pygmaeus, assembly GCA_006410875.1. NCBI lineage: Eukaryota > Metazoa > Chordata > Mammalia > Artiodactyla > Bovidae > Neotragus > Neotragus pygmaeus. The sequence goes on along the minus strand of SJYV01009037.1, from coordinate 1,901,799 downwards.
AAACCATTCTTAATGTATCTGCCTAATAACCAGGATGAACTTCTCAGATAATTTCATCAAGGCCATGGGAAATCAAGAAAGAAAGTGATNTGCATACAGATTTCTCAAGAGGCAGGTTAGGTGGTCTGGTATTCCCATCTCTTTCAGGATTTTCCACAGATTATTGTGATCCAGTCAAAGGCTTTGGCATAGTCAATAAAGCAGAAGTAGATGTTTTTCTGGAACTCTCTTGCTTTTTCCATGATCCAGCGGATGTTGGCAATTTGATCTCTGGTTCCTCTGCCTTTTCTAAATGTATCCTTAATTTATAAATGCTCTTACCAATGCATAATGTGTGATCTCTGGTGTCTCAGATGTTTAAAAAAATCAGTCTGGCTTCGACCCCTGGATTGGGCAGATCAGCTGGAGAAGGGAACAGCTATCCACTTCAGGATTCTTGCCTGGAGAATTCTATGGACAGAGGAACCTGGTGAACTACATACAGTCCATGGGGTCACAAAGAGTTGGATACCACTGAACAACTTTTTTTTTTCTTTTCTTATTGTTAATATATAAAATCTCTTACCAGTGTGTAAGGGTAAAAATCATAATCTCAATAGAAAAATTGGCAAAGAATCTGAATAGGCTACAAACATAAGATAAAATGTGAGTAACTAATACAGACAAATAGAAAGGGAGGGAAGAGGGTGGAGTGGGAGATGAGGGGTGGAGAGGGGAGAGCAGATTAGAGAAGGCAAAAGAAGACCAGTTGTTTTTAACCAGTTGGACAAAGATTTGGAGAATGGGCTGTTCTTGTATTCCAATGCTAATTGTGCATAGATTTGATATAGCAGTCTCAGTTCTGGAAAGTTATTGTAGCTAATATTATAGCTATAAATATATTCATAGACGAATGGCAACCCACTCCAGTACTCTTGCCTGGAAAATCCCATGGATGGAGGAGCCTGGTGGGCTGCAGTCCATGGGGTCGCTAAGAGTCGGACAGGACTCAGCTACTTCACATTCACTTTTCACTTTCATGCATTGGAGAAGGAAATGGCAACCCACTCCAGTGTTCTTGCCTGGAGAATCCCAGGGACGGGGGAGCCTGGTGGGCTTCCATCTCTGGGGTCGCACAGAGTCGGACATGACTGAAGTGACTTAGCAGCAGCAGCAGGAATTATAATAGAGAAAACAACCTAAATATTCATCAAGTATTATTTAATTGAATGATAGCTCATTTTATAATTGGATTTTGTAGTTCCATTGAAATAATGATGTAGAATTAATTTGCTTGAAAAGATGCCCAGAACATATTGTTGAATGAGAGGGGAGAAAAATGATTATAGAATAGTATATAGGACATTTCCCTAGTTATGTATCCTTGTGTATTTATATTAGTATGTATATAAGGATAAATACCCTAAAAGAGTTACTATGAAACAGCATCATTAGTGGTAATTTCATAGGTGGTGGCAGTTGAAGTAATGTATCATTTTACATTTCTTTATATTATGTGACCTTTTTCTATGAAGGTACATCATTGTTACAAAATGAATAATATTTTCAAAAGATGAAAAGTGCTTTAGTAATTTTACTAATCTGCCTTTTTACTATTGTTTTAATAACCTCTACTTTTTACCTGGAGTAAAGTAAGATGAGTGTCTATGCATTTCTATCCTAACAGCATTTTATCTGGAATCATGTTGCCCAAAGAATTAATCAGGAAAAGCTTCCTGCTCATATCTTTCTGTATTTACAGGTTTTTGTCTCTTAGATTTATGTGCCATTTTGTTTAATCTATGATTTAGATATACTCAGCATATCTCATAAGATTTGATCATCTAGTTTATAATTACTTCCATTATTATAAAATCTTGAAATTTGGTAGGTCAATAAATAGGGTTATAAATAAATGATTTTCAACCTCTTTTTTACAACAACTCAAAATGCTTCCATTTAGTTTTGAACATGTCTCAATATATCCACAAAAAGCCTCTAAACAAAATTAAGTTTAATTCACTCTAAAGGAAAGCATTTCTACAGACCATTTTATGGAAGGGGGGAGCCAATTTAAATAAATTATCAGATACTCATTTTATACAGATGAGTGCTGCTAATTACAATCAGTCTCATCTATTCATTAAAACTAGTCCAGCAGGCTTGGATAAACTTTGTCAGCAGTTAGTCACTGCGTTTCTTTGAAAACCTTAAAACAAGATTTCTTTAAATATATTATGTACTTTAGACTTTTACTTATTTAGATCATTTTTCAGGCATTCCCAAATAGCAGAGTTTTACAGATTCTGATTTGTGCATGTTCCTTCTTATTTGGTACATTTCATCTTTAAGTATTTTTGGTATTCTCCTCTTAGTATTCTTTTCTCTCAGTACTCTACATGAAATCCTCAGTTGTTTCAGGTTATCAGGTAGGTATATAGAGCAAGCCACATGTATCAGGTGAATCTTCTTATTGTTGTTGCAGCAGATCAATTTGGTGTAATGCATTTCTTCTTTGACCTACCCAGGGTGGTATTATCTGTTATCAGATTCTCTGTTCCATTACTTCCTAGACCTGTAACGAGAAACTCAAACGGAATTGTGCTTAACACTTAGAAAACTGCAACAGCATGTCACTTGTTTTTCTTTCTTAGGCTGAGAGTAGAACATCATATACTGATCAAGTTTTGTTTTATTGTTATTGTCAAATCCTTCTTAAAATCTTAGGATGTAAACTATTGCAAGCAGAGACAATGGTCTCTTTGAGCATGCTTCATTCAAGCACAATTTTGATACATCAAGTAGCTTGCTGGGCTGATACTTTCTTTATATAACCTGCTTATTATAACAAGCCCACCAAGCCAGAACTCTTTGAGAGATTTCCAGACAGAAGGCTTATGTCTCTGCCATCTTAGATAGTAGCCTGATTCAGAACCTCCAACTTTATAAGTCTTCTATAGCTGTGTCTTTGTTAGGAGACTTAGTGTACATGATTGTATGATACTTTCATCAGCTAAACACTTCTGTTTATACATCTGTCTCCAAAACCCAACTGTCTGGCCGATTAGGGATACTTTCTAAATGTTCACTGAATAGATGTGTTTTAGTGATTAATTTTGGGGCTGCTGTGATGGCTCAGTGGTAAAGAATCTGCCTGCCAGTGCAGAAGACACAGGTTTGATCCCTGGTTTGAGAAGATCCCCTGGTGAAGAAGATGGCAACACACTCTAGTATTCTTGCCTAGGAAATCCCATGGACATGAGCCTGGTGGGCTGCAGTCATTGAAAAGAGCTGGACAGCACTCAGTGACTAAACAACAAATTTTTCTATGCCATTCATTATTTTGTAACACTAGCTCTAGTAAACACTTCATATTCAGTATTCCTCAGTTGTTCTAGAAATGTCTTTTATAGCTATTCTGGAACTAGGATCTGCAACATTAAATAGCTTTTTCTCAATTAATTCAATCACTTATTTGAAGGAACGCGCGCTTGTCAAGCAATTCATTTTTCCACATGTTGGAGTAGAGTACTTACAGTGAGACGCAGAGAGGAGGCTTTGCTGGCTGTGACTTTTGCTAGAGACCATTTCGGGGCGGGCACAGGAGTTTGATGTTGGGAGGTAGCTAAGGACAGGGACTTATCCTGACTCCTAGTAAAGACAGGCCTGTTGGCTTACAAACTAACATTGGGCTTCCAGGTGGCTCAGTGGGAAAGAATCTGCCTGCCAGTGTGGGAGACACAGATATGTGGGCTCAACCCCTGAGTCGGGATGAAATGACAGCCCACTTCAGTATTCTTGCCTGGGAAATCCCATAGACAGAGGAGCCTGGTGGGCGACAGTCCATGGGGTCATGAAGAGTTAGATATGATTTAGCAAATAAACAGCAACAACAAATCTAATAATTTAATGTAGATACCCTAAAAGTGTATGAATGTCCTTCTCAGTTATCGTTTAGGTAGTGAAGATAACAGCAAGGACACAGGGCCTTGCTAGAGTCATGGTTATCTGACATTTACCAGCAACAACATTATACATTTTAAAGCTTAAGGGTGCCTTGGGAATTCCTTTATCAACTTCATAATTAATTTAAATCTACTGTAATTAATTTTGTTGAAACCTGCAAAAGCCTATTAGCTGGTATTTGTAAACCAGCTGATACTAACTTGAGAGAGTTGGTTGGAATAAATCAGCCTCTATCAGCTAGCTATGTTGCCCTGGCATCTGTCCAAATAGAAACAAACTATTTCCAAGTTTCAGAAAAGGTAATTAAATTCAGCTTAAAATGCATCTAAAAGTCATTGTCTGATGTACTGGCCCATGGAAATAAATAATTACATATTGTATTAATAGAGTATTTACTAGGAGTTCAAAGTACTGTTTTAATAAGTAGATTTCATAATAATCTAGTGAAATGGAAAGAAGGTACGTGTTCTCCATGTATATTATTTGCTGAAAAATAATATTCATGGAAAGTCTTTGGCAGATCATGAGGTACCCATTCTGCATTGTGGTTCAACATTCTTGCCAATAGAACATGCCACTCAGCACCCTGTCATCAGTAGGGCAGAGATTTTTAGCTTTCTTCATAGAAAGCAAATTGTTCTTTGGAAATAGTACCACCCTACTTTCCAGCACTTTATGTAACACCTTTGTTATCAAAGACTTAGTCCCTGGTTGAGCTCTCACCACAATGTTATCCAGCAAATTTCAAGCAATCCAGTAAATTTCAAGGCTCCATTTATTCTATGCTGAAAACACAGTGCAAACTTGCCTCCCTCCCTTCTTCTGCCCCACTCTCCTTCATCTTTGGCTTACTCCATCATCACACACATGCACAGTAAGAAACCTGTTTCTGACCTTTGAATCCTTACCTAGATCAGAGATGACAATTTTGTTCTCTTTCTCCTTTCACATTACCCTACTTATTACCTATTTGATTTTCTGTCGACCTTAAACTTGCAGTCAACTCAACTACCTAGACTCATAATTACTTCTCCCTACCCTGGAAAATTGTAAGTTTCAAAGTACACTGGCTTATTTGCTTTTTCTTTCCTAAATTAGATGATTCAATAGATAGACTACATCCATGGCCTCCATGCCAATACCTGCTAAAAAAGAGCTCACTGAGGGATTTACATCTTCAGCGTAGGGCATCCTGGTCATTCTCTTTGCCTACAGATGATCTTGCCCTGTTGCCTGTCTAACCAAGAATCATCATCTTAAATAGACTTTTATCCTCTTACTCATGTTCAGTTAACTAGTTACCCAAACCTGAACATGACTCCTCAAAAGTGTAGGGACATTGCCTACATCTGAGGCTTCTCACTACAGCTCTTAGACTCATTCTGTAAGGAGATGGAAGACAGACTGTTTGGAGGTGATGGAGTGTAGTGAGTGTAGATGTATACTCTAGAATTACCTCTCCCCCACCCCCCACCTTACATATCTCAGGTAAAGAGGATACAACAATAAATATTACTTTTATCCCTGATCTTTTGGTACTTTTTAAAACAGCACATCTTATATTCTAGGCAATATAATCCTAACTATGAATCACAGTTTATTTAAAAAATCCATTAAATTTAACATTCACTTTTCTCTACATTTTGAATTGCAACCATGTGCATGTATTAACTTTATAATATTAAACTTAATTTTTTTAAAAAAATGCAGTTGAAAATAGAAGCAGAAAGATTTGAATATTAGATAAACTGATTCTTCATCTGAGCATTTTTATTTAAACAAGTCAGACTATGAAACCATTCTTAATGTATCTGCCTAATAACCAGGATGAACTTCTCAGATAATTTCATCAAGGCCATGGGAAATCAAGAAAGAAAGTGATCCTCTGAATGTTATATATCTAAATGTTGGTATGAATTTTAGTGATTATTTTTCTTCTCTCTTCATTTTCAGAAGAGAAAAAAAGAAATTTGTTTGATTATAAATATAATATCACTTTTGACTAGTGGAAACCCAAAAGATCCAGGATGAAGGACAAATCATAATGAATTTCGGGGGTTATAATCACTGCAGAAACAGTGATTTGATTCTATTAACTGACTAATTAAGAGGAGACCAGCAAGGATCATCTTAAGGGCACTTTTGAGTTCTTTACTTAAAAACTACAGCATAACCTCAAGGTTTTGTAGAAGTGGGTATTGTAGGTGTAGAAGTCTCAGATAATTTTCTGCAATTATACTTTGCTAAATGAGCAGAATTGTAGCTCAGGTAGAAAATGTCTCTGAATTCCTGGTGTCTCAGAAGATGCCTATGGCCATTTGCGTGTTTTATGTAAATGTAATTCTTCCTGGAGTTTGAGGAACTGATCTAAGCTGAGTAGCAATCCTAAAATGAGCAGAAAATATCCCAGAGGCCCCTTAAACAGTTCTGACTCATCTGCAGCCTAGTTCTAAGTGTCATCACCATGTTGTCTGTACTCAAGCACTTGATCCTAAAGTAGTCCTTTTACAAACAATTATTGTGGCCATAACATGTGCCAGGAACTACTCAAAAGGCTTCCATGTATTGGCTCCTTTAATCTTCATAACAGCAAGACAAAAGCATATTAATTGAACCCACTACCTTCTACTACTTATTTGTTTTAATCCAATCATAAAAACTATAAACTTTGTACTGAGGTCAGACAGCACATTGGATTAAATTTGCAACATCAACATCCNCCTTTAATCTTCATAACAGCAAGACAAAAGCATATTAATTGAACCCACTACCTTCTACTACTTATTTGTTTTAATCCAATCATAAAAACTATAAACTTTGTACTGAGGTCAGACAGCACATTGGATTAAATTTGCAACATCAACATCCATGGCATACTCTTTTAAAATTGATATTGTATAATTCACTTTCGATTTTGATAATCAAACCAAATTACAAAGCAATGCATTAGCTTGTGAAACTGCAAAATTCAGTTCTGCTGGAGAACAAGTTTTGCCACTTATGAACCATGCCAGCCCATCGATAAGGATGAGAGTAGGCATTTCTGACCCATCTCAGTCTCTTTCATCTCTCTCAGCTTCCAAGTGGCAATTGAGTGTCTTGCTGAATCTTGCCCAACTAGCAATGTAAAGTATTGGTTCTAATTCAGAAGTTTGCCTGCCTGAATATAATTAAATGCAAGGTCACATGTTCTCTTAGAAAGCCAGTTATGACTAATCCTGGAAGTATCTGCTTTGCCAAGAGATAAAGCGAGAGGTCTGAGTTCTAGGCCTGGATCTACTCCCAGTTAGTTCTGTCACATTAGACTAGTTACTTTCCTTCACAGGGTCTCAGTTCCCTCACATAGAGAAAAAGAGGTTGGAATAAATAATCTTAAGATTTCATCTACCTCTAAGGGTCTAGGATCCACTGAATTAAAGAAAGAAAGCATACCTGTGGTAAAAAAATAATTTTCAAAACTTTCATATTTAGTTGAGTAGAAACAGGAGGTATAACTTAATTTCTGATATTCTAAAACCCTTTCCAAGATTTCCACAATATTAATTTCCTTCTTTTACTACTTTTAAGATTAAAAAAAAAATCCTCTTGAAAGAAAAAAAAGCAAAAGATCAGGGGCCCTTATTTATTAAGGTTCAAGAAACCAGGTAACACTGCTTTTGGACATTTGAATAACTTTTTTTTTTTTTTTTTTTTGCAAGAAAGTAGAAATCCCTTAGCTTGACTGTGGACAAATATTGCAAACTTCCTATGTCTTATGAAACACCTGGGCTATCACTGGTCATCAAAGATGCAAATATTCTAAGTCCTGTCTGAAAATATGAATGGGCTCTCTGAGCCAATGAAAATCAGAACACAAGTTTCTGGAGTGTCAGTTTTATTTTCCAATTTCAAGGAAGTGGGTGGTTGTTTCTACATTAAAACAGACCTATATCTATTGTTTAAGAGGATGAAATTGTATATTAATGCTGAAGGGACACATGGATTCAAACTTCACTGTCTCTAGAGGAGATGTTATCAGGTGACTGCAGCCAGTTCCAAAGATACACATTTCCTCTTCTGTCTCCAGAACATTTTGAAGGAGAAGTCTGAGAGACAGTGTTCTTGAGTATATAAACTATTTATTGACATGGTTTGTGGTGTAAATAAAAAATAGAGCTTGTATTTTATCATCAGATGCAGTCTTGTGTAGTGAAAGAATGTTTTAGAGTCAAACAGAACTAGATCAGATTGGCAAGTCTATCATTAGCTCTGTAGGCTGGGCTCATTGCTTCATGTAGCAGAACCTCAGTTTCTTCAGTTGTAAGAGTGATGGTAACTAAATAAGGTTGTCATGAGGATTATATTATATCACTTAGGTGAGGCACTTTGCTCAGTGCATTGCATAGTATAAGTCTGCAATAAATGTCTTTTTCCCTCTTTTCCTCTTCTGGTTTGGGGTTTTAGTAGCCCTCCTCTTAGATTGTCCAAATTCTGACTAATAAAATCAGGACATATCCATTTAGAAATTTTCGGAGGAAAAATCTGAAATGTTGACTAATTGCAAAAGTGCTGCCAAACCTATTGTTAAAGTCATCAATTTTTGTGGATGTGTTGCTTTTTACTTACACAGCAGTGCTATTCATATACACCATGCAAAATACATATATCCCCTCTCCCATTCACAGCCATAAAGAGATTGGGTTGACCAAAATTTTCATTTAGGTTTTTCTGTAAGATATTATGGAAAAAGTCAAGTGAACTCTTTGGCTAACCCAATACAGTGCTAGAAGAAAGTTGGAGATAGTAAAATCCAGTGTTTTATGAGTAGTTACATTTAGGGTGCATACAAATTATCCGAGATGCCTAATTACTGACTCAGATCCCCTAACTCTTATTATGAGATTACTTCCTTCCCTCCCCCTTTCTCTTCTCCCCTCACAAATATTTTAAAGCACTTATTATAAACCAGCTTTCAATTCAGTTCAGTTCAGTCGCTCAGTCGTGTCCGACTCTTTGCGACCCCATGAATCATAGCACACCAGGCCTCCCTGTCCATCACTGACTCCCCGGAGTTCACTCAGACTCACGTCCATCGAGTCCATGATACCATCCAGCCATCTCATCCTCTGTCGTCCCCTTCACCTTCTGCCCCCAATCCCTCCCAGCATCAGTGTCTTTTCCAATGAGTCAGTTCTTCACATGAGGTGGCCAAAGTACTGGAGTTTCAGCTTCAACATCATTCCCTCCAAAGAAATCCCAGGGCTGATCTCCTTCAGAATGGACTGGTTGAATCTCCTTGACTGGAAACCATTCTGAGCCTCAGAGAGCTCCTAAATTCGTGAAGAGGAAAGGAGACAACTAAATTAAAAATTACATTATCTTAAAGTAAGTGCTAACAGACGTATGTTCAAAGCACTGGGACTACTGAGGAGCAGCCTTCTTCCTTCCTAAAATAAAGACCTGGTGTCCAGCTCCTTTCACATATAAGCTGTACTAGATTTTTCTCTGTCCTGAACTTTATAACTGATAAAGTTATTTATCAGTTCTTTTCTATGCTGCATTTATTCGAAATCCATTGAATAGAGAGTTGTACAAGTCATTGTCATTCTCGAAGACAGCCTCTGTGTGTGTGTGTGTATGTGTGTTGGATGAACATGCTCTATTAAGAAGAACAAAGATTGAAGATACAAGGTTGCTTGTATAAGGAAAGTTGGGCATGCATAATTTCAAAATCAATATAAAAATAGAAGTCATTTCTCAAAAGAGTGGAAGTAAAATAACCCATGGAGAGAGGAGATAAAAGAAGATACAAGCAAGGGAAGGAAACATGTAATCAGCTATTTTATGAGAGAAAAACTCTTTTTGAATAAAATCAGCAACATTGGATGAAGATTAAAAATGAAAGATAATAGTTTTAATTTTGGCTTGTTCAAATTAGAGGCATATTTGGAGCTTATTCAGTTTTTATCAATTTTGGTTTTTATTTAATAAGTTTAGTATTGCTGTTCACTCAGACTCGAGGCTTACACAAAAGTCAGTGATCAAAGCCAGTCCTCCTAATTATTTCTCTGGGCGTATCTGCCATGCTATTTAGGATGTATCTAAAATCAATGATTGTCAAAATATCCAAGGTGCCTTAGTGTGCAAGCATAATCTAATCACATGGCTGTACATGTGCAAAAGCAATAACAAGGGGCCACAGGTGCATGCCAACTCTCACACTGACTTGTAAAGAGACAGTCATCACGTAGTGACTTGGCAGTATTCTTTAAGAAGCCTTTGTGTGAGAGCCATAGAAATAGTTGGCATTGCCTTTACAGGGCTAGAAATTGACTCTGAAGGAAATCAGCCACTTTCAAGATGGTACGGTGATGTTCTCTTTTTCTTGCCAATTTCCAAGTGCCCTCAATCAAGAATACGCACAAATGGCTCTAGTACACTATGATCAGGTCTCACACTTTGCATTGAAAACCATCATTCCCCTCCTTATGGGTCCCACAGTTGCAGTATTGTCTTCTGTAATAGAAGGAAGTCAACTTTTCTTTGTAACTAAGTCTCAACAGGAATAGGTAGATGTCTGTGTTTGCAGTCAAGGATGGAGGGTCAAAAAGGGTTCAGATTGTATATTGTATTTTGAGTCTTTAAATAAGCATGTCAGGATGTATTTTCTCATTGAATTGTGATTGTAAATGACTTTTCATTTATAGCTCACTTAAAATTCCATTAAAGCCAATTATAGCTTTTTAAAAGTCACTTGCAATAGGTACACCTATGGATGTAATTTATCTCTTATACGTGAAAGTTCTTATTTCACTTCTAACTTCTCATAATAAACTCTCATTTACTTGAACTTTTGAAAATTTTTCTTGGTCCCATGTGCAACAATTTTTAATTGCTTCAACATTGTTGTTGTTCAGTGACTCAGTCCAACTCTTTGCAACCCCATGAACTACAGCATGCCAGGCTTCCCTATCCTTCACTATCTCCCAGAGTTTGCTCAAACTTATGTCCGTTGAATCGATGATAGTTTTGTAAATATTCGCTGTCCTTCTCATCAACCATATGTTCCATAATGGCAAAGTACATGCCTCTTTTACTCACCTTGTATCCCTAGCATCTGTCCTAGTGTCTGGCCTATTGTAGACATACTACAATAATGAGTGAAAAGACAAATGGAGGAATGGTTTTATATGATTTGTAAAGGGCAGTGATAGTGAGAAATGGAATATTTCCTGCCATATCAGTAAACAAAGATATCACAGTCATCAGTGATTGCAGCCCCTCAATGTGAGCCAGTGATCCCGAGGAAACTCAGGAAGGAAAAGAATATCTGCCATCTAGTGGCCATCAAACTGCATCCACTTCCTGCAGCCACTCCCTAAGATGAGCCCTGAGGAAACTCAGGATGTGAAAATGTAGAATATTGGCCCAGTTAACTGAGGTGCACATCGAAGGAATGATTTCAAGGAGCCCAGACTCTTGCATCTTCCCATACATAGATGCTAAATTCCTTGACTTGAGATATTTGTTCTTTTTTTTTAATTAACAAGCATCATTTGATAGTCAGACTACCTGCCCTTTGTGGCAAAATTTCAACATAACATGGCTCCTCCCCTCACTTACACAGAGCAGCTCTCTCAGGGTCACTTGAGATACTGCTTGCCTCCTGGGCTTGAAGCCCTAAAATTTCCCACCTTAAAAAAAATACATAAGTTAAACTTTTAGGTTGTGATTATTTTTTAAGTCTACACTAGCTATTGAGGTCATATATTAAAAGGAAGGCAAGGCACATGATCCGCTGCCTTCAGAACGCTTGTAAGTCTATGCTGAGCAGGGAAGGAAAGAAGGGGAACACTGTAACTAACTGTAATATATGTTATAAGTGATACCTCATAAATCCTAGGTGAAAATAAAGCAGTGTAGGAGGAGCCACTGGGCTTCCGTGGTGGCTTGAATGATAAAGAATCTGCCTGCAGTGTGGGAGACTGCATGCAATGCAGGAGATCCAGGTTCAATCCCTGGGTCAGGATGACACCTTGGAGAAGGGAATGACTTCAAACTCGAATATTCTAGCCTGGAGAATCCTATCGACAGAGGAGCCTGGCAGGCTGCAGTCCATGGGGCCACAAAGAGTTGGACACAGCTGAGCAACTAACACTTTCATTGTCTTTCAGGGGAAGCCATTGGTTATTTAAAGCATAATATTGATGGGAATACATTTACAAATGACTTAAAAATAAATTTTATAACTTGTCAGGAAATATCCACTTATGTAGGTATGACCCTCCTGTAATGGTCACTCATTTCAAACCTGGTTCATAAAATATATTATTAAGCAGGATTCTATTAATCTCTAAATCAATGTCAAGAATAAGTATCTCAGTACAGCTACAGGCCAAGATGATCATTGTGTCTAGCCCACAGTGAGACATACTATGATATTAAAGTATCTTCTTATTTTTATAGAAAAAGTAAATTGTGTTCAGTGTAGGGTTTAGGGGAAATTATTACCTGTAGGATTTTTTGTTTTATATCTATGTGAAAAGTTTGGTGGGCTTTGAAGCAATGTGGATTTGTGTTGGAACCCAGCCCTATTTGAGTGGTCTTGGGGAAGTTTTAAATAATTTTTAGCTTTATTTTTTTCATCTAAATAGAAGTAAAGACTAATTTTGTAAGATTGCCATAGGATAGTATTTGGTATATGTAACGATGTTTGGAACAATCTAGATGCTCAGTAAATGCTAGTTTTTATTACAATGATGATTGTGATTATTTTTAAGCACCTACTGTTTGCAGCTAGTTCTGATTTGGTCACTACAGGTACTGGAGAATATAATCTGGTTCTTCTTTTAAAAGAATTTGCAGCCTATTTTAAGGGAAGTTTTAGGGTAACCTGCAGAAAAGGAAGTGTGCAGTAACAAAGTGGATGTGAATATCAGAGCAACTAAGTGAATATCAGAGCAAAGTATGTGACTGGAATACTTTGGGGATTATCCTAATCATGGAGATTTCCCCAAGGAAGCTGTTCACTGAACAGGCTTATCTGAGGGAATGAAGAAGCCATCCTATTAGTCGGGAAATGTCATGAATCATTAAGAGAAGGACCTAAAAGTTGAAGAGAAGGTTGAAACTGCTTCAGGTCTGGAGAATGAGCAGTATTCTTTGAGGAGGATGGCTTTTGGGAAACCACACATGATATCCTGTATGTCTGATATGAGTGCCACCTATTTTCCTTCTTTGCCACCTCCCTACCATCTTTCTCTTTTGATAACCTCGATCTCAGTTAAGGGTACCACTGTGTTCTTTACCTTTAAACTTTAGGTTTCTATTACATTCCCCCCCCTCTCTGCCCGTGTTCTCCCGTATAGTTCTTCTGTTCAGCTCTGCTCTTTGCGTTTCACATCCGTTCTCTGCTTTTCTTCCTCACAGTCTCATCCTTGGGGAGGCCCTCACAGCCCTTACCAAGATCATGATAGCAGCCTCAAGCCACTGGTTCCTGCCACACCCATACAGAAACGCTGGCCCAGATGCATGTTTTCACACCAACTCCCCGTCCCATGGCAGCCCTATAAAATAAGTTTTAACTCCTATTTAGATGAGGAAAATGAAGCCAAGATAGATTAAAAACTTCCACAAGATCACTCTAGTAGGACTGAGTTCCAGAGAAACTCTATTCTGTTTCAAAACCCACCAACCTTTTCACAAGGATGCAAGGATTCTACAGGTAATAATTTTTACTTAATTCTATTTACTAACCCAACACAGTGTAGTTTTTCAAACCAACTTTGAAGATCTCATGTGGTCCATAGAAAAGAAAAACAGCCACATCTATGTGTTTGCATATCAAAATTCTCTAAAGTCCTCATCTTTCCTTTCTCATTGCAAATATCTCTTCCCTTTACATCCTTGAATATTAGTTAAAATGATGCCAGTTTTATTTCCCAAACACGACTTGATTTTCCTTCTCTAGTTTTTTTGTTCATTTACCAAGACTCCCTGGTCAATAACTATTCTTCCCACATGTACTTGCAAGTATCTTTTAGCATTCATGACCTGGTTCAGAATCTGCCTCTTGGAAGAAGTCTTTATAGATCACTCTTATCAAATGAACTAACTTAACAGAGCTTTATTAGTTGATCATCTGCTGAATCTCTTAAGAAGTATGCTTAACTCTGAACTCCTCATAGGTAAGGGGCAATTCACTCTTATCTGTGAACCTTCTTCCCAGCAGATTCTAGCCAGCACATCTTTGCAGGAACGTAATAAAAATAGAGTTGTCTAATCAAATACTGCAAGTTTTAGTTCAACACATGATTTATATGGCAATTATATATTTTATAATATATATATTTATATTTTTATATATTTTCATATTTAGATCAGTCTTTCTTTTATATTTCCATTATATATTTTCATACTTAGATCAGTCTTTCTTTTTTTCCCCAAAAATATTTAAGTTTAGAAAATGCACTTAAAGGCCAGTTTGCTTTAAAGCCACTAAAGCGTAATCTTCATATATTCTCCTGCCTTTCCCACACAGTACTCATGCCACTGCCCTGAGGGAACCTAGTAATGAGTTTTCATGGTCACGTGATTTTTGTAAGGTTACAAAAGCATAACCACTGAACTGCAATAGGTTAAGGAGGCTTCTTCATCCTCTAGTATGTAATTTTGTATTCTTAAATATAGTCTCTAAGATATGTAAAAGACTGTATCATCTCCAGACCTCACCAGAGCTGGATCCATCCCTGTGTAATATGAGGGGAGGCCTCAAACATGGAGGCCACTGCAAGACTCATCTCCATGACCAGCTACTTAGCTGGGATTGACTATATCTGAGCTGAAATGACTTCAACTCAGTAGAAAGAAGGGTGCTTTAGAGCTTCCACCCACATTGCTCATCCTGAGTGAACATTCCTTCACTACATATGGGGCAGTGTTGGTAGGCTGGGAGGTTTCAGAGTGGCAGAATTGTTGAAATTTACATTGAATTTGTGGCTTTTCTATCTGTGGGTAAGTCTGTAATTTTCAGTAACCTGGCAGGGATACATCCAGAGGTAGCAGCCTGTGAATTCACTGCTCCAGCTACCCTGTCAGCATTATCAGATACAAGGCACCAATTCTAGCCCCTGGACCTGGAGAGTATCAAGAATGGAGAAGGTAGACACCATGAGGCCTAACCTAAAACTTGATCCTCCTTATTCTAAAGGGTCTTAAAATATTCAACACGAGAGTATTACTGAAAATGAGCTGGACTTCACGGGCATCTGTTTGATGAGCAAAGGCCACGACACGGGCTTTAAGAAAAAGGTTGAAGGAGATATTGATCTCACAAACTCTGGCCTTCGGAGACAGCTGGGTATTGAGACTGCAAAGAACCGTCTGGTGAGAGACAAGATCTGTAGAACCTAAGTGATTTTGCAGTGATGCCACAGCTAATGACCCCATTGGGGTGATGCAAGGAAACAGAATATTTCCCTGTGTATCTCTGGGCTAAGTAAAATTGAGCAGATCGCTCCTGATGAACTGATACAATCTATAAAGTAATTCCCCAGTGATCCATCTCTTCCCACCGTTGTTGGAATTCTTAAAACCTATTGGAGTAGATCTGGGACTAGTAAGGGTTTAACTAGTCCTAAAGACCAGCTGTCAAATGACACATCTTCAGGACTGATCTTTGAGTCAAGGCCATAGTAGAGGAAATTTTAATGAAGGGTCACACACACAAACAAACGAAAACCATGCACAATGACCTCCCCATAGTTCTAAGTTCTGTCTTGGCTTTGGGAAGTGCTCACCAAGGATTTAGAGAAGAGATGTAAGTCCTAAACCATTTTTTCATTTTTTCACTTTTCGTATCTTAAAGGTGACCATCTATATTGAATTGCATAAAAGACCTAGTCTTATATATAGCAAAAATGGGTAGTAAGTCACTGACTAAGTTTCCATATAAAATATGCCACCTTTTCAGAGTTCTTTTCCTCCTCTCCCCCAACTTAAGATTTGAGTTAGGCAACAGGAGCAACTTGTGAAGCAGATTTTTACTCTAAACCTCTTGGAACAATGACTTTTTGAGTGTAAGAATCAAAGAAAGATATGAGTAACTTAAGATACCATGTCATGGTATTCTCATACTTAATGTATTCAGAAGAGAGTGTACTTTCCCACCTGGGTTGGTACAAGTAGTGAACATATCCAGTCTTAGGGAGATAGCAACAGTTAAAGCATAGTGCTCCTGAGAGATCTGATACACATTCTGACAAGTGCCCATTTCACTGTTAAAGCCCACAATGAGTGATAGGTTGTATGGGTGTGATGGATGTATGGGTATGAAATCAGCATTTCTTCTGCTGTTGGAACAGAGAGGAAGCAAGATTAGCAAGATTCTTCTATTGTTACTGCTCTGGTGGGGGATTGTAAGATCCAACCACCTCTAATCCCATTACCCTAAAATGAGTTTTCAAAGTAACAACCAACCATTCAATTTCTATGCTACCACAGAGGTCTTTTAACTACTGACCATTTCACTGGGCATAAATCAAAAGGTTCATTAGTGAATCAAAATATGCAATCATGTCTCCTCAAAGAAAGTTGTTTTCTTTGCAGAATTTGAGACCCATTATCCTTGAGGGTTACTGCGTGTGGTTGACAAAGCTGAAGTCCTCACTAAAGCCTGATACACTCATCTAATTAAAAAGTAAGCCATATTATTACACTTTTAGCCTACACGAATACTGAAAATTACCTGTGTCAAGAACTGGTAACTGCACTTTACAGACTGAAAATGAAACCAAAACAAAACTGAAATTCAGAGAACTTTAGAAACTTGTCAGTTAATGATCACACGGTAGTTCAGTTCAGATCAGTCACTCAGTCATGTCCGACTCTTTGCGACCCCATGGACTGCAGCACACCAGGCTTCCCTGTCCATNCAATGAAGAAAGTACGGAAAAATCACTAGGCCATTCAGGTATGACCTAACTCAACTCCCTTATGATTATACAGTGGAAGTGACAAATAGATTCAGGGGATTAGATCTCACAGACAAGTGCAGGTTCATACCACTATACAGGAGGAAGTAACCAAAACCATCCCTAAGAAAAAGAAATACAAGAAGGCAAAATTGTTCTCAGGAGGCCTTACAAGAGGCTGAGAAAGAAGAGAAGTGAAATTCAAAGCAGAAAGGGAAGGATATACCCAACTGAATGTAGAGTTTCAAAGAATAGCTGGGAGAGATAAGACAGTCTTAAGTGAACAATGCAAAGAAATATAGGAAAACATTAGAATGGGAAAAACAGACCTCTTCAAGACGATCAGAGATACCAAGGGAACATTTCATGCAAAGACAGGAATAATAAAGGACAGAAATAGTAAGCAGTCAAGAGAAGCAGAAGACATTGAGAAGAGGTGGCAAGAATACACAGAAGAATTGTACAAAACAGTTCTTAATGACCCGGATAACCACAATGATATGATCACTAACATAGAGTCAGAAATCCTGGAGTATGAGGTCAAAGGGATTTAGGAAGCACCCCTACAAACAAAGTAACACAGCTAGTGGAGGTGTTGGAATTCCAGGTCACCTGTTTCAAATCCTAAAAGCTGATGCTGTTAAAGTGCTTCATTCAATATGTCAACAAATTTGGAAAACTCAGCAGTGGCCACAGGACTAGAAAAGGCTAGTTTTCATTCCAATTTCAAAGAAGGGCAATGCCAAACAAAGTTCAAATTGCTGTACAATTGCACTCATTTCATGTGATTGCAAGGTAATGCTCAAAATCCTTCAAGCAAGGCTTCAAAAGTAAAATTGAGAACTTCCAGAACATAAATTGAGAACTTCTAGATGTACAAGCTGGATTTAGAAAAGAGAAGGAACCAGAAAATAAACTGCCAACATCCGTCAGATCATAGAAGAAACAAGAGAATTTGAGAAAAACATCTCTTTCAGCTTCATTGACTATGCTAAAGCCTTTGACTCTGTGGATCACTACAAGGAAAATTGCTGAAAATTCTTAAAGAAATGAAAATACCAGACCATATTACCTGCCTCCTGAGAAACCTATATGCAGGGTAACATGCAACAGTTAGAACCGGACATGGGACAATGGACTGGTTCAAAATTGGAGAAGGAGTACAATAAGGGTGTATATTATCACCCTGTTTATTTAATTTATATGCAGAGTACATCATTCGAAATGCTGGACTGGACGAATCACAAACTAGAATCAAAACTGCTGGGAGAAATATCAACAACTGCAGATATGCAGATGATTCTCTTCTAACGGCAGAAATCAGTCAACAACTAAGCAGCCTCTATATGAGGATGAAAGAGGAGAGTGAAAAAGCTGGATTAAAACTCAATATTCAGAAAACAGAGATCATGGCATCAGGACCCAAAACTTCACGGCAAATACATGATGAAAAGTGGAAACAGTGCCAGATTTTATTTTCTTGGACTCTAAAATAACTTCAGATGGTGACTACAGCAATGAAATTAAATTTGCTAGCTCCTTCAAAGAAAAGTTATGACCAACCTAGACAGTGTATTAAAAAGCAGAGACAGCACTTTGCCAAAAAAGATCCATATAATCAAATATATGATTTTTCCAGTAGTCACACATGGATGTTATAGTTAGACCATAAAGATGGCTAAGCACCAAAGAATTGAT